>CM067522.1:10464511-11064511 GCA_034509495.1 Acestrorhynchus altus | reverse complement strand
GCTTCTCCCATGTGAAATTGTAGGCACACAACCTAAATTAAGTTAAGTTATTAATAGCAAGTATGAATAATGTTGACAGCAGAGTGTTGGGTAACAATGTTTGTGTTGGTATCACTTCTATGAAACATACTACTTCTGAAAAAAGAAATAGTCACATGCTTTGAGTGACCAATATTATTGTTTTTTCTTTTATATTATTGTATTATATTAACTCAGTTGTTAAGCAGTCCAAAATATGTTATAGGCATATTTGAACTATAAAATCACCAAAACCAAACAAAAAATAAAGACTTTTATTTTTGCTTTTGTTTCATTATACTGTTCAAATGTACTGATGCCATTACAAAACTGACTACTTCGATACACATGGCATTTAGGGGTGTATGATATGGACATAAATATACAATGCTTGGTTGGATACTGTGACTATGATATAAGAAACTATAACTATAGTGCAAAGTTCAAAATAAATAGCAAAAAGCTGTCTAAGCTAATTACATCACAACTGCAAACACATTGCCATTAAAGGCTTACTGTAAGGCTGTTCGTAAAAACAGCAGAACTCACTGAACAGCCTCAATTTTCCCTTACCGGCACTACCGGTCAAAAGTTTTACAACACCCACTATGGGTTCTGAAAATAAGACCCCACAGGACCACCATTGAGCAGGTATTATGTGAGAGGTGGGTGATTCTCTGCACTGCAGTGACTGTGACATGGTGGTGGTGTGTTAGTGTGTGTTGCTCCGTGGTGGTCCTGAACATTGAAGAACAGGGTGAAGGCTAACAAGGTATGCAGAGAAACAAATGGACAGCAGTCTAATTATAGAATTACAAAGTGCTCCCGTGTGGTCAGTGAGTGTAGAAACAAGGAAGTGGTCATAACATTGTGGTTGATTGTAAAGCAATAAAACAAAGCAATTTCAATCTGTCATCGTGCTGTGATGTGATCTCTTGATTAACAACATGCCGCTGTATAATATATGTACACTACCAGTCAAAAATAAAACACCCATATTGGGTGTTCTAAAACATTTGGCCAGTAGACTACAAACTTAATTCTGAACTCCCTATGGTGGCAGTATACAGGCAGTAAAATACACATTTTATAAATTTGACAAAAAAAAACTACTGATTTCTCTTAGTTATTGGTATTTTTTTTTAATTTTATATCCCTCTGTTTGCTGTTACATTCATCTCATATCACATATCACCTGTTTACACAACAAGGTACAACAAACTTTTAATCAAATTCAAAACAAAGATCCAAAAATATCTCTTCTCCTACTTAGAAACATAAAGGTGGATGAACTAAACTACATCATGCGTTTGTTATTGCTGGAGAATTTGCTGTGTTTAAAAATCAAATTTGCTTTCAAAATAATGAGCAGTCATTTGAGGTATAGATCAGGGGCTACTGAAATAAACAAGTGCTGAAGTGTTCCAGTAAAGTGTGGAAAAAATATGAAAGATTAAAAAACATTTTAGAAATTAGCAAAAAATGCCCAAGAACTTACCACAAACTGAACAATCAGGCAAATACGACTTACTACAGTAGGTAATAAGCATAATATTGAATAGTGGTAAAGAGAAAAAATGTGACAGCAGAATCAATCACAAAGCCATCCTTTCCTATTTCTCACTGTAAGTGTGAGTGTGTGTGTGCACTCGCAGGTCCCTGATCTTGTGAGAAACTGCTGGACTAGGCGGAAGTGTGTGAGCAGCTCTGGTGTAAGGGAGCAGGAGTTAATTAGAGAACAGTGCGCCTGGTCATGCTGGCACCAGGCCAAATGGCTCTGTGCCAGCTCTACTCCCATTCCTTCACACACACACACACACACACACACACACACACACACACACACACACACACACACACACACACACACACACACACACACACAAGGACAGCCCTCCTAGCAGCATGCTGACATAATGAGATGTCTAAGCTAATATGAAGCGGTGATCTTTGTCTCTCCTTGGTCGGCAGAGCTCCTCCTAATGGGATTTGTCCGAGTACTTGAGCTGATGGACTGGATTACGTGGCAGGGAGTTGAGAGTGTATTGGCAACGCTAAGTGTTATTTTACTGGGGCAGGGATCTCCATGGTACCCTGGCTTCTTTCCTTTTTGGATGTGTGAGGAAAGCCATAGCTTAGATCATTTGTATTTGCTCATTAAGCAACGGTACTATTTTAGAAATTGGTGCATCTCCCCAGATTAAGCAGCTTTATTAATTGAATGCACGGGGAGGCAAAAAATGTTTACATGACTAAAGGTGAGGCATTCAACCCAAAGAACACTGTACCAACTGGTAAGCATGGTGGTGGTCTGAGACTTTTTGTAGCCAGTGAAACTGGTATACTGATTTAATCATTAAGAAAGAACTACTTCACAAGACCAAAACCACCTTCAAAACCATCAGTTACACAGTTGAGAAGGTGGCTGTGGTATGGATAAAGCAGGCTAATATTGGTATTATGCAAAGTTCCTTCAACCTGATTGAAAAGATATAATTCCAATATCATCATGCATTCCCACAAAATACTAATCTAGAACAGATCTGACATATGCTCACAAACAGAGTGATCACTGCTTCTGCAATATCAATTTTTCCAGATTTTAATATTACCAAAATCACAATAACAAATAGGAAGCAATAATCCAAAGTACAGAAACAGAAAATCTCATGGTAGCAGTTTTATGAAGAAAACAATTCATCTTGCCATGTAAATTCGACCTCACAGCAAATCAATGTAACTAGATAAGTACATCCTACAGCTACATCACAGTGTGTCTTCTAGATGGCATGCCAGATTTGGCTAAATCCCAATGGGATGCCTGTTACCGAGCTGGCCCTTCATATTCCACATGAATCATTCCAAACATGGCCACCTAAACATTTTCTCTAGGCTTTACCTTTTTATCTCATAAAGTCTCCCTTGATATAGAGAGGCTGCATTCTCTCTACTTGTGAAAGCTGATCTCTTTTAACCCTGCATGGTATTCCAGTACACACAGATCAAAGTCATGCATGGCACTAATTTATCTGTACATTTACAACCGATGTCCAGGGACACCCCCTCCCCCCGTCCACCTCTGAAATAACTTTATTTTGTTACATCAAAACACTGGGAGCACTTGAGAAGGGCTGCATGTCTGTTTATTTTTAGAGCACAGGAAAGCCAATCACAGAAATCACAGACTAGTTGACAGAGAGAAAATCCAAATAATTTCACGTGGCCTTATCTTCACATCTCAAGGTTATGAAAGACGCTAACCACTGTTTATGTGGCGCCACTGTGTAAATAAAGAGAAGAGTCAGTTTAATCACGTGGAAGTCTTACCTTTATCAAATAAGCATCAGATAATATATTCTGGATATACAAATACCTCATGCACGTTACAAGGTCAGGGAAAGCACGTGAAAGCATAGGTCAGCACAGCAAGGATCATCTGTCTTTACTTAAAATGTCTAAAATATTTTTAATATGGGCTTGGTCTGTGAATGTGACTCCAAGATAAATAGAGATGTATTTAATCAGAACCAGAGTACATTTAGACAAATGTCTGTAAACCCCAGGTTCTCGTCTGGTTAATAATGTCTGAAGGTTCTTTATAGTACCAAAATGGTTTCTTGCAAGTCAAAGAGCCCTTTTCACTACATACTTCTGAAAAAATCCCACAACTGCAACGGCGTATTCTCATCTTTAAACAATCATAATTTTTTAGATTTTCCATTTAAATTACTTAGTTCTTAAAGCTGATATTCTATTCTCATAAAATGGTGGTTTGAAAACAAAAAAGTTAATATAAGATATGAAAATAACACTTTACTCAATTGATCAGCACAGACTTGCAAACATCTGGTTTAAGGAATTCACAGTTCACAGTTAGGCTGAAAAAGTGAGGAAACAGAGCATTCAATATGGCATTTAGACTCTGCTTCCTACATCACAATTATAGATTGTGATAGATTACAATTATTGTCCCTCCATTAAGAGTTTCAAAAGGCAGCAGTGAGCCACAATGGTGAGGTTTCTGAGTAGTTAGACATCTAAAAATGGTACAGCAGAGGGTGAAAGAACTCAAGATGAAGTAAATCTAAGGTGGCTAGCTTGGAACTAGGCACTGTAATGACAAGCCTTGTGTCATCTTTAATAACAGCAATTGTGTTAATGTTACTGATTTGAATTGTTCATAACCACTTGACATATTTTTTATTTTAAACATTTTTTCTTAGTGTGCAAAACAGGTTAGTTCCACAAACAGGTTAATGAATAAAAACTGGTTTTAAATATACAAAAGTGACTTGCTGACCCACAAGTTGACACATCAGCAAGTTATGTTAAGGTTTACTCAACAGGAAGATGATAACTATGCTAAACTAAAGCTAAATATAATTAACAAAGGGTGGGCAATATGACAATGCATTTTTTTAATTGTAGCATTTTGTTTTGCGATACAAAATTGGATATTGTGGATATTGTCTGTGCTTAATAAACAACGAACAACAGCACATTTCATTATACACAGTGTAACTGGCACTGTTTAATCACATAAAGCACAGCAGATTTTGATCAAAAATACAACCAAGTTGTAACTACATTTTTAAAATGTAGTTTTTAAACACTGAATGATCTGTCCTGTTTCTGTTATAGGCAAAGCTTTGTTGATAAGCCAATGAGAGCATACAAATACACCTTTGAAAGTGTGACATGGTTGAGAAGAACAATATATGGCTCCACCTTCCTATCATACATAGAAATAATGGTCCATCTACTCTCTAATGGACATCACATTATAGCAAATATGTCTCATAACCATTAAAAGGATAAAGTAATTAAAAGAAGTTAAAATCACACAAATGCTTAGACACTGCTAGCATGAATGATCATGGCAGAAACATTTAAAAGTTCTTTTAAGAAAGAACATTAGAAAGATTTCTTTTCTCCTTAAAGTGGCACAAGCCCCCCTTTTAAACCCCCTAATCTGACAGACTCCACATATGGTTCTGATAAATTGATTTTTACCTTTAGTTGTGTTGAAGTTTAATGTGAATCAGATTCTGTGTGTGAGAGCTCTACTTTGACCTCATTCATTAAAAAACAGAAAGTGGGTCATTTGGCAAAAATGGAGACACTTTAATAGCGTGTCCCCATAGCGTAATTTAAGGATTATACCTTAAACTGCACAGCACTCACATTTTGCCCTTTAATTAAGGCAGGGGCAAAAGAAGCAGCAAATCATTCAGAGCCAGTCAAGCAGTACTGCATGAATTATATATCGTCTGATTGGGAACTGTTTCTTTATGTCAGTTTTCTATCAATAATTCAGCATTATAGCTTGTATTCCTATAGCATTGATGTGTCCAGTAACTTCTGTTCCTTTAGGCAATAAGGCTGACTCAGAATATAGCAAGATGGATTGTTCTTTCCAGCTAATGTTCAACTTAAGCTGTTCTGTTTTATAACTGAAAGAGCAGAAAATAAAAGCACCAGATTAGATTGTCTGAGAGGTCACTACTGAGAAATAAGAGGTCAAACCTGCTTTCATGTAAACTGGAAAGACCACATGTGAAGAAAGCTCTCCCATGAGGGTTGGAACTTGGTTAATCATTTTTGTATTTAAATTTCAATGAAATTTAAGTTTCAGCCACAAATACTGATTTATTCTTAATTTATTCTCAGAAGAATATGTTTATAGCAAATTTCCCCTCAAACAGTTCACGACTTTATTCCTGCAGTTAAAAAACAGTTTTGATTATTCTGACTAATTATCAATAGTTTGACATTGCTCCTGTTACAAATAAATGAAGAACTTGATTTTTACAATGGGTGTGGGGGAGTTATATGCCCTTTATCAATCCTGACCTTTGAGGCACTATTTTGAGCATATTAAGGCCTACATAGACAGACACTTGCATAGGTTTATTGTATCAACTATTAGACAAGCCTAAGGGCCGGTTTACACGTGGCATTATCATGCATTTTGTATCTGGATAGTATCTGAATATACTTTGCCCAGATTCTGTTTACACTTGTCACTAAAACACCACATACTTCAATTCCATTTTACAACAATTTCTTGTCAAAATTGCCCTGAGGACTGTTTAATCTGCAAGGGTTCTACAACACAGTGGAACAATAGATAGTTCTCACATTCCTGTAGCAGCACTATAAATCAAAGAAATGTGAAGGACTATTTAAATTGCAAGAGAATGCAAGCTACAATAGCATTTAGCTAAATGTGAGCATTTACCAGTAAATTATGTGTGCTAACTGTATCCACTCAGAAAATGCATTCTGGTTACACTTGTATTAAATATGGATGAGATCCGTCTCTGACTACCTCTGAATGTGGTTTGAGTGATGCGATTGTAATCCAGACTCAGATCATCTTGGGCATGTTGAAGCTTGGCTTTTCAAGTGAAATCTGAATGTGATCTGATTATCAAAAATGCACGTTAATGCCATGTAATGCCATTTGTAATCAGGCCCTAAGAGTCCTCCATTCATACATAAATACTGGTCATATAAAAAGCAAAAGGGACATAACCATAATCATTAAGATGTTTTTTAACAGAGTTAATGTGCAATAATTCCATTAAAACAGACAAATCTACAGGCTGTCTACCACAAAACCTTGCTCCTCCCAAAACCTACTTGTTCATTTTATAAAAGGAAGATGAAGGCTATACCTGAACTGTTGAATATAACCTCATTAACTGTCTATTGTCTTTGATTGTACCTGAAATTGTAGGCATGTGGACACACTTGCTAGTCAGCTTACAACTATATGGCAAAACCTTGAGTTAAAACACACAAATCCAAACAAAGGCCAGTTTGACCACCTCTTTCAGGAGATAATAATTAATGATCTCAGTCGTTTAAGCTCTACAACCACATTATGCCTGAATCAACAGAACTAAAAACATCGTTTAAATCATTCCATTGTTACAGGATATAGGCATTTTTGTACAGAAGAATTAATTTTAGATGGGATTTGACCGTCCAGTTTTACAGCTGCACTGTTTTGATTCTCTAAAATCTCAAACTTTTTAAAACTTAAATATGGTGAGGACATGTCTGTCTCAACCACCAGTTGACTTTTTATTTCTTCTGTTCATTCTTTACTGATGACACTGAAAAACACTTGCAAACTCAGATGCTTCTTTAAAAATCTGAATGCTGTTCTTTTAACAATGTTGCCAAAGCACAGAAACATTGCAATAGAACAACAATATGATAAAATATATATGTATATAAAAAAAATACTGTTAAAGATTTTCAAGACATATATACATACATACATATACACATATACTCAAATACACATACATATATACATATATACATGTGTACACATAGATCTCTCTCTCTCTCTCTCTCTCTCTCTCTCTCTCTCTCTCTCTCTCTCTCTCACACACACACCCTGGTCCTATTATTACAAGCCTTCAAACTACTCCAATGCAGACCCAGGTCCCTTAATCTTCGCCACTTCAAAGCCCCATGCCCTCTGGCCCTATAATACAGATTCAACCTCACGGTAAATCATTTCGTCAAATCAGCTTATTGTCTCCTTTTGGCCTTTTATCATGTGAGATATCCTGTCCGATGTCTGCTGGTCCTGTTAACACAAACCAAGCCCCTTTCCCATGCCCCTGCTGGCCACTCCCTCAGAATTAAATACAACCCACGCAAACATATCATATGCTCTTGTGAAACCAGGCTTACAACACATAGGCCCACCTGCCTTCTATTATCTATAGAAAGGGACATCTAATCTTGATAGATAAGAAAGACCCTAGACATTTCATCTGACTTCTGGTAAATAGTGCAGGCCTTAATTTGATTTGGTGTGAATCCTGACACACATTTTCAAAGATCCAAGTAGACCTAGACATGCTACAGATCCCCTCCCAAGTGCAATTCATGTGACAAATGCTTTGCTGCATGTTTGATGCATTGTGTGTTTGATGCTCTCCAGTGTTCCGTTTATGCAAAATGCAGTTTATGCAGTTATTGTACATGTTCAATAGATACCAACTCAGAAAAATGCTGGCAGTTTGTCACAGAAATGAAAAATGTATTAGACTGCCAAAGTCCCTGGTTTGCTTTGTTTTTCTGAACTATTCTGGACAGCTAGTCACATTGCTACCTTTAAAGAAAAGGGCAAATCTCACAATCATGCAATGTAACACCTTTGCTTAAGAAAATCATATGTAAATAGATCTTTGAATTTTTAAGTCATTAAATTTGAATGTGCCCACACACAACGTCTGACATCTAATAGCAAAGTCATGGATTCAAGGTCAAGGGTCATTTCATTTGAAAACAACCTCCACACAAATACATCAAAATAATATATGTTTCAGTTAGGCTTTCCAGAATCAGATTTGACCTCAAGACTCATAGGTTTTTTTTCTTATATAATACTCTCTATGTTTTACTCTATGATTTAATTCAAATATATCACCTGGGAAATGTATGGCTAAACAAAGAAGTGTGTTTTAACCCTGTCAGATGAAACCAAGGTCAAAACAGACTGGCAATAAATATTTTCATACTCAAAAAGGCTGCACTGTCCCTTTAAGTAAGGAGTACCTGAAGAGCAAAGAACAGCAGTTTCTACCTGAAACAAAATAATGTTTATGATCCAGCTTGTGATAAAGATCATACTGGTAAGTTTTGACTGTGTTATTACTTTATGATTATAGCTTGGAAAAATAAGCCAAGATTAGGTATAAGTGCAGAGGTGTGAATACAATAACAGGCTCATGAAAGCAGACTTAGGAGAAAATATAGCATATAGCATTTAAATGTCAATCAATAATCACCTCATGATGCCTTAAATAGCCTCAAAGCACAAGCATAAAGGGTGGTCCTCAACATATGGCAAGATGGCAGGATTGTTATATTGACTGTCTCTGTTGTCAATCATTAATTTATGGAAGAATAAAAAGAGTGCAGCCTTGGAAATCAAAACGCTTTTCTGCTGAGGTGTGAGGAAGCAATGAGGGCATCCCTAAACCCCCTTGCCCCTGTGTTTCAACCTCAGGTCATTAGGAGGAAGCTACAGCTCTGTAGTGATAATAATGTGCCTGCTGGAGGTTGCAAGGTCCTCATGGGAAATGAAAGGCTGCTGCTAGTGACATCCAAGTGTGTGTGTGTGTGTCCTCACTTGTTTATGTACATTTTCAGGACAAAAATATCCTGATTTGTGTGACAATAAATGTCAAAGTCACAAAATGGGGACTGTGTGAAGTAAAATGTTTAGTTAGGGTTATGTATTGAGGTTATGTAAAAATGTATCTTCTAAATAGTATCTTTAAAGTAGAAGGCAAAACCTGTAATGTAACAAAACTAAATTCAGTAGACTTGCATTAACTGACAATATAAAGGAAAATTAAAGTTGGCTTTAACTTCACTGTGGTCAGTGGCTTGCCTACATGTTGAAAAATACTAGTCAATATAATCACTCTAGCACATAAGACCTCACACCCATTCCTATCTACAGTGACAGCATGAGAAAGCAATGCAAAGAATGTCACTTTTCAAATTCAACAAAGCACAGAATCTGATCACACTGCTAAAGACCAGTAGATAAGGGCACTGCTAACTGAAGACTATTCTACTGAGCAGGATCACATACTACAAAACTCATAAATGTGTATTTATCACAATGTCACTGGCTGGCAGTAGCTTTGTCTACCTGAAAGCTGACGTGTGTCTCCAAAACTAGAAAGCAGATTTATCAGAATGTATTACGACAACAAAAGTGCCAAAATCTGGTCTAATGATCTTTGGAGCTCAAGTGATTCAGTTGTACACACTATCCCATCATTAAGCTTTTCTTTCCCAAACCCCCCACCCCACCCCATTTCATCCGGTGCTTGGGCCCCTCCTCCATCCTGTTGTAATTGTATGATGTTTACCCTCTCAGCCCAAGGCCGTGTCTCTAATTATCCCCACATGAAAACTGGAATGTCCAGCACTGTCATTAAAAATAGAGCTAATGCCCAAAGCCCGGCTAGCAGCAAAAACAGGTGTGATCATTATATCCCAAACGTCTGTTTTTTTCTCTTGCTTTTCTACAACTCAGACTTAGTTTGAGGCTGTATTATTGGGTCAACAGCTAAAATAGTCCATTTTCCAAATCCTAGTCCAGTTAGTGAATCAATAGTAATCCATGATGCTAATATTGTAATTAGATTCACATCAGTAGAGGTTTCCGATCATACTGAAAACTATGCTAAGAGGCTGTCAATAAAACAGTTACCAAAACAGTTATTGTGTAAGGAAATGTGCCTCATGCTATGGCACTAGGCTTTAACTACTGATTATATTTGTGATTGAGAGCAATAAAGATTACTTTTGATGGTTAATGGAGTAATCAGGGCTTTAAACAGAGGCCAGATGATAAAGCTGCCTTGACTAAACAATAAATCAATAAAATACTAAAATAAAAAAAAAGCAAACAAAGAAAAATGTAAAAGATGCTAACAAATGTGACAACATATCAGGCTTTGCTCCTTTGATTTCAACTGGGTCTGGTGACCGGGGGGACTAGTAGGAGAATATAATATATACATTATCATTGTAGCAATTAATAACTGCAGGTTTAATGGATTTTAATAGAATTAAATCTATGTCTTCAACTGCAGTCTTCAACAGACCTATATAGTACCATCCTAATCAACAAACTCCCCCCAGTTAGAGCCTGAGATCCTGGAAGATCCATTTAAGTTCTTTTCCACTGAATGTCTGCCTCGGCTGATTCTGCAATGAGCGGTGAAGTCTAACAAAGCACACAAATGTTTAATGCACAAACATTACATGGCAGACGACTGGCGGTGGCTGGAGAACAGTGCAAATGCAACCTCAGCAGGAGTTCTCAATGGCCACAACAATGCAGTTGCTCGTTGGGCGCGCCTACATGGAAGCTGCTCCATATTTCTGTTTCGCTGACATGTACGGGTCTGATATAATTCATTTGGGGGGTGGGAGGTGGTAGGGGTGTACAACCTGCTTTCCTGTGACTGAATTTAGCTACAGGTTATGTTTCTACCATGTGCATGAGCTATACCTCCTCAAAAATGTTTAGATTATGGCACAGGATAAATAAATGTGGCCAAAAAAACATTACAGCTCTTCTGCTACAGTATTTTTTAGTATTACAAAAAACTTTTGGCAGGAAATTTACTCAGAGAGAATAAGCAGTGTTTTAACAGTGTATGTTCCTGTGGCCATTAAACCACATATGTGTCCATAGCTCTTCACATGGGAGACTATGATCTGTAGCTAACACCCAGTAACTGGTTTGGTTATTGTATGCTTCAATATGTTAAATCAAGAGTGCTGGAGATGAAAATGAACAAAATAAGGTAAAGGTTACTTTTGTATTGTACTTATATATGTTTTACACTCCCACTCATTTCCAGGATAATAGTTTTGTCAGTTCGATGGCTGAACACAGCACAGTAGTCGTTGTATAAAGTAAATAAATATTTCAGCTCTAATGACCAAAAGGCAATTTCACAATGCACTTTAGCTGACCTACCAGACCTGATCCATGAACAATATTACAGCCAGTGCTTTCGTTCTCATGTTCTTAAGATACATAAATGACTAACCAGAAGAGGCACAAAGAACACCTTGACCAAATGTCAATGTTAATGAGTACCTGGAATAAACCACTCTGCATTTGATATTTGAGGTGCTGCTTCACGCAAGCCGGCTGTGAAAGAATGCAGCCTGAGCTTAATGTTTTCTAATTGTCCTGTTTTCCCTTCGTACCGCTTCCTGTCCTGGATTAATGTTTAGGAGTTAAAGCTAAATGAAAAGCATGTGATGTCTGGACAAGTACGGAAAATGTGTAGTTACTGCTAATGGGTTTCCAAGAGCATGGAGGATGCTAAAATAAGCCACCTCATGTTCAACTATCAAATTGTTCCTTTGTGTGCTTTTGCCAATTAACTGTATAATTTAATCATTATGACAATATAAAAGGGGGGGCTGACTATTTTCCAAGGTTTTGTAGGTTTTAACCAACCAGCAAATTTAGAGTTGGCACTGATTGACTGATTTATTACTAACATTTCAATTAAAATTGAGACATGAACTTCGCAAATGTATTGTGTCTTTCTTATGGTTTGAAGCCATCAGTTTTGCAAATGGTGCACCCAAATGGCTATTAATAAGTGAAAAAAAAGTGTGGGAACAATCATCTTACTGTTTTCACGCTTGTGGTTGGTAATTTTGATTACTCAAGAGTCTTCATGTAGCAAGTGTGAAGATTAACTGAAAAAAGCACTCTTTTTCCTACATTTACAACCACTAACATCTCAGCCCAATGAAAACATGATAGCAAACGTTTTAAATAATGGCTGAAATGAAGAAGTGGTCAGGAATGTGGCATTACAGCTTTTAAGACATCATGTGCTTCGGTTGATAAGGAGCTGACACTTTGTGTTAGTGTTACCTATTTGGCACTTTTGTAATTATGGCTACCAAACATATAACAGTAAAATGCATTGGCAAAATGCATTGGCAGGCTTTATTTTCAGCTGAGAGCAAAAGATAGTACTTCTGTAAAGATTTATAGTGATGACTTTAAATTAAGATTAGCAGACATAAAACAAAATGCACTTGCGTGTTGCTGCTGTGCAACAGTTTGTAATTCAAGATGAAAGTGCTCTTTTTCAGTAAAGCAAAAAGCTTTGAAATGCATGGCCAACCTCAAATCCTCAGTCTAAACACAGATAAAGCATTTTCCTTAGTAAGTATGCATCGAAGATGTGCCTTTGAGGTCAGGGGACTGGATAGAGTCTGTACATGGTATATACTCACTGCAACCACCAAGGAGAATGTCCACTAGTGTCTACAGAGGCCACACGGAATGCAGCTGTTTGAGTTTAATAAGCAGAGAAACATCTAGGGAATGTCTAACAAGAATGTTAGTAAGTGTCTAGTATGAAATGATACTCAATCATGATTGTCGTGGCCAAAATGATCACAGTAATCTGTATTACTTATTATTATTGTCAACATGTATTTCATGAAATTATTTACAAGGGCAACATATGATCAAAACAAATGTATTTGGATGAATATAGGCATATTGTATATATACTCTAATGAATATCTATAAAAGTGGTTTGATAAAGACATTCTCTCAGTCACTAAACTTATATATTTCCAGGACAACGTTTGGGTTGGCTCTTAATGTAGCCACTTCAATTCCACCTTAAATTTAAGTTACATTTTTACTTTGAATGGAACTGCCAATAATAAATGATATTAGCTACTGTCGTTAATTTTACTGTGGTTTACCGTGAAACCAGTAATCATTTTATTTCTAGTGTCTAGAACAATTAAATGTTCTGAATAATTTTTGCCAAATTAAAAATGTCTCTCAATTCACTTAAGCACACCAAGCTTGTGTATGTGGTGTGGACATCACGTGTGCTTAACAGTCACTAATTTCCTACCTCTGAAAACCAAACACTAAAAGTTATTCATTATTGCTTAAACCCAGTGACACAGATAGTGACTAGCCACATCAAAGCTTTCTGTACTCTGGGTTTTGGGGCCAGTAGCACACCAGATGCTCACCAGCCAAACACAACAAGTGTCCAAAAGTGAGGAGTCTGCATTCAATTAAGTGCTTTCACTCACATGAGAAATTACTGGACAAAGTGAAGCCAAAATCAGTGCTTCTGTGAGTCTTATAAAATGTGTAGAGTCTCAACTGAAGTGCAGTTCTAACAATGTCATTACTATGGATTACTTAGTATTATTTTAGTTCATCTTTAGGCCTGTTGAAGTGCAAATCAACAGTGATTTAATAATGAAATATAAAAGAAACCAACAAATTAAATAAACAAAACAAAATAAAGCATTCATTCTCTTTCTTGGTTTGAATATAAACTGTCCATTGCTTAAGAGTGCGCTCTGCATGGTCACACCATGCTGCAACCTGTCTAATGTTTAACTGTTCCAATTGAGAGTGTGGTTTAATGTACAGTGATGAAGCCCTCATTTATATGCTTATTAATAGAAATGGTCCATTAATCTCCACAAAGAAATCTGCATGTTTATCTGAAGTACACTTTGACCTCCATGACTTACTTAATGTGATTCATAAAAGATTCAACATTAACCTGATTTCACATTAATTATACACAAAAGATAAAACACTAAACACCACCAGAAACTATTACATGTCTTTGTCCCGCTTCATAGCTAGCCAGATGTGTGGTACACTGGCCCTGAGAAAACAATTAACCCGTCCTGCTCTGTGAATCAGACCTTTGAATAACAAATAAAGAGTCACTTTTACTTATTTCATTTTTTAACAACAACATCATGGAAATTTAGGGCTTCTGTAGACAGTCTTCACTCATTCTCAAAGCAAACACTGGCAGTATGAACACAAACACACACACACACACACACACACACACACACACACACACACGTTTTTTACACTGCATCACTTGTGTTATAGAATGACACAATCAACAAGTTTAAGGGAGTCAAAGTCTAAAGGAGGTTGTAATTTTAACTATATTTAATACACATAAACACACACACACACACACTAAAAATGATAGTTTATTCTGTATGTATGACCTCTGTACATGCCATATGTACACTTTCATGTGACAGATAATACTGTTACAAAGAGAAAAAATTAAACAGATGATAAGAAGTGAAGATTAAAGCTTAGCGTGGGAGATATTGGAAGCAGCACAGGCTTCATCAAAAATCAGGGGAATTTTATCAGTGTTGTTTGAAGCCATGAATTCTGTGATGACTCAAATTCTCAGCACCCAAGGTCAGAACAAACCACGTTCCATCAAACCATATAAATACAGAAAGTAGATACTGGTAGTTATTGAACAAGTATTGGATATTCACATCCTCTTTGTTTTATCCTCTAATGAAGTTAACTGCAGGTAACTCAACTGCACATCAACATGTTCTGATCAGACAAGTTTTCATTCCACGGTGCAGCATGTTACACCCTATTCGTGCCTAGTCTGCCATTAGGCCTCCAACCTACCCTTTTTATTTATTTTGATAATCAGGTCTATCTGATCTCTTTGCCAAGCCGATGCAGTAGCGTCATGGCACGTAATGCATCAGACAATGGTTTTTAAACAATGCCAGTGTCCCGTGACACTGGATGTGTTGCACATGGTGTTTCCATTTTGTCAAATATGTTTATACATCTACATCCCTGGCTCTGGTGCACCATGTGATACCCTATAAGGACCCAAATCTGCAACACTTAATAGAATGTGCTAGAATTAAAAAACACTTGAGGCCTGATTATGTGCTTATTTTAATCCAAATGGAAAATTCAGGAAACATCTGGATAGTTATAAAGCACAATCCCAGTTCTAAAATTGGATTGGCTGAGTTGCTTTCAGAACTGCTGTAAAATATTCCGTATATATGACTCCACACAACATATACATTCTGTTGAAATGTGCTGGTTCATCACTGTTCATAGACCTCATACTCTTAGGCCACTATTGTGAAATCAAATGATTAATTGAACACTGATGTATTTTATTATGTTTCCAAAATAGGGGTGGGCAATACGAAAATGATTTATTGTTATAGTGATAGATATTTTTTTTCTGAGAATACTGTTGATAATGTCATGCTTCATTAAAAAGAGAACAATTAGTCCTTGAACTGGATGCAGAGAAGACAAGACATTCTAAATCTGGGACTACTGGTGTATTTGGCCTGTGAGATCAAATAGTGTGAAACATATCCTGTATAAAAAAACCTCTTTAAATATTGTAATTGAATAATTTTGCCATATCACCCATAGGGGTGTCACAACTAATTAAATCAACTAAAATTAGGCAAATAAAATCTATGACCAAATTAGTTTGTCAATTAGCAACTAATTATATAGCCAATTAGTTGCTCACTCTAATCAAGAATGGTTTGGAACACAGCTAAACCACAGATTATCACCAAGATTACAGTTTTACTGTCATTACTTTATAGAGTAATATTCCGGTATCTGCAGAACTGCAGTGAAAACATAGAGCAGCTTTCTGTCACATGAATAAAACTGTTACAGAGCCATAAGGCAACATGGCCACTTATGTGCACTCTTGTTTGAGAAAAGAGCAGAGTTAGAGTTATTAGTGTGTGGGAGTTTATAAGGACAGGGGCTTATAGGAAAAAGGAGAAGTGAACTAAGAGAAACTATAAATGAGAAGAAGGTCCTTGTTTGAAATATGAATCTTAATGTTTTAAAAGGCGACTGTTTATAAAAGAACCAAAGAACCAATCAACCTGCTGGTTACACCACAAGCGAGAAGGGTCGAGTCAGACCATGTCAAATTAAAAACAAAAACACAAAAAGAAAAAGTGTAATTAACAGAAAATATTTTCAAAACGTTGCTAAAATGACTGTCTCACAATTGGTTCCTTTTTTTCTTTATTCTTTTTTGCTGATCTGAAAATTTGAGAAAAATTTTGTTGTATTTTATTGCTGCTACTTTGCACATTCTTTGTCTGAAATCATTTAATAATATGCAACTAGAACTGGCATATCTGTATATGTAATATTAACTGTGTTTATGTGAAAATCACTTCACAGCTCAATCATTTTTAAACGAAAAATATTAAATATGAGGTCTGTATTAGAAAAGACTAAAAGTGCTACTGCCCCACTTCATATTTAAATGATTATATATGATATCTGAACACTGGAGCCATTGTTTTGTACAGCGTTTGCTTAAACTGTTTACCATGTGTGTTTATGCTGGAATAGCTGGACATACAAATGCCTTATCAAGAGCAGAGATAATGTCTTCTGCTGCTGTGGAGATGGAAACCAGTCGATAGGTTTCTGTCAGCACTGGAATGTGAGCAGCAGTAATTTACTCATGGTTTGGGACCGTGTCGGCCATGCTAGCCCTCGCTATGGTGGCCAGCTGGAAGGAAATTCCTCCACCACAGCATCTTACCTATGATCTTACAAAAAACTCTGGATGTCTAAACTCCCTTTATAATTAGGAGAACAGACTCTATATGATAAATGATAGCAAGTCTAGCAAGTCTTATGCAATAATTCATGTAAACTAATATCTGCAAAGTAGTAAACACGGCCTCTGTAAATAATCACACATAAAACACAAATTATTTTCAGGACTATAAGCTCTTCCATTTTTCAGTCAATGCCACTGGCAGCAACGCAGCCCCAAAACAGGATAGATCCACCTCCATGCTTCACACATAAGGTGTTCTTTTCATGAAACTCAGTTCTTTTTTGAAATGCTTCTCTAGATATTCTGTAGCATACTTTGTGACAATGTATGGTTAAGATGTCTTCTAGATCTCATCACTACATGCTATTGTAGTGTAATCTTATTTCTACAGTGCCCTTGAACTTCCTTAGGCCTTTAGACATTCATTTAAAGGAGCAGCTGATTGCTGCTGAGTGTTAGTGCAAAGTTTAAGAAGTTGCTTAAGTTACTTAAGTTGTTCAAACACTTGATTTTGAGTATCAGAGTATTAGTGCCTTAGATTGTGCTGAAAATGTTTTTATTGGCTTTGGTAAGCTAGAGAGAGGACTGGGCTACTAACCAAAATTGAAACTGACCTTCAAAATGTCTTACCAATTGGTTATTTATTATTATAATATTATAATGTTAATTAGCATGTGCAATATAAACTACATCTTATGATCTGTGCTTCTCACTGTGCTGAATAATTCCGGTGCATAACAAACACAAATACTTAGCACATTTTGGCTAGCACACAAACGTTTTCTAAGGACCCTGGTCTATTTCCACATACGCCTGATTTAAAGAAAATTCGCTACTATCAGTAACTTGCCAGTAAAGACGACATCACTGCTTCTAAGAAGCTCTGTTAGAGACGTAACCACAGCCGCATCACACACATATACAGATTTACTATTTTCTTACAGGGATCTGTTCAAAAAAATGATTTCAATAGTCAGTTGTCAATGTCGGTTTTAGATTTTTGCTCATATTACCATCCTAATAGTATGTTATTTTGAAAATTGTCAATCGTTGATTATGTTTTATATAATGTTATGTTGTATGCACAGTGATTCAAACATTTGGACCAAGTAACCCCTACAGTCCTCAAATCCTTCATTATATACACAAAGAAATTCAAATGGTTTGTGTTCTTGTTACCCCGGAACAGTAGAATAAGCTGCAAACCTATATAATGTCCCTAAAATGGCCAGAAAAAATAGTGTGAAATATGGTTATGCCTCTAGCATCTTAAAAACAAACAAACAAACAAACAAACAAACAAACAAACAAAAATGTCACTCACACTTTTGGCCATACTGCCAAGCCACAGAGACTGTGTTAATTACTTCTCAGTAAACAAATGTGACAAAACATTTGCATAAGAATCTTTATCTATTATAGAGGGTATACACTGACATCGTGTTCCCACCTGAACATGCCCTGAGTCTGACTGAGTGGCTAAACATTCTGCTGCATGGCTGCATTTAATAGGGGAAATGGTCAAACCGAGAATGAAACAAGTGATTATCTGCTCAAGTTAAAGGCAGTTGGACTCGACAGCCATCTATCCAAATTACTGAAGAACCAATGCTCCATGGACATCAATATGTGGCCAGGAATCAGGTTCCCTGACATTTTTATGTACCTGATTTCGATGTGTGCGAAATGCACAAAGCCAGTGATTCTAAATCCTGGTCCTGGAGTACTGCTACCCTGCTTGTGTTAGTGTTTTTTTTTGCTGTAGGTTCATGTTAGCAAGGGCTCATCAGTTAGTTCATTGGTTGGATAAGGTTTGAGCATGTGGGGCAGTCATACTCCAGGACCAGGACTGAGCATACAAGCACTCAAAGATCTAGAAAACAAAGAGTATCTCTCCTTTTAACCATTTAATGTTACTTTGTTCCAAGTATAACATTCAAACCTACAAAGGAATCTGACCTTGCTCTGTAGCATAACATAACCTCCTTCAATCCAACAGTCTCAAAGTAAACGATATATTTGTTTTATATCAGAAAGAAACTGTTCTTGAAACATCAACATCAGCTCAATGTTTCTCAGCTTCTATTTTGAATCATAATCTTCTAAAAAATAGAGCAACCTTTATGATATTGCCAATGCCTACATTTCCAAGCTTCTAGTGTAACTTCCACAAAAAAGGTCAGCCAAATGGAGGAGACAAAAGGAGCTAGCAGGATGAGACGATGTGTAATTACACTGCTATAAAGCTGTAAAGCTGCAATTCAGACCAGCGATTTGGTCAGTTTCACCAACTTCCCCCCACCTCCCTCCACATAGAACCACACCCAGACACTGAGACAGACAAGTCAAATGCTCCATGCGAGAGAGGCATAAACCCTAAACCCATTCCACATGCTTGACTGCTCCTCAATGAAGGCTTGCTCCAGCAATGATAATGAAGGTGTCTAGTCTAAAGGTGGTGCATTTGTGTATACGTGTGTACACTGAGGAGGAGTAAGCAAAAATCTAACATTTCGTATGAAAAAAACTGCATTGACAGCTCATAACCTTAGTATTTATGGACAAACTGATTTGAAATAACAGCTCGGTATAGAGGTCTGCTTTCAAATGTCTCACAGGAATCCAGTTTAGCCTCTTATTTTTCCAGACGGCTAAACCAGACTCTTTCATATGTGTTCATATGTGTTCTACTGTATGTGGCTGAAGAGCTTTCCAACAGTACTGAAGTTTCAACATGGCAGATATATCCAAACACCATTTTAGTTGATCAAGACACTATGCAACCATTTGCTTTGACTTCCAGCCTTGCATGTTCGAACATGCTTTCACTGGTCCTTATTAGAGCACAATAAATGGCTGGAATGGAATGGGAGGCCACTCCTCAAACCCAAAAAGCACCCAAAGCCATAGAGTTTCAGATAATTAGGTCTGCTCTTTGATGCTCCACCACTGTGAAAGAAGTTGAGTTATTGGCTCATTTGTTATAAAAAATGTTGACAGGCAGTTAAGGCAGGAGAATAATCAAGAAAAAACAACACATTGCAATTTAATCAAGACCTTTAAGGCCTGGGAACTTTCAGAGAAGCAAAGCTTACTTGCCTTTGCATAAAGTCAAAAGCACCTTTGTGGGCTTTTTTTGGGTTTGGGTTTGTTGCATTTGAGCACTCCAGTGCTTCAGGTTCACAATGTCATTTTGAGTACTTCAATGACTTTTAAGAGAACAAATCCTTTGAGCGATGTATTCTTGTGGTCCTTTGCTTTCACTGCATCTATTTGACAAAGCCAAGCAAACATCACCTCTAAGTATACATAGCATGTGATTGGTCGGTGTCAAAGAAGCACCACTTATAGAGCAATAATCTTTTAATAGTCGTGGACATCATCATAAATTCATCACAGTGCCACCTGCAGTACTGGAGCACTCTTATGCATGAATATGCAAAATGTCAACTTTGTTCAACTTGAGCTTTATTTTACCCAGTAAAGCCATTTATGAGGCCTTAATGAGGACCTGAGACTTAAGACTTCTTCAACCACAGGTTAAAGGAGTCCACATCTAAGCTATTTTAGGCTGAAGTCAAGAAGGTGCCATCTGTCTTTGTTGCTGTTGCAAACTAGCAAATCAGGCAATGGCCATATATGCTGTACAGAAATCACAGCTGATTTCTGTGATGCAAGATCTAAGCTGGTGAAACAAAATTAACCTGCCAGCTAAAGGTAATTGTTGGCTTGATGGTTGTTAGTTCAACTGCAGTCCTTTTTCCCCCTCAATGAAGAGCTGTGATGAAACTCTAGGCTTTAGCTACCTTTCATGTAGGTTCAAAAAAGGCAAAACTCTACTCAACAGTGCCCTATGTGATATGTGGTAAATAACCAGCACTTTTGTACTCATACTCCAAATTGTAATATGTTACAAGAATATTTCTTGTAACTCAAGTTCAGCCCTCTACAGCTCAAGCCTGCTCGGTATAGAAATATATTTACCCAGATGAACAGGGAGTACTCAATGTTTTTCCTTTACTACATCTGCTGACACATCTCTGGACAAAAGGAGCCTGTCATGGTGGGAGGTCCTCTTTGGGTAAGTGGCCACTCAGGCCTCCGTCTTGTCAGTCTTGGCGACGTGCCCACTGGCCCCCTGACACCCAGCAATAATGATATTAGTGGAAGGTGGAGGAGACAGGACGTCAATGGGCAGATTTGTTCAATTTAACCCCTCTGACCCCAGTCCGGCCCCCTCAATCTGTCAGCCAGACCACACCCCTCTGTGCTAAGTAGCCTTTTAGAATCAGGATGATGAAAAGGGAGTGAACCAGATAGAGTGTTTAGAAGAGAAAGGATAGAGATGCTTTAAGACAAAGATGCAAGAGTTCAGTGAGAGAACTGCCACACCTCACTAATGCTAATCCTTATTCCAGGGATGCATGATGATGTGATGTTTATGCACATGGTCAATATTTATGGTACAGTCACATTTATGCATCATTTTTATTATTCCATTGCTTCTTGCCCAAGAAACCTAGGTTAGTTACCTTTTATGACATTATGTGATTAAAGAAGCCTGTGAATTGCAGCCTTCCACAATATTGGTATCATACATATTGCAAAAAAAAACAAATAATGTCATGCAGCCCAAGACCAGATATCCTCATTTTTGTGGTAAATAAAGTTGACATCATAATTAGTTTTGTCTACCCCTAATAAACTCTACTGCTGAGTCAGGCCAACTAAAGAAGTTCTCCAATCCTCCTAAAGAGATTCAGTTCCTCTTCTTTGATACTTCTGTGGGCTTGCAGAAGTGACCGCACATGCACAAGAAGGATTTCCCTCATTCTTGCACTTACATGTAAAAAATACAGAGAATAATGGTGTCAGCTGAGCACTTGGCTCACAGTGTACAGTTTCATTCCCTCAACCTCTGCTTCCCTCTACTGTAAAGCATAAATCTCGCTCCCTGCCGTCAGGCATCTGTAGTGGATTGCCTGCCTGCTGCAGCGGCAGCGGCAACAGCAGCAGCAGCCAGCTGGAGCCAGGCCAACTAAACACAGCCAGATAAGTCAGCGGGCCACAAGTGTGAGCAAACACTATGGAGAGAGGTCAAACAAAGTGTTGTGTGACGCAGACCTTGGCAAAAGCTCAGGATATGGGGGTGAGGGGGGGTTCTGATCTCAGTGTGGGCTGGCTCTGGAAGCCAGTTTTGATGGACGGTTACTTCATGCAAGCAGCTGCCGCTGCTTTTGGAGAAGTTGTGCAAACAGGGTTCGGTGCAGAATAGGACTGTCTGAGGCAACAATATGAAAAAGCTTGGACCAAGTCCAAGATGTCTTTCTAATCTGTCTGATTGATACATCTGCACTTAATGCACTTGTGCTCAAATAAGCACTAGAGGTCTTGCAAGAACCATGACCTTAAAAGAAAGTTTGGGGAAAAATCAAATTAACATGATTTATCACTGACCCCAGATGCAGTCGAACAGCCAAGATATGTTTGATATCTAGCATGTTCTTTATATGTTCACAATGGGAGATGCTGTGCTAATAATAACTGAAGGCTGTCACCAAACTCGTCTTGGTTGATACATGCTCAATATGTGTCAAAGATTTTAAAAAGTTTAACCTTACTTAAACATTTGAGCTAAAACTGAAAATAAGTTATCACCACATAATGTTCTTCACTGTAGTACTATTTCATTTTCAAACTAGCCCAACATTCATTGCTTTGGAGAAGTTTACTGTTGTATTTACAGACTAACAGATTTATCTTAGCAAAACAAATGAAGATGTGGATGCATTTTGAACAGGTTGAAGGACATTCTTGGAAATGCATCAATGAGGATGAGACTGGTGACTGTCTGGTGTTCACTATCGATGTTAGTCTAGAATCTCCTACTTTAAACTTAAAAAGCAAACCTAACATGTCTTGGTTAAATTTAACTTTCAACAGCATCAATGACTGCTTTGATACTAAAAAATGCAACTTTTTGATAATGCTCTGAAATTTCTTCAAACACAGAATAGCTGTGAAATGTGTTTTCAAAGTCTGTTTAAACAGAGACATCTGCCTTCATATTTACAAGGTCTGTTACTTCTCTTTCCTGCCACTGAAAACCTCCCTTACTGCAGTCATCCATTTTTCTTTCTCCACATGCATTTTTGAAGGAAGGCGAGTTTGATTGATGTAAAAGTCACATGAATTCTAATCTGGCTGTTCTGACTGAGCTGCACTGCTCTGAATTTTTGGATTTATTGGATTTCAGTACCATAAAAGTGGCCCAAATTGGAATTTAAAATGTTAGCTTTAGTCAAGTATTTCATATTGGTTGTTATTCATAAGAAAAGCAGTTTTGCAGCAAAAGTGGAAGCAGTCAGCACTCTAAAGTACAAGGTGGGGTTTGGTAACCAACAATTGTCAAAAAGCTTGATGAAGCCATTAATTAGTGCTGAACAATAATCTGTTTGCTATAATGAAAAATATAATATTTTATTATATTAATATTTAACTATTATTGTTATTGTTATTGTTATTATTATTATTATTACTCTACAATGTAGAGCACAGTGGTCCATCACTGATCAGGATCAACAAGGAAAACTGGATTAAGACTGTGATAAAATTCAACCAGCATAATAAACAACTAATATTTCCATGCAAAAAAAACATTGGAAACATTTTACTTGCAAATGTGCTTTCAAGCAACTGATCCTATAAATCCTCAGTCATGATATCTGTAGGTTATTATTGGGCTCTGATTCTTAACAGTAATTTACAACTACAATGTAGAGGGATGGCTGCATTAGTCATTAGATGTCCTTTTCCTCTTCCTGCCTGTTACTCTCTTGGGTACAAGCACAGTTAATCAGAGTGGCAGAATAAAGCCTCAGAACATTTTTGTCAGGAAAAAAAAAAAATCACCAGGTGTTCATACTCTTAAACCTCGCAGTGTCTAGTGGTGATTTCCTCGGTCAGGCAGTGCATTCACAAATAATTGCTCCTCCAGCACATTGCAGTCCTACAGCAGACTAAAATTCTCAACTTGCCTGGTGCTAAAATCCAACACAGTGATGAAAGGGATGGCAATATGACTATTAAAAAATATATATATATATATATGAATTTGAATTTACAATGTTGTTGGCTGTTGAATTTACAGCAGTGTAAAACATGTACAGCTCCAAACCCAGCCTTCAGCAGTACTCTGGGTTAGTAAAAGTTCCCTGTTCAATGCTTTGGCATGTAAAATGTAAGCTTTGTGTTTGTATGGGTGGATGCCTTGTGAAATCCACCTCCCCCCCAGCTGAGGATGTACATATACAGAGGAGTGGTCGCTCTGACATATCAACAATCTGGCTCCTGTGTGAGGCAGCCTTTTATGGGCTTTGACAGTAGGGCTCGAGATGGTTACCATGCCTCTATGAGTGAACCTATAACCCGCTTTCACTACCTATACAGTGGTCTCATCCTTATCTGGCCAGCATATCTTGCTTTCAAACACTCATTGCACAAGTCAAATGCACACAGTCTATGTCTCAGTCTCTGGTTTCCTTATATAACATTTAAAGCAATACTGACTATCTTAGTCACTGGAAATGGCTTAAATACTGCATGATGTCAACCTGCCACTGCTCTGCACACTTTCCTGTCTTGAGTGTATCTGCACTACAAAATGTCTGTGAAGTCTTTCAACACAGCAAGTGCTGATTTGAACTCTTACTAGTTAAGGTAAAGCAAGACTATCCACCCAACAGTACCTCTCTCATCTACTTTAAAAGACAAATGTATTTTCAGATGGAAATTCACAGAGAAAACTCATTTTAATTATCAATAAAACTCACTTTTCTTACTGAGTTCTAAGCACAAAACTTTGTTGGAAAATAAGTAAATAAACTACTCTCAGTTTAGCTAATCTTCTTGCACCTTTAACGTGGCCAAGTCCTAGAAAACATAAAAAAGCCTCTTTAGTAAGAGTAAGGACTGCAGGTAATAATCCCATCTGTTTTCTGACATTGAGTGTTCCTCTTATACTAGTTTGCTTAGTTTTCTGGTGTGCTTGTTCATCAATGTTTGAATGGTTAAGCAAACCACAAGTGCCATACAGGAGTGCTGTTAAGCCTAGATTGGGTGTGTATGTGTCACTGGGTTCATAACTTTTATAAAGCTGCCCTCAACTTAAAATCATTAAATGAAGGCACACTGCCATTTACACAGATGATAAATTGATATCAGTAATTTGAGCTAATCTCTGAAATGCTTAAAAGTTTCTTGCCTTGGGCAAGTGGTTCTGGAAAAAATCTTAATAGTTATAAAACCTTTGTGATATTTAGAGGTTCTTCTCTACTACAAAGGTAAATACAATTATCTTACAAGGTTTTAACAGAAAGGTAAGAATTAGATTGCAATCTAGTTTCTAAATATGTACACAACCATTTATCCAATAGCCCCCCTCCCTCCCTCTGCTATAGGAGTTCTAACTTCATTACAATAACCTAATTTATATAATAGATGTCCATAAAGCAGGCCATAAATCAGCAGACACATGGCAACAGGACTTTAAATGACAGGAAATCGCTGGATTCCTCTCATCAATTCTGTCCTCCTGTTGCCGATCACAAAGAATCAACAAGCTGATCCACGAAGACAAAGAATCTGCATATCAGAGCATAAACATAGAGTCAGGGGTGGAGGCAGGGATGGGGAGGAGTGTAGCTAAGCCAGCAAATACATCCCTTGTGGCCACTTTCTGATGCTCTAAACAAATTGGAGCAGCTCACAAAAAATTAGGAGGCCGAATAATTGAAGGAAGGAGGTCAGTAGTCCTGAGAAGAGGGGGTCGAAAAGAGGGGATGAGGCAATGGGAAGGAGGAGCAAGGAAAAAGGAGGGGAGGGCAGGCTATTAAATTTATGACTCAGACTGCCACATCATCAGTTGGGGGTTGCCATTTCCTTCCTGGCAGAAGACGAGTCTGTCAGGCATTGTGTAAGCCAATGTTGAAGATATCACCACAAATTATACCTTCTACTTATGCCTCTATTCGTGGTACATTGAAAAAGAACACCGTGATTGCCATCTAATCCTCTGTAGGCCCACACCCAGATGAAGTCTCCTCTCTATGTTGATGGTTGAAACATTGCACCAACACACATCCACCAAAAAAATCGGACTCCAAGTGGTTACGAAGGGCACTACATAAGAAGGACAATAGCTTGTTTTGGTTTGAAGAAATTTCAAACAATTAGACAAAAATTGAACCCTTATAAAAAGTGGGTTGCTTATCTTTTTCTTTGATTTCATCAGCACTGCAAACCAATGTCATCTCGCTTCCTCAAAAAAGACATAACATATCTGTTCAAAGCAAAAAGGAGAAGCTTAATTAACTTAAGTGCCAAGCTTTGCTTGTAAAGGAGTATGTAACACCCATCCAAAAAAGTGCTGCTCTGCAATAAAGCAGTGAAGTTCGTTAGTGACTATAATCTGAATGTGCAAATAGCATAACCATATGAGGCAAGGATGGCTTATGACATTTTTATGGGCTTTACCATTTGTTATAATGGATAATTTTTTTTCAAGTGGTAACTGATATGTCTCCATATCTCAACTGCAATTACCACATTTTCCAATGACTTATTATTAAGTCATTATTATTATTATTATTATTATTATTATTATTATTATATTATTTTTTACAATTAATATAATGAGCAGGATGATGCTGTGGGACAACATGCAAACTAACAGAGGAAGCTCTTAAATAAGCGCATTATGGCCTAGGCACTGATAATTGAAGAAGGTGACCAGGAGTGGACAAGAGAACATTTTCTCTTGCAGTTTTATGAAATCACAAACTATAGAGACGCTGGTTAGATCAAACTGTTGATACATCCATATGAAATTGAGTTGTGACCACAATTATTTGTATATGGATATAGTTGATAAATAAATAAATTGAAGTAAATAAAGTGAATTAGATTATCATTCAATTGTTTCATTACTATCTGACCTTAAAAACTCTTTATTTGATTATTTGATTTTCTAAATATTTGGTAAATTTCTTGATTGGTGATATAATCGATAGAGACAGCCCCAGTACAACCTACATGTAAATATGATGAGCTCAAACACACACACACACACACACACACACACACACACACACACACACACACACACACACACACACACATATTCCTGCATGTTCCAATCATATTATACATGTTGGTTCTCATGCATCATTATAATAGCCTCATTCCAGCCACCAATGCCTTGCGTGTGCCATCAGCGACCTTTTCTTTCCTTCTACCTCTTTGATCCCCTTAATGATCTCTGACCTAGTAAGGAATCTATGAGCTGTGGACGCTGTTTTATGGTGAACTGAACGAGGGGGAGGGGGCTTTGTGTAGGTCAAAGGTCATCAGATTTTGCTTATGCTAAACAGAAACAAAGTGTCAGCAAGCCCATGTTAGATTTCACAGAGGCAAATGCTGATTAAAGAGGATCACATTACTCTGCCATCTTAAAGGGGCAGGAGCATTGCTAGTTTTTATGTTCTGAAGTTAAGAACAGCTATATTAACATGGAGAAGTCAAAATAATGTCTAAGATCTTATGTTGTTTTCAGGACAAAGACAACTGGATGTTTATTTCTATACATGAAATTTAGACACAATGCAAAGAACAATTACCAGATTCAAAGTGGAAAACATCGAAAGATATAAGGTTTTGGCAAGACAGCAAATGATACTGTATCGTTCTAATGCCTTTATTTATCCCAAAGTTTTATTAAAGCTCTACTGCCCACTCTCAGTATCTGATATTAGTTTGACATTTAAAGGATAGTTGTGCTTCAATAACTTCACCTGCCCTCTTTTCATCAAGCCATTAATGTGAGCCAAGTCTCACTTCAGGCCACATAAAAATATACATTGTTGATGGTGGCTAAAAGTACCTCAGCTCTTAATTCTTCAGCAGGGTTCCTCAGCAAATGACTTCCTCTCTTCTATCTGTTATAAAGTTTTATTGGTCAGGGATCACCCCCTAAAGAGGGGCCCAGCTCCACTGAACTAGCCTTATGGTGCACTGGATAACACAAAAGAACCCCAGTCTATGTTAAGTGCTGACTCTGTCCCAAATTATATAGGCCTCCATTGGTTTTTTTCTTGTATTTTTTTTTTTTTTGTCCAAAAGGGTCAATATTGATCTTTCATCCCCCTTGTGAGTAACCTTGAGTAATCCTGCTAAGTTCCTTCCTACACAAATACGTTTGTCATGGGCACAAAAAGGAAGAGAATGGAATTGAGGAAGGAAAAACAAATCCATTAACTTGTCAAAATTCTATTTAGCGTCATTAGGCCTTATCCTAGGAGATGGGGATAATGTCCTCTGTTGATAGAACTGCCTGGTTTTTAGCAGCGCACTCAGTCATGATTGGACATGTTTGACTCTGATGTCTGAAATATTTATCTCTGATGGTGGTCAGACGTTTTGCAGAGATATGCTATAGTCTAAGGCTGATACATTATATACTAATATTGCAGTTATATGGCTACATACTGAGATTATGATAAGCTCAAGTAACTAATGAAACAATAATGTCATGGCTGTCTCAAAAGATTCTCAACAAAATCATTTACATTTTGCTGTCATCTGGAACTTTAACCTGTAATTGTCAAATCATACTGTAAATAGTGTTTTAGATTATATGCCTTATTTGAATGTATCACTGTAATGATAACAGTGTGCAGCCCTGCTATGTTCATAAATAAATAATTATTTAACTCCTGAAAATTTCTGATGGTGCACAAGTAGACCTAGCTGGCTCTGACTCTTTCTTTAATGTACTGTCCTGCATGGTTCCGGGCAGACAGAGTGGCAGAAACAAAGCAAGGAAGTACAACTGTCTTGGCTTGATTGTCTAAAGATCTACAACATTAGGAGATATATCTAGTTTGTATTGATTTCACGTGGACTTCAATCTAAATTTACTGATTGCTTCCCCGTCCCTGTTTGAGGATGCCAGGTACCAGAAGAGAGACAGTGTATTACCAATCACATGTCCACGGATATGGGTTTTTACCCAATTAATTCTTCTATTTTTGAGCCATACACTCTACAGCTAGCAGTGGCTACAGGCAGCTGGGATGGAAACCTAGTCATTTAAAATTGTGGGAAAAGGAAACAGCTCTACATGAAAGCTGGACATTTCTGAAATCCCAAAGAGCAAATCAAATTTACACACAATAAAACATCAGCCTTGAGAGAAAGGTGGCCTTTAAAGAAGGTGCCCGTGTTTCCAGTAGCACTCTCAAATGAAAACATTCTGATGCTGGGATGAAGTTTCTATGTTTATTTTTCATTCAGATTTCCTCTGAAAACAAAATGCTTGCTATAATTCATGGTCTATGTCTGTAGTGTTTTTTTGTTTGTCTAACGTCATAAACCTTCATCTAAAACAAATAGACACTCTTCAGACTATCTTTGCCTAGGCACAGACAATAGTCTTTTTTGTCTCTGGTAATGACAACATGAGAAAAAAATGACCTTGCCCAGCTCTGTTTATTTGTGCAGACAGAATGTAAAACAATGCATTCAGTGGCATTCTGGGCAAATTGAACATTCCTGCTTCTCTGGACATAAGCTTGAGAAATTTTCCCCATAGGAAAATCCACAGAGGTGTAGACATAATTTAAACAGATTTTAATATACAGGATGTGACAACTTTACTATATTTCTGGTTCTTTTTTTTTCATTCACCATCATTCATTATTATAGCGTGTAAGTGATTTGTCTTCTTGAGCTATAATCACCAACTGAACTAAAGGAAGAAGTAAAACAAATGAAACCAAAAAATCTGCTTGTTTTCATCCTGAGCGCTTTACCGCTTCATCGTTCCCCTCAGACTTGATAAATCATCTTTACAGCTGCTGGAGAAGGATTGGGTGCAGAGTGAAAATCTGTTAAACAAACAGCCTCCGGGATTCAGCCGACTGGACGCTGTTTTCTCTATTAATTGTGGCCCGTCTCTGTCTGCTGCCGTGGTACTGTTCCCCCTCTTCCTTTCCCCACCACTTCTTTCACTAACCTGCAAATCTTTTAGCACCCAGGTGTTAGTTTATCTCCATTTCGAGCAAAACAAACTTAAATTACTTCAACGGTGAGAGAATGCCATTTGCTGTTGCTTTTTGTTTTTGAAGAAGTGAAATGAGGTTTGGCTTTGCCTGGTGATTGCCATTGAGACAGAACTTGGAGACTATGATGGAGCATTCTTTTGTGAAGTTAGGGGTGTTGTATCACATGGCTGTGGAATCCAGACTCTTAACTGACCTTCCCAATTCATTGAAGTCCATTAAAATCCAAAATGTAGAAATGCAACTTCAACACTAACAGTCTGTCAATAACATGCAGCTCTAGTTAGTACCATAAAACTAATATGTAAGTTGTGAGGGAGAGGAATTAAGAGTTTAAGGTGTTAAATCAGTTTGCATCAGCATGCTGAACAACAGCAATTATCTCCGTTTAAAACAGTATTTAATGTATTCACATGCAAAGACCATCCCATATGTTTATCTTTGCTACCTGTTTATCCAGCCATACTAGACGGTGACACAATAGTCAAGATAAGCCAAGATAACCACAGATAAACTATGGTTTTATTTGGATCTTGGCTTAATTACTGTGGAGCACTTGAACTGCAGCAGCAGACACTACAGCATGTCAGAACGGAGTATCGTCTTTCACTGTCTCATCAGAACAAGAGCGTCAAAGGAGAGACACAGGCTATTAGGCTATTGTTAGTTCTCTCAGACTGTCACTGCATTGGGGGTAGGTGGGTTACTAGTAAGAGGTTTCTCATTGTAAAGCAGGTGGTGGGGCGAGTGGGGGGTGTTAGTGAGATTTAAGTGATGGAAGGGGAGAGTAAAAGAAACAGAGTTCGGTGGGTGGGTGGTGGTGGTGGGGGTTGGGGGGGTTACTACTAACCTTCTGAATCAGAGACGAAGAGCCGCCGGCATCACCAAAAGCAACACTTGAATTTCCCAGCTTCCTTCCTGGCCCGCTGCCTTTTCCTGACTGAACACATGTCAAGGGCACAGTCGAAATCACGGCAGTGGTGGTTACTGATAGACAAAATCATCCACATTTTGACGAGTGATATGCGACTTGAGACAGATGCTAGGAGTATACATTTTTTGTCATCACACTTGTTTTTTACTGCAATACAATTCAATTTGATTAAATTAGTACAACAGAACTTTTTCAGAACATGGATACCACGAACCTCAAAAACTTCAATGGAAAGAAAATCCAGCATAACCACACTGGATCTATAAAATTGGCTAATTCCCAAACCCCAGTCTTAACTGCACCCAGATCACTAGGGAAAGCCTTTGGAGGCTGAACATACAAGCTAAAAAGTCAAGCACCAGTCATTAGGTAGGTTCTAGGCTAAAAGCAAGCCATCCAGACCCTACTGCAATCTCTTCTGCTAGCTAATTTCACACTGCGCTGTCTGGACACCAAAACGACCCAGAGAGGCCAACAATCCAGTAAGACTCCAAACCAAAATCACATACTTATTATTTATACATATATTTATTAATCATTCAATTTAAAATATATAAATAATAGACATACACATTCTCTGGCACTATAAATATACAAGGACTTCATATGTCTTTTTTTTTTTGTTACAAACTATTACATCTGATAACACACTTCAGTGATGTTCAATTAGTTTTTTTCTCACTTCTTTAATTAAAATATCAAAGCATTTTCAGTTTACAGCTAATACAGGAACTATTTAAAAGATGTGGAAAGTTCCTTATAGAAATTTGTCCTTTACTTTAATTCATGAAGTCAAACACTGAGTCAGCGTGTAAATGCAAACATGTGACCATACCTCAAAAATGCTGGAATGTTAGATTAGTGTTTGAGACGGAACCAGCTCATTATGTAAATTATTTTTTTGTTTCTGTTGGTCAGTTACAGCCAATTTAACCATTCAAATGCTTTAATAAAATGTCATATATTACATTTGAACTTAATGAGTTATGAAAATGTTGTTGTCAAACATATGCTACATCAGGATTAAACTATTTTCTTTAAAAATCAAACTATTTAAAGAAGAAGTCATGTGACCTAATGACACTAATAAGTCTTGGCTCTCTTATGGGTTAAAATATACATTAGACTGTATTTTTAATATTCATTATATATATTTTTTTTCCATTTTTTATTGCTAACATAAATAAAGAACAGATAAGAAACACCATGTGTTCAAGACAAAGTTTCCATGACATCTCAGACCAATTACACTGATGACTATATATGTCACAAATCGAGAGATTAAAAGTGATTTGTAATGTGAATCCTATGCAAAGAAGCCAACGTCCCTAAGACAGAGATAATGACACTTCCTTTCCCTTTCACTCTCTTCCTCTTTACTTTACTTACAATCTCTCTCTCTCCCTCTACCCCCCCCTCTCTCTCTCTCTCTCTCTCACTCTCTCTCTCTCTCTCTCTCTCTCTCACTCTCTCTCTCTCTGTGGACAGGGACCAGATGCTAAAGTGAATCATTCGGCTACTCCATCATCAAAACAAACAGATCTGCTCTGCCTGTGGGATTAGGAGAGGTAATTGACTTATGTTACATCTGATCTTTACACCCGACTGTTCCTCTGAAGCCCAGTGAATGGGCCAGGCTGAGATTACCCTAAATCTTGTACATTATTTAGTAGTGGAGGAATTGGGGCAAAGGCTACCTTGACAACAGCATTACACAAAACTAAATTACACACTAAAACCATGTCAATCCCATTTTGTATATATACTGTATATATATAGGCAGCCAAATCCCATCTAGCCCATAGAACTCACAGTATTTATTTATTTATTTACTTATTTATTTATTACTTATTGTTAATTTTAATTCCATATTTATGTTCATAGCTGAACATACTGAATTTGTTATAACTTTGTTATAGTATAATTACAAAGTATAATAAAAGTATAATAACTCTAAATCTAATTCACGTTACATTAATTAATTAATTAATTAATTACATCTGAATAGGACAGCAAAATAAAAGTAACAAGTAATGACTTTAAGGGTTAACATTAGCATGTTGCAGCTAAACTGCACACTTCCAGGTGACCTGATAGGCGAAAATGCTTGTATATGTAAGTATGAATCACTCAATGCCCTCAAGCAAACCAATCAGGCTATAGTATTCCAATTAATTGTGTGAGTGTGGTTTGTGTGTGTGAGTGTGCAGTGGGGCTGTAACGAAGAGCTAATCCTGGAAACGTGAATATCTGATGCTGACCCTAAGCCTAAGACACTCAATGCTTGATTCCTGCCGATCTTACGTTACCACTCCTGCTCTTAATGAATGCTGACACGCAAGGCCATATGGAGCGAGACCGATGACATGCGGCCTCAGCTGCCTGCTCCTGTGTGCTACTGTCCTGATCACAGCGAACACACAGTGGCCCTGCAGACAGGCTTTGTCTGTACCGCCTTCAAATCAATTTACTTTTACCTGGGGAAACTGGCCTTTCACTGCTGATATCTTTATCTAAAGACTACATTTGCAATCAGTGAAAAGACAATTATATGCTACTATCATACTGTTATTACTATTATATTCCACTATTGCTGCTACAAGTAAAACACAGTAGGTTATAGTTTACTAGTTGTATCTATAACTGAACAGTTGTAATACAAAGCATACACTACAGCTGACAGACACAGCTGTGAAAAAAAATCTGGCAGGTGAAAATGTGCCATTTTAACAGAGCTGTGTCCATATATATATTCTGATCAACAACAATTCAATTAACAAGTGCTACGGGAAGATAAGACTCTGATCAACAATCTTTCCTTAAGCATTTACTGTTTGTGAAACCCAGGAGGTTGATGAGATGCTACATCTAACAGTTAAAAATTTGACCCCGCCATTCACTTTACCTATACTCCAATCACTACCTCGCAGGCTCTTCACAGGGGTCTTTAGGTAGCCCCCTTTCAGTGGTTCACTAAATTAAGCCCACAACACCTCCAGAAGGCTCAACAGTGAAGTCAAGTGCCCCAGACCCACTCCCCTTCAAGCTCACTGTTGTAGACTTCCCTACAAAACCCGTTGCCCCTATCTCTGCTGGTCTAAAACAAACCTAACACCCACGCTCTCTCACCTCAGCCAACAAATCTGCATATCTCAGCCTTTTTCTTTCATAAGCTACCTCAAACTCATTTTCACATGGAACCATCAGCTCGACAAAATAAACACTTTGTTTGCTCTCTGAGCATAACACAATATCAGGCCTCAGCAAACTTTCCACAATACAACGTGGAACCTGTATGTTTTAGTACCTACATCTGCCAACAACTTCCAATCTTGTGTGTCCCTCCATTAACTAATATTCACACCCTGCACTCATTCTCCACTGCACTGCCCCTCACGCACAAATCTAATTAACCGGCCTCTACTAACAATGGGTGGGTTGTTAACTTCTAGGCGCTTCATATCAAATGCATCTGCTAAAGACTTAAGCACCTGATTATGCCTCCATGTGTAATGACCTTGACCTTGTTGGTGGTACTTCCAGCACCCTTCTACCAAACCATGCTGTACTACTAAGGCAATGAGGCATCCCTAGCCACTTCCTTACAGCATTAATGATGAACCTTTCTAATCTCTGAACCTCAGTAATCAGAACTTTGTAAATAGTGATTGGCCACCTTACAGGAGGTAGCAAACCAAACTCCAGACACCAGAATTTTAACTTACCAGGCAAAAACTACCTAAACTCTTAAATGGATTTTCTAAGATAGAAGGTACTGCTTCCATCAGAAACCTTTCTTGCACCAGCTTCTCTTTCACAACTAACACGCTTCTAGACATACTGCCTTTAACCTTCATCCTTACCATCCTAAGATTGCATTTTAACTGTGTACAAGGGGTCATATTACCCAAGCCCTTATTGGCGGGACCTGTGTGCCATTGTGCAAACTATCCCCAACTATGACCCACTTCAATGCCCAAATAATTATCTCCATCACTGTCTTAAATGCTACCAGTGAAATTTCGCACCCTGTCATTATATCTATTTCTAGCCATCTACAATAAGTGAACTTATAGGACAAAAATGCTCAATAACAACAGAATCTTTCTCTTTTGGAATGAAGACACCCTTTTTGGAATAACTCCCCTCCTTCACACTATAGCTGTAATTTTCCATAAGAACCTCAAGACGTCAGGTGCACTTTTTAACACTCGATTTGGCACAATATTGGGCCGTGGTGCAGAGCATGCACACTGCACCACATCCTGTACCTCACACCACCTACATCCATCCATTTACATCCATTTGGCACTCAATGTCACCTACTGGTGGAATATCTGCTGGCAACTTCAGTCTGCTAACCAGTTCCTCCTCTGTACACATAGTCTGAAAATGCTTCTCTAAATCTTTCTTTTCCACCTTAAGTCTTCCAGACTACTCTCACTAAATAGGGTCTTAACAAACTAACAAACAAAGAATCTGTAACAAATGCTGCTCTAGCACGCTCCTCTTCCTCATAGCTTCTGTAACCTCACTAACTTACTCTTTATCTATTCCTGCAGTTTCTTAATGCCCTCTCTTTTTACCTCATTCCCTCACTTCCACTGCATTCTCAGTACCTTATTACGTTTCTCTATTTGCACTTTTCTTTCTATTGTAAAATACCAAATCTTGTCATTTATCATAATTTATCACAGACCCAGCCGACACGGCCTATTCAATTTACCCTCTGCTGTTCGCTTCAAACTAGCCACTATACCTTTCAAGTCATTATTGACACTCTTCCATGCTACCTTATCTCCTGCACCTGGACATCTAACCTTCACTCTTTGACCAACTCCTTTCGGTCTCCCCAACTGCCTCCTGTCATCACCATCCCTTTCACCCTCTTGTGTTCCTGTGCTTGAATTTGCCTCCATAGTACCAGAGGTATTGATATCCTACTAAATGTGCTAAGTAACCTGCCACTGGACTTCAGCTGACTGACTAGAACAATTCTGTTCTAGCACTGTTCCATGTGGAGCCTCTGCACTTATCCAAGCACCTCTTCAATTCACCCTGGGTGAATCCTCAATCCTCTCACTGATGTCACCTTCCTCCATCCACACACACAACTCTGCAATTGCTTTCCCCTGTCACCCCCCTACATTGCCTCTATACTTAACCCACTTCTCATAGTCAACTCTGTTCCAGAGTTCATAACCATGTTAGCCACCTGTGAGTCATCTTCCAACCTTGCTGTCACAGACTCCTGGGGTTTTGCATTCATAATTCCCAACATAGTTGTATTTGGATTCATAGACTATAATCATGGCTGTCCTTCTGTGATGGTGTAAAACGTTGTCTTGTGGTGTTACTTTAGTGTAAAACCTGCTGAGCTACAACTGTTACATACCATGTAAATACAGTCAAAGGTCAGCCAACATGAGCAGTCTGCGAACTTATTTCAAGAGTTATAGTTTATAGCAGTATATATAGCAGTATATAGCAGACACAGTATTGTGCTACCTAGACAATAAAGTGTGGTAGTTTATTATAATATTACATATGACAGTAAAGTACAGCAGATATAACAATAATATGTACAGCATATGAGAAAGATAAATGTATACACAAAGCAAATTAATTGCACAGCCTGGCTGTATGGCTCCTTCACCACATGTACTACGTATACAGTATGCATCCACCACAGACTGTGGATAGGATGCATTTGCCTGAAGAAAGGCTAATTCAATAGCATGCCTCAAAAATAAACTCACAATCCAAGTAATACAAAACCCATGATTCACAGTAACAACTCTATAATCGCAACACTGGGTGAGAGGAAACCATCTCACTCTGTTGCCATGTGGTCTATGAGCAGTTTAGAATCACACCTCCTTCCCAGACTAAGAAGTCTGGAGACGTGTTAAAAAAGCATTGGAGACCATTAACTACACGTGGGAATGACGGAAAGGGTTACAGTGTGTAGTACTTCAAAACACACTGGGGCTCTAAATACGTGTGGCTACATATGCTAGTATTCAAAATGGTAAACAATGCATCACTGTTCTGTAATATAGAAACATTCTTTTGAGGGCTAATTTTCCTAAACCTAAACAGAAACAAGGACATATTATATAACACACAAGCAGAGTTAAGTAGCGAAAGGTAAATAACGAGAAGGGCATAGGAGATAATGTATTGCTCTGTTTAATAGTGCGAAAACCATGAAAGGAGAAAGGATTTCATCTTTAAAGGCAACACCAGTGAAATTACTGAAAAATGAACACAGTCTGGTAGCTGGTTGTGTGTTCATTTAATAGTGTAAGACCTTACACAACAGTAATTAATGCTTGCCAGAGAATGTCAGAAGTGTTATGCTTAATTCACGTAACATGCCAGAAAGTTTAAAACAGTGTTAATGAAGTTGGTAGCCAGCATGCATAATGGTGTGCTAGTGGTTCTGGACAAGGGCCAGATGAGCACAAAAAGGAACCCCTTGGGGCCTAAAGTGTACACATGCCCCTGCTTGAGAATATATCATGATGGCCAGTGGCTGCCATGTAAAGAAAATAGGTGGTGCTAAAAGGCCACTGGTGTTACTCCTTAAAACTATATTATTCTGCTAAATAGAAAGATTATTTTATTGATTACACCTAAAGGCAGGTGTGTACTAGTCTGGTTCCATTTCCATTTAAGGAAAGGCTATGCATAGCCATTTTCAGTCTGATGAACCCTCCTTACTCTAAAGTCTAGCTTTAAATACTGATTCTCCACTGTGGTTTTCTGTCCCTGTCAGTAAAAAAATCTTACAGCTGCAATTATAGTGCCTGTACGTGGTACACACCTAATCTTTATGTGATGAATATATGTGCATTTCTATACTATAGAATAATATAGAAAATGTCTTGGAGTTGGAGCCACCAAACCATGGTCAAGTTGACTATAATTTATGCTGAATGAAAAAAAGACAGATCAGAATTGCACTTACTGTGCAAGACTCTCAACTCCATTCCAAAAATGACCAACTTGGATCAGTTCCTAACTTTAATTCAAATGGGAAATTATATATACATATATATATATATATATATATATATATATATATATATATAGAGAGAGAGAGAGAGAGAGAGGAGAGAGAGAGAGAGAGAAGATAGATAGATAGATAGATAGATAGATAGATAGATAGATAGATAGATAGATAGATGGCTAGATAGTTTTTTTTGTAGTGTGTGGGAGTTTGGAGTATGGAGGTAAAGTTCAGGAGTGATAACTGCAACTTCTAAGGGTTAACTAAGCTGGCCAGCCCAGGCTTCTTCAAGACTCCTACATAAATTCTTCAAGAAGCTGTAGAAATACTGGGCTAGCACAAATAAAATTTAACATTCTTAGGAAGGCTGCTCAAACAAGCCAGCCCAGCCATGACTTAATGAATAAGAACCCCTTCACTGACAAAAACACACGAGCTTCAATGGTAGACTGTATCCCTGTAGGCATTTTATTGGCACTCCTTGCTTGACTTATGGCAAAAAAAGTTCCACACATACTTTCGCTGACAGAGCTTAAGTGAGGACCAAGGCTTCAGCAAACACAGCCTTAAAACAGTACACTATGACATGAGACGTGTTGCCCAGCTACCCTCTTGTTTTTTTAGTGTTTGTAAATACTGCTCTCACTCCAGAACCAAGAAAAGGTTATCTCACAACAGTTAAGGTTTGGTCACAGGAGGCTACGTTGGCCCAAAACTTGGGAGACTTATTATAAATATATAAATGAATAAATAAATTACTGCACAAATAAATAATTGAATATATAGTAAATCAATAAATATATTTCTGACATGAAAAGGACATACTTAAATTAATATCATGAATCTCTTTCTACATTTCCATGCCTCATCTCATTTGTGTTGTTTCTGTATTTCTACATTTATTTATATATTTATTTATTTTTGTATTTATAAATTTGTTTATTTATATATTTCTGCTTCTGTATGTTAATAAGGTAGGTGGTCCTATCCTCACTCTGGTTGACTAGCTCCGTTCGTTCATGCTCTGATACTACTGCCTTGGCCTTCAACGGCTGTGTTCTGGCTCTGTGTTACTTATGGCAGTTTTTTAAGAGCCACTGCAAACGATTTAAAATCATTACCGAATGATTTTGAGAGCCATGCGTCAATGGTTTGGAAAGGGTGATGGACGGTTTTGTTCAGCTCAATGCTGATCTGGACATGGACCTCCACCTATGTCTTACAGACAGTCTTCAAGATGTCGTCCACCAACTTCACATATTCTCAGCGACAGAGGAAGTGAACATAAAAATCAGTGGCTTCTGCCTGGCTCACCAGCTGACCAATCCTGCTTTAGAGTGAGGATAGGACAGCCTACCTTATTAACATAAAGAAGCAGAAATACATACATAAATAAACATAGAACTACAAAAATAAATGAAAAAATAAATAAACAAATAAGATAAAAATAAACACAAGAAAAACAAGAAATGATGCAGAAATAGATTTGTGATATTAATTGATGTCCTTTTTAATTGACTTACTATATATGTATTCAATTATGTATTTGTGCACTTATTTATGTATTCATGTATCTATTAAATAATTTAATTATTTATATATATATATTAAAATTTTGAATAATGAGTACTGCAAGAATGCTATTAAATGTTTCCAGCAATAGCACATATTCAAAACTGAGAGTCCACAGCTGTTGGGCAAGCCTGCATTGGCTCATTCCACAGGACATTAGTGCTACTGCTGCTTGGTGAAAAAAAATCACAAACTCCTTGCCATATGGAAGGATTTGCTCCATGCATGTGTTTCAGCTTGACAGGGGCTGCATGCTGAGAGACTTAATGGATCTCCGGACTCGAAAGGTACAGCCTACGCTCGGCAATCAAGTACAAGGGGCTACCAGAGAAGTGGAGGGGGCACCATAAAAAAAGAAAGAATTTCTTGTATTGACACTGAGGTCTGCTTGTATCTATGACAAAAAAAACACACCCTTAATCATTTATATGTTTGGTCAAAACAGACAAATAATGAGCTGCATTTGTTGCCAATGAACGTTACATTTTGTATGTTCAATTTTTTTTTTGTCAAAGCAACTTTAACGCAGATTCTTTAAAACTGTCTCTTAATATGATATGTTAGCGAGAATAGAGATAAAACACTGTATTGTCGTGGATAATGTGTTATGACCAGTCTCGGCTGCAGAGAAATTCTTTCGACACTTCTTTTTAATCTTTACTTATATAAAATTCTTCATCAAAATAAAGAAGTGGATATCAAACCGCTACACAAAAACAATATGTATTTAATCAATTCCATTTTATTTTCATGGCTAAGGATGATGTTTATCTTCCTTTCAGTGATTTCACAATTGCCTCATTTCCTTTTTTTCTCAACAAGATGTTTAGCTTTACCTTCATTTCCTCACAGTCTGAATTAAGTCACTACCGACTGCTTCTATATTGAGTAATCTGGTTTTGACACGTTCCAAATCTAAGATGGTGGGGAGGTGTTGGGATATGTAAAAAATATTCAAACAAACCTTTGGGAGAGAGACGTTTTAGAGCTCTCCTAGTTGATGGTATGTACCAAAAAAAAATTCTGTTTCCCAAGAAATTCCTGTATGCACTCTTTTACTCGTGCCAAAGCTATATATATTTTTAGAATAGCTATAACTAATACACAAGCTACATTTGTAAAATTCTGAACTTGTTTTCTCTAGAAGATGATAAATACTGTATGCATCATATTTGGGTACACTGAGCCAAGCATTATATGTAAAAAATAAATAAATAAATAAAACTGATAAATATTATTGTGACTTTCATGTAATGTATTCTTTAAATTAATTGCATTTGGAAAAAAACAAAGAAAGAAAGAAAGAAAAACATGCTCAACTAATCCGACTAAATACTGCTCTGATTTGAGAATTAACACTTTCAGAGTCAAGAAGCCAGCCATTAGCCCAGATCTGCCAAAGCAAACAAAAGAGGGAAACACAAACCTCCTCTCTGCAGGCTTCTGTAGTGAAACCATACACCGCTGCTGCCTTTCCCTCCACCCCCTCCATTGCCTCCCAGCCCCCTCTATGGCCTACTGAGTAAGACTTGTTATGTGGGGAAAAAAAAGCCATTCTGTGAGTTTTTCATGTTTGCAAAACATGGCATCAGGACAACAAGGGCATCGGAGAGATCAAACATAAGCCCCCAGTCCAGAGTTCAGGCTGGACAGAGAAATCATACATATATTGTGCACAGATATTTTTGCTGAAAACATAACTTTCCAAATTCATTTGACAAGTTTTCAGAATTTTTCTTGAAACCAAATGAAAGGTTAAAACATATACACTGAAAAAGTAAGGACTGAATTCAAATGTTACAACTAACTTCCACTTACATAACAAACATAACACATTTTTTTCTTTCAATGTTCATATATTAGTTGTGTTGATCTAGTATTCACTGCACTCCAAATGTCTACATGACTGTATGTGAAAGTGTGTCAGATTGAGAGCGAGCATGGATGTCTACACTACACACCACTCTTTGTGGACGAGCAATGCACGTTTGTATGGCTGGATTGTGTTGAAGTATGCAGTTTGCTCTTGTTTCGTAATGCCTTGGCTGCGAGCCGACACACACGCTGCCAGAGAGGGAGATCCCAGCGTTTTTGGGTGGGAGCCAGCCTGGAATGCCACCAGGTCTAGTTTTCTGCACTCTTGCCAAAACTCCACGCAACTTTTGACTTTTTTTCCCTCCCTTGCCTCACTCATTCTTTAACAACGATCAAATGGCAAGCACTTCCACTTTTCCCTGTCTGTCTCTGTCTTTCCATACTCTTTCATTCTTCAAAGTAAGCAGTTTTACATGGCTACACACTACATTTACAAATATATATATATATATATATATATATATATATATATATATATATTTATTTTTTTATTTTTATTTTTTTTGAAGCATTGCTGTGAGGATTTTTGATCGTATTCAGTAACAAGTTGAAAAGAGAGTTAGCAAGGTCAAAATTTTGGGACAATCAATGCTCGACTTCATCCCAATCCCCACCAAAAATCCTGCATGGAGCACCATCATTCCAGAGAACAGCGTTCCACTGCTTCCCATCCCAATGCTGGAAGGTCTATTCACCTCACTTCATTCACTTCATCGGTTTATCTGTTTATCTGTTTCAGAGAATCCTATTATATATATATATATATATTACATCTCAAAGACACTTTAAGTACTGGACGCTGTATTTATGTTTATTTGTATCATATATTGTTTGAACAGGCAATAAATATATATTCCACCAGCATCATACCTGATTTAAATGAACTGATTTATCAGCCATATGTGTACTGAAAGCTAAACAGACTACCATTATTTACTGTCATAAACGCAACGATGAGGAATTTGCTCACTATGTCAGATGTGCTGGATCCCCCACCCCCCAAGCCACATCTTGTTCTTATTTCAGAGAGGCATTTATTGCCTTTAAATGTGGTTTTCTTTTGCAATGTCAAAAACAGGCAGTATACTGGCTCCAGTCAGTCTGCCAATTGCCACCGGCATCCTTTCATTGTTTCTGCATGTGACTTGATTTGTGAAAATATCTTCAGACTGATTACAAAGTGCATAACTTTGACTTCAGTTAGGTAACAGCACCTATATCTTAGGGGCAACTGCTTCTTTTCAATTTTCAAACCAAATTTAACAAAAAAAAGTTAACTTATATCCTCTTAATACATTTTAATACAGTACTCAATTAATTGATATAGGCTCTACTCTTTTATTTTATTTTTTCCTGTGAAAGCTGGTTTCATGTACGAATGAGAAAAGAGGGCTCCTATATTGTCAGGTTCCATTTTATGACCCTCAATTAAGGCTTAAGCCCTTGTTTGAATTGCATTTCTACGCCTTAAATTACACCAGTGCATACACTAATGCAACCCTCTAATGTACATATCTCATTTAGCCATGGCTCTGAATGATCTATCATAAATAAAAAATGAAAAGTCCATCCAGGCCTACTCTATATAGATTTCTGTTAGCTTAAGAGCTCAGCCCTCATTATATCAATCTAAATTATCCTCAGAGAATACACTTGAGCTATCTTCTGGGGGAGATTATAGGAGCACTATGCCAACACTATTGAAGTGCATAACTCTGCCATGCCATTACATGCTTGCAGTACATAACAAATAACCCACTTTTCATATCAACATTTTTTCAGAAAATAAGTTTTGTTTTTACTGAATGCGTATGAGGTTTTTTTAATTATTATTATTGTTGAATCTAACAGAATGTAATAAACACAATTCTGAAAACACTGTTCATACACTTTAAAAGTGGGCTGGAATTTACATTAGGTGTAATAAATCCACAGTAAAAACTTGAAGGAGCTGACATGAATACATTGCAAGTTTCACAGCTTTGACAGCTGTTAATAAAAACAAACTCTGGCTTTTTAATGAGACTTTATAGGACACCATTCTTTTACATTCATCTTGACAATGGTATTATTTAATTATAATTATGTAGGTCAGTTCTGTAAAGTTCGGTAAAGTGCTGTAAACCTTCAAACAAAAAATAATAAACCTGAGAATGTATTAATTTTAACATGTAAAAATGTAAAACCTGGGAAGGGCCCAAAATGAATTCACCCCAGAGCAATAATGTGTCTCCTGTTACCTGACAGTCCATAATACCTGAATCCTCCCTCCTTCTCTCTGCATGAGTAGGTGAAGGTAGTATTTCTGATTCTGCATATACTGCAGACCCTCCCTTGTACCAAGGCAGAGGAGGGTGAAACAATATTTTAATGCCCCATCACCTATTATGAGTGTTTCTTCTAACTTATCTCCAGTGTATACATCAGTAACCATCAGGAGCCTGATATCCCACTGTCACTACCTTTAGAGAAGAAAGAAGAAAGCAGCATTTCGGACTGTTTGAGAATTGTTTTCCCTACATATGAGTGAATAAAGGCAGCATTTCTGACTCTAGCTTATATATTAACTCTCATTACTTCAGTCTCATTGGATGAAAAAAATCATATACATAAGCTGAAACGCGGATCCCTCTCACACTTGTGTTTTTACGGACGACTCGTTTCAGTGTAAGTGTGCAGAAGCAGTATATCTCCGCTGTTCAAGTCAGACAGTCAGCTTACAGTGTCTTGCCTGGTTCTTATGGTCAGCATCATCTCAACCTGGACAGCCTTCAGATATGACCACCCTGAAGTGCCCAAGTTGATCACTATTGCCCCAAAGTGAGTAAGAATGCCTCAGACCTGGTGATTCCTCACTACAGTGTGTCTGCCCTCCTCTGTGCGTGCTGGGGCAGCTTACCTGTTTGAACTGCTCCTCGTAAGTCCACTCGTGCTGCTGCGGGTGTGTGTGCGCCGCGGGGCCGCTCGGAGACCCGGCCAGTCTGGGCGCCGGGACGAACAGAGGCGGCTGCGCTCTGGCCAGAGGCAGAGCGCTGCTGGGGGAGAGGGGGTGGCGAGCCGGGTAATGCCCCAGGACTCCCCCGACACCCTCCATCTCCTCTTCCAAGCCTCCTTCGTTCAGGCTGTCGCCCTCGCCGAGCTCGTCGTCGTCTTCTCCGCCGTTGTCCTGCTCCTCCAGCTCCTCCGCGTCCTGCTCCTCGTCCGTGTCGGAGCGCTGCGGGGGCGGCCGGAGGTCGAGCTGCCCTCCGCCGCTGCTCATGCGGTGTCTCTCCGGCGCGCCGGGCGGCACGGCTCCGGCCAACGCTCCGCGGACGGACGCGTGGTAGCGGCGGAAAGCGAGAGCCTGCTGCTGCATGTGGGTTTCCACAGCCGCCCTGAAGTCGCCGTCTCGCTCAGCCTGCCGGAGTTTCTCCTCCAGGGCCAGGCGGGCAGCCTGCTGCCGCTGCAGGTTCTCCATCACCGCCTCCAGCTTCATACCGCCGCCGCCGCCGCCGCCTCCGTGGGGCTGCTGCTGCTGCTGCTGCTGCTGCTGCGAGGCGCCCGGGAACAGGACGTGCGAGGCGGACGAGGAGGACCCGAGTAAAGGGAGGCTGCCGGCCGCGGAAAACGTGGCTTGCTGTGGGAAAGAGAGTAGATTCAGCTTTAGATGGACTTTAAAAGCAAAAAGGCAGAAGACGAGCTTAGAGTTGAGTGTGCGGGGTGTTCTGCCCGGTGTGCGGGGTGTTCTGCCCGGTATGCGGGGTGTTCTGCCCGGTGTGCGGGGTGTTCTGCCCGGTGTGCGGGGTATGCGGGGTGTTCTGCCCGGTGTGCGGGGTGTTCTTCCCGGTGTGCGGGGTATGCGGGGTGTTCTGCCCGGTGTGCGGGGTATTCTGCCCGGTGTGCGGGGTGTTCTGCCCGGTGTGCGGGGTATGCGGGGTGTTCTGCCCGTTGTGCGAGGTGTTCTGCCCGGTGTGCGGGGTGTTCTGCCCGGTGTGCGGGGTATGCGGGGTGTTCTGCCCGGTGTGCGGGGTATGCGGGGTGTTCTGCCCGGTGTGCGGGGTGTTCTGCTCGGTGTGCGGGGTGTTCTGGGGAAAACGAGATGATTTATAGGAGAAAAACGCGATCGAGCGTTGTTTCTGTTAGAGTAAGTCACAGTTACATGAAGATGTTCCAGAACAACAGCAGGGAACAGGGACAAACGACGTCTGGAAGCGCGAGCCGTTAAACGGCGGTTGGGGTCGAAAGCGGCCGCGCGCTCGAGCAGAGAGGTCTCTGCTGAAGTTTTGGGGATGTAACGTTAGAAATGTAACAGGACGTAACAGAGTCGCCTGGAAACACACACGCCGAGCTGGAGCTGTGAAAGTCCGCGGTGAAACTCACCAGCGCTGATTTGGCGGCGACGCTGGCGTTGTCCACCATGCTGCTCCCGACACAGGCGCTTCTGCGGTTCAGACTCGGCTGCAGACGAAGTCAGATGTCAGCGCTGTATTCCTGTGTGAACATGGAGATGTGCTTGTAGGAAGTGTGTAAATATGAGGGTAAACAGGCAAGTCTCTGTCCGGCGGCTGCTGCTGAGCGCTTTTTGGCAACAAGTGGCAGCTGTGGGCGGAATGACCTCTGGAGGCGAGAGACAAGCCCTCCTGCTCCCATTCGCTTCCAGCACGTCAATGGGCCGATAAACAATGAGGGCAGGGTCTCACAGTCACTGAGAAAACACACAGCTCGACATTCAGCAGGACCCTGACTGCTGAACCAATGCCCTCTTACACACCTGAGCGGCTATGAAGAGAGAATTGAGGGCAAATGTGCTTTTCTGAGATGGTAGAGGCTTTTCACACAGATCTAGAGATCAGTGTTAAGCTACTATAAGATTAGGATAAGTGTGTGTGTGTGTGTGTGTGTGTGTGTGTGTGTGTGTGTGTGTGTGTGTGTGTGTGTGTCTGTGTGTGTGTGTGTGAGAGAGAGAGAGAGAGAGAGAGAGAGAGAGAGAGAGAGAGAGACTATGTGTGTGTGTCTGTGTGTGTCTGTGTGTGTGTGTGAGAGTGAGTGTGTGTGTCCTACTCCTTTAATTCATAATCTCATTCTCAGTTGTTGCAGTGATATGTTTTCGTGTATGGTTTACTCTGGCCTTATACAGACTAGGAAGCTAAGCTTGTAAGCTTAAACTTCGCTTTAAACTTTGCTAATCCTTGGTGTATAACCTTCAGATGTATAAAGAATGCTGCGCTCCTCTGTGAATTTTGTGTTTGAGGCCCAAATAAAATGATTAGAATCATATAACTCTTACAACCTGAGGGCCACACTTTGCAGGCAGTTACATGCCATTTTCTAGGTTTTATACCTCATGATCAGAGTAACCTACAGACATGACACACATATAACGAACCACATCTTTTCCCTATTTACCTGAAAAAAGCTCAAATTCACATTTTTAATACAGTTTAAATGACAAAGGATCCTTCCTTTTTTGCTCTGTCCACATGTTCATGCTCAACCTGCATGCAGACTCCAACTGATCTGCAAGATGGGGCTTTTAGAAAAAAAATTAAAAATATACTTTTCTAATTTTTTTGGCAAATATCTAAGGTTCTAAAGGTTAACAATGCATGCCCATTGATGTCACTATTGTGTCTGTACACACGGTGATAATGATGCTGAGGTAAAATAGTGTGCAGCCCTAGTTAAACATAAAAGTTCACAAAAAGTTGTGAATCTGTGGAAGGGTCAATGGGTTCTCCACTTGAAGAGGGGGCCTAAACAGCTGGTTGAAATATGAAATCACAATAAGTGCTGGCTGTCTATAAATACACCATACTATCTGCAGAACGTATAATCGCCATGTGCCTTTCAATTACTTCAGATTTGTAATTATAAAGTCATTTTACAGGCCTTCAGTGGCCTCGTGTAATTTAGAGAGGCAAATTAATCACCATCAAATCGGGGTGGGAAGCTTTTTGCAGTCATGCTCCTCTGAGGACTGTATTTATATTAAACACGGATTCCAGAGTAGATCAAATGTAGGCACGCAAAATCTGTTATAGTTTGACTTATTTTCTTGGTTAAATAAGGTGTTCATACAAACAATATGAATAAGAGGGAGAAACAATGTTTTTTTTTTTTTTTTTGAATAACCAAAGGTACAGCAAAATATAGGCTACACAAGCTCTATGCAGGGTTTCATGATGAATCTCTTTAGGAATAGACAGACAGACAATAACTAACTAGAAAGAGCAAAGGTCAGCGGAATGTACAATGTTAAATACACCCTTAGACGAATTTGTCCACTGGACTTTGTTCAAATGAAAAAATAGGATTTCACTGTGTACACAGAGCATTTAATGATTTATTAATTTAATTAAGTACCTTTTTTCCATTTTGGTTCAGTGTCACTCTCAGAGCATGACCACAATTCAATGCTTTAGCAACACAATTCCATAAGCAAACTGATTTACTTTTTATTTACTTGTATTTGACACCCAGACATTGTGGCAGTGGCAAGAAGAACCTTTGAAGGAAAACTTCTCTGCTAAACTTCAATATTGGCAGTTCCAGATATAGTGGCATATAGTGAAACTGCACCTACAATGTAAAAATGACTCTAGTGCCAATGATGTACATGTGGGGATATTTATATCAATAACCTAATTTACAGACGAATATTATTCTTAAGAGTGAAGTTTTTGTGTATGCATTCATACCACAGGCTATAAAAGTCATCATACCTTTAATGGAATGCAGAACCAAACAGACCATACAGTGGTCAAGAGCCAACAGCAGACTGTGTTTTTCCTGAATGCTCAAAGAGCGCCATCTACCGTTCTTTACCATTAAATACAGCCTCTCTTTCACACAGTGGTGTTTATGAAATCAAAAGATGAACAAATATTAGCCCTTAGACATTAAACACAATCTCCTATTAAGGTGGAACAAATGCAGAGGAATTTCACATTTTGCCTTCTGTGTAACACAATTAACGTGACCACTGCTACTCCATATCTCTACCAACAAATTCCACCCATTATCAAAACAGCTTTGGCCAGCTCAATAAAAATAACTAGACCTGCCACTGTGAGAAGCATTAGTATTTGAGTAATCTACTGTGCAGTCTACTAATTACTCATTATGAATTGATGAAAATCAATCAAGAAAAATGAATGAAGAACAAACAATAAAATGACTTAAAATCATTAATTTAATTATAATAAAACACGAAACGCCAAAATAAAATAGTACTTGCTGGTAAATGACAGCCCACCACACTTGAATTCTTGCAGCAAGGGAGTAGATGTGGTGGGTCAGTATTGGCTGTGGTTCAAGACCTGCATCTGCTAAACTGTCATTGCTGTGTCCTCAAGACACATTTAAGGTTATTTTTCATGTTAAAGCGGTCAAGTGTATTTGTTGTCTGATACTTCTTTGTAATGAGCTCCTGTGAATATATCAGTCACTACCTGTGTTAGAGTGTTCTCATTTTTAGCTGCAGTTAACCAGTATATATTTTTTTACTCAGCTCTCAAAGTTAGGGAGATTTATCTGCTCAATTCATGGTGTAAAGTCTATCACTCAAAAAGTTCAGGGCATTATAAAGATTGGCAGCTTTAAATACTTGTTGAGGATTGTTGCTAATTCTGTGTCCAACTGCATCCCCTTTACATTTGTTTGATAATTCTCTCCATTTTGGAAAAGCACTTCCAATGTAATTTTTAGTGTTTCTTACTGTAAAGTTTTTTGTTTATTGTGAAGCAGGGCAATTACCAGGTTCTGTCATGGCTTCTTAGCCAAATGGACAAAGATCTGTCCAAGCATGCTCAGCCCTTGCTCTAACCCCAACTTTATATGATGAAAACGTGAAAAGAAGAATTTCTGTTGTTTTGTACAAGTGTGACTTACATGAAGTCAGGTTACACAACATAATGGCAGACAGTTTTAGAACAAATGCTTAAAACAACCAAAATAATTCTCCCCAAAATAAGCAACTTACACTACATAAAACATACACTACTCTAAAACTTATAAAAAGTGTAAATATATTTAATTATCTTAGAATATTCTTTAATTGATACCCTGTGTATGGGAGGCATTCTGAAAGAGTGGCCCTTTCCTGTCAGAAATTTTACATCAGAAGAACTGATTTGCGGTGACCTTTCCTTGAAATACAAACCCAAACTGAAAAAAGTAACAGGGCCAGTCGACCCACTCATTGTAGAGGTCAAACATTAAGGCCTGTCCTGTTCTCATAGTGTATGCCCTACGCATACACTCACTCTCTTGTGAAGAATATGGGGAAGGAAACTTCAGATAAACTTCAGATGCCATTAAATTCACTGTGCCTATTAAAGCACAAGCTGGCTGAGCAGTTTCTATGACTGAAGCTCCTACAATCTGTGCTCCAATAATGAACCTGCTTTCAAAGTTGCTTAGACATTCTCCCCTTACCATCTCCACAGCAAAAAGGTCAAGTGTTGCATTAATTCCCACAGAGTTGTCGTCAACACTTTTTGAGGGTTTCTATAGCTCCACACCTTTCTGAGTTAAATCAACACTTTCAAAATAGTTAAGCATTTAACACTATGTCAGAGTTCCTTTTTTAACTCAAAAAAACAGGGTTAAAATAAGATTAGAAAGATTAGAAAAATAATACTAACACTAACTCTAGTTGTTTTACTATTTCATTAGTATTCATTTAACTCCATAAAATTGTTAAACTATGTAGACTATAAATAGTTCACTTTTTCCCCTTCCCACACACACTAGTGAGTTAAGTGCCTTGCTCAAGGGCACTTTACTTATGTCCTGCCAGTTGAGAGGGATTTGAACCAGCAACTTTCCAGTCACAATGCTGGTTCCCTAACCACTGTGAACACAGTGCCCCACTATCAGAAATTATGCAGTCGAGCTTCCCACATTTGAGGAATTTGTAAGGGTCAGTGGAGTTGAATTAAGTCTTTGCAAAGTTGAACTGTGCTGGATTAACTCTGATCTGATCAACTCTGTCCAATAGCTCCAACACTGCTCAGCAATTTAAAGCAATGCTATGTAACAATTTTATACTTAATAGCAGCTTCATAAACAGTCTGATGGTACACTGACTTGTAATAGGGAGAACAGTGTATGCAAGCCAATATTTGCATGCTTTAAACTGTTTTATTTTAATGGTGGTCATTAAGACACTGATTAAAACAATATATGTGTGAAATGCATGACTTAAATACATGTGCAGTTGTTGTAATTGCAAATGAAACATACAGGGAAACTGCCTTTCTACTGAGAAGCAGAAAGATGACAATAATGGCAGGTCAAGGAGATGTTACTTGCATGCTGACATTTGTAGATTTTATGAATGTTGTCTGTCCAGTTTGGTTCATGAGTCAAACAAAAGGTTAATAAGCATCTGTTTCAGCTTTTAAATTCCTGCTTTCACTCCCATAACCCAGATATCCACCCACATGTCACTGGTCTCTCTTATAACTACATAACCTCAGTTAATAGCTGGATAATACGTCTGCAGGTTTAGGGGTTAATTTCATTTACCAAACACACTCTAATCAAATCCAGCTTAAATACCTCCAGTAACCAGGTGAGGAAACAGAAGTAGACTGTCTCTTTTTGGCTCACAGTAGGTGCTGGAAAGGACAACATTTAATAGACAACAAAGATATATATCAGCTTCAGGTAAATGCATGTCAAGGGGAGGAGTAAAATGACCTCATCGTTTAAACAGAACATCTGACTCAGACATTTTCCATGACCAGAGTGATTTCCACTGTTGAGTGGCATATGCTTTGAAGAGATAATAAATTACACACACACACACACACACACACACACACACACACACACACAAACACACACACACACCGCCTTTCCGAGAATGTATTTTCAGCATCTTTATGACAAGAAAGCACCACATATGACCTCTTTTAAAGCACCTTTCTTGAAGTGATATATTTTAGAATGTACATAAAAATCACAGCATCAAATCAGAGAGTTTCAGTTATGCTGACAATTATAATCATAACACCATAATTAACTTATGTGCTTAATTTCATACCATTTTCAAATTTCTCCCACACAGCTTGCTTCAATTTCATTAAACTAACTGGCTTTCAGAGTCATTTCAGATCACTCATTATTAAAACAAATGTTCTGTGAAGATTAGTTGTTCACACACATACACAAATCGGCCATAACATTAAAACCACCAGCCTAAAATTGTCCCCCTCATGCTGCCAAAACAGTTCTGACCCACAAGAAGTCCATTAAGCTGTCCTGCTGCATCTGGCACCAAGACAATAGCATCAGTTTTTTTAAACCCTGTAAGCTGAGAAGTGGGAACTTGATGAGCATTAATGAGTCTTGAGTGCCTTACTCTATGTACTGTATGGCTTATTGTGGTCATATGGACAGATATTCCAGTCTCTGCAGCTCCTTCAGGGTTACATTTGGTCTCTGTGCTGCCTCTCTGATTAATACCCTCCTTGCCCAGTCTGAGAGTTTTGGTGGGCAACCCTCTCTTGGCAGGTTTGTTGTGGAACCATGTTCTTTCCATTAGATGATCGTGTGACACCTAGGTTGCACACAGGTGGACTTCATTTTACTAAGCATGTGACTTCCGAAGGTAATTGGTTGCACCAGAACTATTTAGAGGCATCATAGCAAAGGAGGTGAATACATATTCACATGGCAATTTTCAGTTTTTTATTTCCAAATGTATTTCTAAATATATATTTTTCCTCATTTCACTCCACCAACATATGTGCAGATGCATCACATACAATTTAGGTGAAAAAAACAACAACATTTAAATACAGATTGTAATAAAATAGGTAAAATCCAGGGGGGGGGGGGGGGTGGCACTTTAAATGTTTATGCATTTAAGTTTGAAAGCCTGACTCTATCAAACAATACATGACTGTATCAAATTAATTGTTTTCCTCAGTTTATCAGAATTTTAACCCTTTCAGGCTGTTCCACTGAAATCTACCAGTAGGTTGATTTGTTCAATAAACGGTTTCCTAGTAGAGATTTTCTGATTTTCTGTATGTACTGACTGCACACAGATCTTTACTCAAAGCAGCTTAACTGAACACATCTTCTAGAACACACAGCTGCACCTACAGTGATGGTGGACTTTGTTTTGATAGAGGATATCTTTACTTTGGTCATGAGATAAACAACTCAGCTAAGGGAAGAGCAATTGATGGAGGAAAGAAAAAGGACAGCAGATGAAGAAATCAATATTGATCAGGGATATTGATCATCCAGCAGAAATGGAAACAGGTTTTGTCCAAGGACATTAGTCAACCCACCATAATAAGAAGCAAATTAAGTACATGATAATAGATGAGACACGGTGTAAACATCCCATGCAGCATGCTTAATGGTCCACACTAATACAAAAAATGACACTATACATAAACCTGTTTACTTAGTGGAGAACATTGTTTTATTGTTATGTTACCAACACTGACAATATCTCAAATCCAAACAAAATATCCTTTACTTAAATTCAAATGTGTTTTTCTACAATTTACACCTATTTATTATATTAAATGTGAAATGACCTTACACAGTGATGGCTAAACATGGCAGGCAGGTATTAATAGATGTTCTTGGTATGCAGTGGTCAGCACCTACCAAATGCTCTTTAAGGAAGGACAGCTGGTGAACCATAATCAGGGCCATATGAACCTCATGGGCACCTAAGACTCATGTATTAATGAGATCCACGTAGGTCCCACCTCACAACTTACAGGACTTACTCCTGGGAACATCATTGTTCAAGATATGACCTTCAGAGTCATTGTGAAGTCCAACATATCACAGGTGTTTTGGTAGTACAAGAGGTCCTACAAACTAAATTTTATGGAAATAAAACTGACATTTTATGAGATTTGTAGAAGACTATATGCACCTACCACACTATTAATATATTTACACAAAATCCCAGAGAAGTCCCACTTATATAGAGATACAGATGAAAACAAAACATACACTGGTCAACCATAACATTGTCATTGTTTCTACATTGTCCATTTTATCAGCTCCTCTTACCATATAGCAGCACTTTGTAGTTCTATAATAACTGCAGAGTCTACCTGTGTCTCTGCATGCTTTGTTAGCATCCTTTCACCCTGTGTTCAGTTGTCAGGACCCCACAGAACCACCACAGAGCAGGTACTGTTTGGGTGGTGGGTCACTCTAAGCATTGGTGATGTGTTGGTGTGTGCTGGACTGGTATGAGAAGATCAAACACAGCAGAGATCAGTCCACAAAATAGAAATATCCAGCCACAAATGTCCTGTGAGCAGCGTCCTATGAGCACTGAAGAAGGACTGGAGGATGACCAACATAAACTGAGCTAAAGTAGATGAGCTCCTGTCTCTGACAGGATGGAGCAGTTAAGTGTGTAATAGAGTGGACAGTGAGTGAACACAGTGTTTAAACACTCCAGCAGCTCTGCTGTTGTCTGCCGTGCTGAGAACGACAATTTGTTTGGCAATCTATTCTGCAGTAATGGAGAAATGTGTAATGCACAAATAAAAGCTGTAAGAGCTTATGGAAGTGCTTAGATTGTCTTAAGGCTATCAGGCATTGGACAGCTGATTGTTTCCTACAGCATAATACTGGTTCTGATTGTTGCTCCTGATAAACTAAACAAAGTAACGCAAGTCTTGGTCATTTGTCCTCTGCGGTCTACTGTAGCCTGTGTAATTTGGGTATTATATTTGATCTTTGATATTTTTTTTTTTTCATTTGAGAAACATTAATGAATGGAAGTCTGTAGTTTCAAACTGAAGTGGTTCTTCTATGGCATCACATAAAGAACATTTTGAAGATCTTTATTGTAATTGTTTTCAATATATCTCTTTAGTTAATACATTTTGTAGCTTTAAAAAAATTATATGCAACCAGCATCACTTTATACTCAAGGTTTCATTAACACTATTGATATAATATAAAACTATTTGGTATAAAAGTAGTATATACCTGTTGAACTTTCTTCTTTGTTCTACATACAGTACTGTGCAAAAAGCAAATGTGAAAATTATATTATATATTATAACATTAGGATAATGTAACACTAATACAAAATTAGTGTAATTTGATGTGTCTACATTGTAAGAAGCTAACTTTATTGTCACCCATACAGTACCACATACTTCTCTTCACATATCTCAGCTTTAGAAAAGCCAGGGTCAGAGCAGAGGGTCAGCCAGGTTAAGAGCCTTGCTCAAGGGCCCATTAGTATCAGCTTAGCAAAACCCAGAATTCAACTCCCAACCCCATGAACAATGACATATGAGCTTTAACTACTGAGCAAGCAGTTAAGTAATTCAAGTTTTTATACTCATATCCAAAGCACTTTAAGGAGGCCTAATATTAATTGGTCTTATTGTCCAATAACTCATTTGGCTAATTAATACTTCACTATATTACACTGCAAATGGTTCAGACAATAACCAACATATAACAAATAAGCAATATTCATTGTATAATAGGTGCAATTCAGTTTGAGATTTTGTTGTTTTTAAGAAATTATTTTTATATGGTGCTGGTTCCTCAGAAACTGTATGGAAAACCACAGCTTCTATCCAATCTTCTCTTTACTGTATGCCAACATGGAGAGTACCATCATGTTTTCATGTGACAGTGTCTTCGATTGCATTAATTAAATGGAATCAAAGGAGATGGTGCCTTAATAGCTAGCTGGCTAGTTTTCTGAGAAACCAAAACCATATAAAGAATTTCTTAGAAATAAACAACAAGAGTGACTCACACACCTTTCATCCACATATAAAGCTTTGAGTAGTTATTTTGCACACAAGCTAGTGAACACACACACACACACACACACACACACACACACACACACACACACACACACACACACACACACACACACACACAAACACACATTGGACAGTGAGCTTCCATTGTGCCCCTGTTCAGGCACAGTAATGGATTTGAACAAATGTATGTGATTACTGGAAGCATTTTATCTTGTTTTTCAAAGTAGCTAATTTAAGCTTTAACTATATTGGGTTTGATTGCCTTTACTCTGGTGTCATGGTGGGACAGCAGGTAATGTGCTGCATAGCTTCAAAGTCCTTGATTCAGAAGTCCTCTAGTTTCTTAAAAACATAATGAATTGCACGAGTGTGTGGTGATGAATTGGTTCCCCATCCAGGGGGGATTCCTACTGTATGCCCAATGATTCCAGGTAGGACAAATCGAAGCAGTGAGAGTGTGTTACACTAAAATGTCCAGCAGATGTCTCTTGTGACACATTTGAAACATTCAGTACATTCAAGTACTGTCGATATGGTCCCAAACAGCTTAAAAAAGTCAGAAGGATGGTTGATGGTGTCAGCAAAATCTTTCTGATGAGCACAGTGTAAAAGATAAGAATGGCATTGTAGTTAACATACCTGCCTGCCCAACATTTGTAAGTTGTTTGTTGATCACTGCACATTTAGCTTTGCAACTAAGCTTTATTTCTGTTGTTATGGCACTATGCATTTTTAAAATAGGAGGCTGTATCGCCTCACTTTATGTGAAAATGTGTAATCGTATGAACCTGGATTACACCAAACATTCCAAAAAGCTGATATGATAACAGATAATTGAATTAAGGAGAACTGGGTGGTTCCGAGAACTAGTTTGATATCCACTGGCTCAGAGAATGTTTCAAAATTTCCATTCAAAGAACATTTCTGCCTTCTTCTGTGAAGCTACTTTTTACAATATACAAGGTTCCCCTTACAGGAAATTATCCTCCTCTATCCACCAGCAATGACCTATGGCTTTAGTGATATGAGAACTTTAATATATGTAAAAGAGCAGGCCTCAGGATTGAGTGTAAGAAGTGAGCATAATAAGTTTAATTTTAATGCCCAAGTCCAATTTTGCCTGATTTTCTCAAGCATTGACTGAACCAATCCCAGCAGAAAACTACACCCAATACTGTAGAAGAAAAACACACCCATGTCTTACAGGATCTGACGTAATAACGTGCCTAATATACAAGGCTGACTTAGATCCCAAAACACTTAATTGTACCATGGGAATAATTTGAGTTGAATGACGTTAACAGGCTAAACAGCACACTTAGCAAAACACTTGTTTACTAACTATGTGTAAGTATTTTGTCTCCTTACCCATAATTATATAATAGCTCATACCACAAATGTTCTGAGGAAGCTATATGCAGATAAATTGCTCAATTGCCCAATCTTGGAACACCTTTTGCTAGAAGGTGTATGAATGGAATACTGTGCCTTGTCTACGAAGCATTGGTGAGCCGTTTTCAGCTGACCTTAATGGGCCTTTCTAAATCTACCTTGCCATGTTTCCTTTTGGTTTGGAAAACTGCATGCTGTTGCACGGTGTCTCAGGACAAGACTGGTTGTCAACTATGGCAGAACATACTGTATTCTCAAGCAACAGTGGTCGTATAAAGTTGGAAGAGCCCAACTCTCCAGTCACAAAGTGTCTTTTTAAACAATACCTAGATTGTGAAGCTATAATCTGTCACTGGTGTATTGTAGTATGGCTTCCACTAGATGCCACTGTGTAAGAGTCTTTCCATTTGACCATTTTCTATTCGTATATAAAAGCAAGATGTTTGCCAGTGGATGGAAAACATAACAGAGACAAACTGGCAACAAATCGAGTTGCTAATAGATTGATATAGCCTCAAAGGATTTGTAATGAAAAGCTTTTGGATTCCACACAACATGTACAGTCCTTTCACTTGCATAGGCCATTTCCTGAAGCTGTGGTTTTCAGATTTGATCCTGGAGTGCCACTGGTGGGTTTGGGTGTGTTGCATTGGTACACTTGGATCAGACACAGCAGTGCTACTGGAGTGTTTAAACTCTACAAAGTCACTGCTGCACAGCCAACTGCATCTTGTGAGCATTGATGAAGGGCCAAAGGAAGACCAAGACAAACTGTGATGAAACAGATGAGCTTTTGTGTCTGACTTTACATCTGTGGAGCAACAAGATAGGAGTGTCTAATATATTGGACAGTAAATGGACATCACTGCTGTGTCTGAGCCACTCATAGTGCAACACACAATAACACACCACCACCATGTCAGTGTCACTGCAGTGCTGAGAATGGCCTGCCACCCACATACAGTAATACCTGCTCTGTGGTGGTCCTCAAAGCTGTGGTGGTCCAGGATGAAAGGAGGATAACAAAGTATGAGGAGAAACAGGTGAACTACAGTGTGTAATTATAGAACTATAGAGCTGAAGAAACAGACAGTGAACGTAGAAACAAAGAGGTGGTCATGAAGCTATGGTTGATCTGTGTATCTGTGTATTAAAGGGCACAGTATATGAATCACAGAGACCTCTCGTATATTTGGCCAGAGTTGTAGGACATTAGGTAACTTTGGTGCACTTAAAAAAAATCAAAGGAACACGATTTACCCCTTAACCCAGAACCAATCGATCAAGCTAAGGCTAAAAATATACTTGCTGTTTGCCCATGCGTTTGTGTAAACATCTATGTCCTGAATTTAGCTATTCACATATTGCCTACGCATGTTAGAAGAGGCTACCTCTAGAGTGCGAGGACACATGATACAGATGTAGATAACTGTTAAGTCACACAGACTTTCGTCAAAACTTTTCATGAAAGAGGTACATTTAACATAAAATTGGAAAAGTTGCTCGAAATAAGCCTAACCCTTACTGTACCCTAACCTTAACCATAATCGTAATCTGAATTTAACCTAAACTGTATCTAAAGTTTACCTAACCTGTACCTAACTCTAAGCTTTATTTTAATATAAACTGAACATAATCCCAACCTAACCCTTATGATAACCTCACCCCAGCAGCATGCTGATGATGTTTCTTTGTGCCAAATCAGTGCCACCAGTGGATGGGAGCTCATTGTGAAACATAACCTACAAAGTTAATGTGTGCAAATCATGCAAAGATTACACAATAGCTGCTGTGTTGCATATTCATATATGTACATATTTCCAGAGATCTTGTTGGATGGAAATTGTGTCCTAAACTACATGTATTTGTTTTTGAAATAAAGAGAGATCCTGTTGCATTTTGTTTGGGGGTGAGATGTTTCTTGTCCTGCATATATTTATGGAGATGAAAACACATGGATTTTGACCAGGGGGCGCTAACCTTTGCATATGATTGTGTATAGTTGCTATCACACCAACCTCTCTGAAAGAAGGAAATAAACTTCTGAGCATTTCTGTTGGTCAGTTTTTCATGATAAGACACAAGATTTAAATAATGTGTTTAAGATGGTAGTAACCTCAGAGTGTGATTCATAGATTGAGAAGAAGTGGCACAGTGCAGCGAATGTCTCATTCAATATGTTTTCATTCTAAAGGAAATGCTTGTCAAGAAGTCTCTTGAACAGGGACTGCCAGTTTTACATGACCACCACAACATACCATTAAAATATGAAGCAGAGTGGCATGCAAGCAGCCTTTGCTTATTCATTTACTGTATTTCCTCTAGAAATGCCTGCAGACCAGAATTCAGAGCTGATTTGGCAACTTAATTCAGCCCTAGATTTTTTTACAGGCCAGCCCCTTTTGATCAGTTTTGTCGAACAGGGGCTGGTGGGTTCTATTTTCTCGGTTTTGTCAAATGGAGGGGGAATTATTCTTCATTCATGTTCATTAAAACATTCCACATGACACATATTCTAACAAACTACAAGGCTATCTTACTTCATCATTGTGTGATGAATTGTCAGTAAGTTATCCAGCCTGAAAAATGGCTAAAAATCCCTTCCATCTGAATTACATCTCAGTTTAAATGCCACAAGATCCTTCCACCTGCATGTAGACTCTGACTGATCAATGACATCACTGACCCAGATATTGGGAATATAGTAAAAAAAAGAATGAAGAGGCGCACAGAGTTCAAATTTCAGAATGAAAGTCTGGAGAAGAAATAATACTGATACATACATAAATAACAGGGGATATTCCAGCTGTTATGGAACTATTATTATAAATATTCTTTCCAACAGGACAAATCGGAGTAGCCTCGGATCTGAGGCCTGTGTGTCTCCTCTACAGACTTTTCCTCATTTTTGGGCGAATAAAAGTACGTCAAACTATGAAAAACATCCTGTAAAATCAGCCCAGGGTCCTGAAGGTTAAATAACCCTGTTTTCAGCACTCCAGTCCACCTCTGCTTCCAGCGAGCCGCGGTGGGCTGCCTCCCCGTTGGAGGCGGGGCTGAGACTGAGGCTTCGGCTCGGCCGCGCCTGCTCCTTTAAGGAGGGGGCGTGGTCTGGACGCGATGACGCAGGAATATTAATGAAAAGGATGCTTCAAAATTGCTCGCCGACTGCAGCGCGTGTGGCAGCAGCGCAGTCCACCAGCAGCAGCCGCAGCCGCACAACTGACACCCACACCGGGGGAATACACAGAGGAGCCGGGGTGCGGGGCAGTTAGAGAGGGGGGACAGAACACTAACTAACCAAGTGGTCGAGAGAGGCTCGTGAGGCGCGTAGTACAGAGAGAGAGAGAGAGAGCAGTCATTCATTCAGCCCGGAGAGGGAGTTGTTGTTGTTGTTGTTGTTGACAGTAAGTTAGGGGGGAGCTCAGGTGCTGCACTTCGCACCCTGGAATGAGAGCAGTCGGGGCGCTGGGACAGAAGTAGGGTTTGAGCGCGATCCCGAAGCTGAAAGCATGCTGTGTTTTTCGTGCCTCTGCATCTCCGCGTGCCTCCTCGCGCTGCCTCCCCGCGCGAGCGCTCTGGTGCGCGCGGACGTCGACGTGCTGGTGCTGCTGCCGCAAAACAACACCTACATGTTCTCGGTGTCGCGCGTGGCGCCGGCGCTCGACTACGCGAGGAGGCGTCTCTCCGAAGGGCCCCTCGCCGGCATCAACTTCACGCTGCGCTACGAGAACTCCAACTGCGGCATGGAGGCTCTCTTCGCCCTGGTGGACTCCGCGCGCGACGAGCGCCCCGACCTGCTGCTGGGTCCCGTGTGCGAGTACGCCGCCGCGCCGGTGGTGCGCGTGGCGTCGCACTGGGACATCCCCGTCATCTCGGCAGGTGCCCTGGCGTCCGGCTTCAGCCACAAGCCCGAGTACGCGCTGCTGACGCGCACCGCGCCCAGCTACCTGAAAATGGCCGAGACGTTCGCCGCGATGTTCAAGAACTTCGGGTGGACCGACGCGCAACTCATCTACCACGACGACAAGGAGGAGAGGAACTGCTTCTTCACCATCGAGGGGGTCCACAACCTGCTGGAGGGCGAATACGACATCACCGCCTTCCCCGTGGGCACCAAGGAGCCGGTGGCATACCTCGACGAGATCTTCAAGGCCATGCACGACCACAAAGGTAGTAGCCCAGGCAGCATCCCCATCCCGCCCCCTACTCCTGCTGCAGGGGGCGCCACTTTCAGAGGTGCTCCAGCGCACCTGATCCAGGAGTTGGTTCAGGTGGGCTGAAGCAGGGATGATGCGTTTGTTCTGCAAAGTTCCTCAGTGTAACGTGGTGCTTAAGGTACCCTCAGATATGGCCCTCGAGATACACCTGTTCATTGCCATGAAACGCAATGAAATAGCCCACATCTCAGACAAAAGGGCAAGGAATGACCCAGATGGGGTGCACATTTGGCCAATATTTGGCCCAAATGTCTGCTATCTGGGATGGTAGCATTAAGTTCCTTAATAAAGGCGCCAGCGTATCTTTGAGGGTATTACTGACAGTGTGAAACTCTTAATATTTCCATATTTCTGCATCATTCCGTGCTTGACATAAAGAGTCACTCTGATTGATTGTATGCAAAATGCAACCAGTGGGCTGTGAAGCACTCCTAGTGGACTACGCTCCTCAGGGGAGACAGTGGTCTATAGTGTGCCCAAAATGCCACATTAAATCATACATGTCTACATGAACATTTTTATGCAAGTAAAATTCAAGATCAATCATGTTCAAGCAGTAAACAACATACTGGACATGATATTAATAAAAAATGCAGAAACAGTAACATCACAAAAGTAACATTAACAAAGTTTTAAACAATTTTGTCAGGTGAGTTTTGTTGTCTTGTGGGTCGTTAGAGTTGGGCCGTGAGGTGGACAAGGTTGACAGGAACCTTCGCTCTAGAAGAATTCACTGAAAATGGGTTAAAATGATGGTGAGAGGAATGCGATGTCTGAAGTGTCTAATCCCTCTGAAAAGCATGGTGCACATGGTTTCAAATAGACTTAGCAGGTGTCCCAATACTTCTGTCACTGATGCTTCCAAAATCATGGGAATTAAAAAGAGTTTATCCAGTTTTTTGGAGTACTTGTCTCTATTGTCCAGAGAAGGCTTTCTGTGAGTATTTGATTGCATTCAGTGACAAGAGTAATAATGATGTCAGGATGTTAGATGATCACCACAACTGCCCAGTTAATCCTCCCCGAGAGCACAGTTTCTCAACGGCTCCACAGTTCAATGCTGGGGGGCTTTATACCCCTCTAGTTCACACCTGGCATTAGGCTTGGTACCAATAGATTCATGTGTATCTGCTTCTCAGAGTCCTATTCTGTTGGCATTACTTTTCTATAGTGACTTGAAAAGCTGTTTTGTGCATCTTTGTCTGCTATGGGTGTGTCCACAAACATTTGGACATGTAGTGTAAGTTGGTTGATACCAAAGACACTGTGTTATGATAGATTGGACGTAATGTTTTGGTCCAAAATGTGTGCTTATGAATCACAAATTCATGATGGAGAGGTACACCCAGAGTGATTAAAGAGTGATAAAGAGTTATCACTATTTATTCATTATCAAAGATTCATATTGACGCTGTCAGGCAATATTTGTTCTTTGAATCATAATGTGACTCTGGCAGTTGTTCTTCACATTGTCAAATTTCATGATGAATGGACCAATAGAAATGTTTCAAAAATACATGGCTACTCTGATAGACTTTGTTTTTTTATTGGCACAAATGAATTCTGCAGAAGTTATAAACGTACTTTGTCGAATTCCTCTTAAATCAGAGTGCAGTTTTAATTCACTTATTGCATGTGTTGTAAGTCCTGGGCAGCTGCAGCAATCTGGACCAGGAGTCCTGGTCTGAGAACACCTGTTCTAGCGCACGAAGGGCTTAATAATTAGTTAAGTAACTTCGATTGCATGTGAAGTGCTGTGTGTATTTTCTTAAAATGTATTCAGACACTCAACCTTGTTATCTTATTTAAGCTGTTTGTAATATAGTCTTATGCTGGGTTTCACAGCATAATCAAAAACAATGAAAATATGAAATTAAATCTGCTCAGTGGAGAAGGAAAACAATCAAACTAAGAACCGTCTCCACTATTAATCATGTTAAAGTGGACAATTTTAATAATTAATAATAATGGAGAGCAACCTTCTGAACTCTTACAGTCTGAGATGTGTGAGGCTGTTGTAAGGTTGAGAAATTATTGAACAATAACTTTATAGAATACCAGTCATTCTTAGATTTTAAGTTAAGAATTACAATTTCTCTTACATTTTTAAGCATCTAGGAATATCTTCTGAGAATCTGACCCTAGATTTTCTGAGAACCCCCCAACCTGGGAATTAAGCCCAGTACAAGGTGTGTGTATGTATGTGTATATATATATATATATATAATAGAGAGAGAGAGAGAGAGAGGGGGATTACTAGGTTACTAGGTTAGGTTACTTTGCATCACTCACATATACAGCTCTTCAGTATTCAGTATTTTATTGGCAGACATGCTTTCATACTTGCCTTGACTGTTTTAACAAATTCAACTGTAAAAAACAGCACCACTTATGTGCACCACACACACATACATTTTTCTGCGTACATACCAAACACACACTGTTGTTGTTTTCACTGTGTGTGTGTGTGTGTGTGTGTGTGTGTTTGTGTGAGTTTGTGAACATGATTAGGGCAGAGAGGAGCAGAATAGAGGAGGAGCTGAGAGCAGGGGGTGGAGCAGGAAAAAAAGTTTGCACAATATTGAACATTATTTAAAAACTTTAAAACTTGCTTTAAACATTATCACCTTTTTCCACTATGTTTACATTCCGATATAGATATACATATCTGATATCATAAATACATTTATGATTCCTGAGCTAGAAGTGAAGCAGTTATCAGTTACTGACTGTACTTTCCAAATCCAATACATGTGGAGGATGATTCAGTCTGGGTGTTTTTAAAAGTTATATAATGAATGTTTTCTTGCTGTGGTCGTGCACTAATATGTAAAAGATAACCTAGGATATAATTTGTCTTGTAGCTTCATTTTCTTGTCATAACATTTAAGGCTGGGCTGCTCCTGACACCATGACGTGTCTTGTAAGATGGGTAAGAGGTCAGTGGAGTTGCACAAGAGTGCTCGTGGAAAAAATGAGGAGAATTTTGATAGGCACGCAGAACTGGGCAAGTTTTAGGTACCAACCGTTGGACTGAGCACTCCCCTAAGCATTCACAGGCATTTTTTTAGAGCTCAAGTATGAGAAGCAATGTCATGTGTTGTCTGTCCTGCTGCTTTTTAACTAGCCCTAAAGGAGCTCGCCTTAGACCTCTCTGACACTCTTCAAGCCATTAAAGTTTGGGTTATGAAAAGCAAACATTTGTAACTTGCAGCTGCAGTGATTAAATTTCACTTATCGTTGCTTACTTTCCACCTCTTCTGTTTTCTGTTTTAAACCCCTTTGGCTCAGGCAGCTTGTGAGATGATTACAGGTATGAGATTTTCAATTCAGAATTCACACAAATATTTTGATAAAAAAATGACTGTATCTGGGATGTTCAGATGTGAAAAAACTGGTGATATAACTAAACTGAAGAGATGTCTTTAAAATCTTTTGTAAAATGTAATTATTAGAAATACCTAAAATTAGAATCAGATGCAGCACCTCTGCTGAAAATGCTTAGACCAGTGAGGACTTTGGAGCAGGCTATCTTACTTAAGCCTCAGACATTAGTTTGGTTTGATTTTGCTTGTTGAAATGAGTGGGAGGAATCCCTTATTGTCCAAAAAATAAAACAAAAAACAAAATCAGGGCAAGACTAAAGTTGGCCAGAGAACACCTAGACAAAGACCAGGAACAATGGAACAATGTGCAAATAATGCAAAGTTGAATTGTTTGGTGACCGCAACAGAAGACAAGTTTGGCAAAGAACTAAAGACAGCATTTGAGCGCAAGAACCTCTTGTGAAACATGGGGGTGGAAGTGTCATGGTTCGGGGCTGCTTAGCTGCAGCAGGGCCTGGAGAGCTCTCCATCATAGAACCCTATGAAATCTGTCCTGTAGCAGAAGGGGCTTGAAAAAACTTTAATAGCTGGTTCCTACTTGAGACATCTGTAATGATAGATTTTCATATTTCCACCATCCCTGATGACTGCATACTTTGAAGAATATTTTGAAATACATTCCTGGAACAAAGGAATCAGATCCCAGTGTTTATATGTAAAGGAATTTTGGGATTATGTATATTTCTGGGTTGAGTTGAAGTTAATTGTTTTTAAGGATCAACAACATTTTTGTCGTTATTAAAAGCAGAGCTCAGTATAACCAAAAACTGATTGCACATAGACAAGCACCATTAAGCTGTCTCATTGAAGCTGGCTAAGAGTGATGCATGTATAACCTGAATGTCACCAACATGAATTTGGCCAATAAATGATCGAGGTGCATTTGTGTCACCGTGCAGGCTTGCCGCATTGTTTTAATTTTCTAGTGGTGCATGCCCTAGTGTGCAGCCATTGTGTGCTGCTTCAATGCCTGGATTTACAGCTACAATTATGGCATAATTGTGCCACACCTAGTTTGAATCAGCCTTAAGACTGTACAAAAACTGATGCTGAAATATCACATAGCTGAAAGAATTCAGCATGGAGTAGCAACATATTTTATCCAGTCAATGTCAGAGACCAGTAAATGGTTATAGGAAACATTATTTCAGCCAAAGAAGGAAATATCAGCTAGACAATCCCATCCATTCCTGGAGTTTCTTGGTTTCATTTGCATATTGCCAGCATTTTTTGCTAGATTTATATACTCTCAGAGTGGTATTCACCTGCTAGCACATGCTAGCCTTCATTTGCATGGGTTATAGGGCTGGATGATCAGGATACAAACAGAGCAAGATATGGGCTGAAGCAATATCATTTATATCGAGTTGTAAAGTTTTTCAACAGTATTTTATTTTAAATTTGCATAGACCAGCCCAAATGGGTTACTGCGGTAATTACATAAACATCAGTAACTACGTACCCACACTGACTATGTAACCTTTGGTGCTTGTCTTGGATCCCTGCACTTCTGCCAGTCTCCAAATGTGGTTTGGACCTGATTTGCAACATTGCTGTTTAAACTATCAAAAATCAATCTTGGATAAGATTTAAATAAATTGGATTTGGTCTGGCAGTCTGAGCATATCCTTTGTTACTTGGTTATTTATTTATTTATTTATTATTAGGTTATTGATTAATTACTGTTAAAGTGTGTAGGAACCCTCTCAATTTATTTCTAATAAATATATTATTCCATGTAAATCAACAAAATTCTGTGCCAGAATAGAAGGATACCAGTTGTTAGCAGTCAGCATGATCATGGTGAGCTTGCACTCGTCTTAGTTGATTTTAAGAAGTGCAAAGTTAGACTTTTAAGGTAGTTAAAAGGTTTTGTTGCTGTTTGTTTTAATTAGACGTTTTGTATAGCTTTTAAACGTTAAATATCTGAATTGTGGTTTATATGTAAAACTCATTAGTTATAAGCATTGAATGTATAATGAAATATTGTTTATTGAAATATAAAATCATGAAATACTTCTGTTCCATCACTTCAAAGCTCTGATTTGTTCCAAGTGGTCATTGTGACTTTCCTTTCAGTTGTGAACCATTGGACTTTGTTAGCACATACAATAACTTCCCAATGGTAACTGGGTGTTGTGTGTAGGTGCTGTTCATGAGGCGTTTGTGCATGCTTAGGAATCCAAGCATGTTGGAAATACCAGGAAAAACACATTCATCTGCTAGAGTTGACTTAGCCTGTTTCCTTTAACCATTTCTGGTCATATGAGAAGATAGCATTCAGCCATTCTAGTCATTCTTATAATTGTTGTCAGACTATTTTCTAGACATTTATAGAAATTTTGTCTAATGAAGTTAATTTATTAAATGGATATTAAGCACTAAATGTTGGTTCAGGACAGTTTCACCCAATATTCTGTTTACTCATTTGGTCTTACAATACAAATGTTTTGTTTGTGGTAAAAAAACAAACACACCGCATCAGTCCTGTTACTTTAGTGGACTTTGACATGCACTGATATACGAGTGTAACTCAAAAAAATGGAATACTGTGAAAAAGGTTTTTGATCAGTGAGTTAAAAAAATTAAACTGTCATATTGTATATTTATTACGTTTAAAGTGATATATTTCAAACTTTTTTGTGAAATCATGATTAGTAATTAGTAAGTAGTAATAAAACTTTCTAATATTTTGAGATTCAGGATTTCAGTCAAAAGTATAACATAAAAAGGCCCCTTCACATGTAATGAATATGAAATAGAAGTTTCTTATTGAATGAAATTGTGGATACGAATGAGCTTTTAACAAGATGGTATTTTTTTGAGGTGTGTGTGTGTGTGTGTGTTCACTATATTAATTCTTTAGTCAGTGTTATTTTAGAGAAGTAACTCTCGAATAAAAACACCCCACTCATAACTCATATTACATTCTCCACTCTGAGAACCACCCACTCGCAGGGAATTTCATCTGTATTACCATGATGCACCCCTCCCACTGCATGTTTTCTACAGAGGAAGAGGGTTAAAGAACAGTCAGAAATAAACATTTCTGCATTTATTCTCATGTAGGATTAAACCATTAAAGATTTAAAGATTAAACCAGTGAGATACACAAGTTTACATTTCAACAGTTATACTCATGTAGTCTTTAATGAATAAACCATTAAAAGATTAAACCATTGTTGTTTGCCAGCTATCAGAAACAAAATTAAACAATTGTGCCATTCTAATCATTCCGACTTTCATCAGTGGTACTGGTGTGTTATATGCTGGCATAACTTGTAGATTTCCCTTCTCTAACAGACCTACTAAACCTGCAGTTAACAGGTGAGTTGGATCAGGTTTGCTTGAACACAAAAAGAACAAAACTTGGCAGAAATCTGGGACTCCAGGATTGAGATTTTATATGATACTTTCTATTGTTTTAGGCTCTGGTGTGAAATTAGACTCAAAAAAGTCACAAAAATTGTTGCACCGGAAGGAAGTGACAGAGTGCAATGCTATTAGATAAAAATGACCCTGAACAAGGTAGGAGCACTGTTTTCCAGACCTCGTAAATGTAATGTTGGGCTGTCAAAATGCCTGCAGTGAAGACCATAGGTGATCTGGCACCGTACAAAATTGCACCCCATGCCATGACACCAGGCCTTCTGGACACGTGACACGTGACAGCAAACTGCATATCTTGGCGCTGACCATGGTGCTTCAACACAGATTTGTCAGTTGTCTGCATTAAGACAACAGTGGAACTCTTCACTGAAGGTGACCCGCTGCCATTCTGAGTAACACCATGACTGTTATGACACCATTTTGGTCAATTCCTAATGGATCTTTTTGCCAATTTGTGTATTTGGGAAAATCTGAAGGCAAAACAGCTTCACCCGGTTCTGAAGTTTCTTTGATGTTTTTTTGTGGACTTCATTCAGTGCCTTTCTGCTCTCTGGCCCACCTGTAGAGGAATTGTACAGCTATTCATTTACCAATCCTCGTTTCAGAGTGTTTGCCACTGTTTGCTGCTGGGGAAGGGAACAGGTCACTCATTTCCATGCCATCTTTACCCAAAACACGTTGGGCTCTATAACACTCTTTCAACACTGCACCCCCACCTGCACACACTTACTTGGAACACTGGCTGCTGGCTGTCATGTAGCAAAGATCAAACATGATTAGCCCACAACATCTTTGGTGGAGGCTTGATGAATTCATCTACTAAGGTATTCCAGTATTTCACCCTCTCCTTGTCCCAGGAGCCAATAAGGCTGATGAGCAATCAAGTGTCTATGAACATTAAGGTAAATCCTTAAGGTGTTTAAGATAATTACACCAGATATTATACTATATGAGAGTGCTATCAGGCCTTTAGGTACTTCAATGTGGAGCATGCAGGAACAACTTTAGGTCTTCTAGCTTGGCAACAATAGCAAAACCTAATGAGTGGGACTTTCCCGGCATTCACTGGTATAAGGAAGTTATATATTTTTTCTTATCCAATCTTCTGGAAGCTCATTTAGAAGCAGAGAAGTGATCGAATTAGGAGACACTAGGCTCAAAACAAATTCTACTCTAGTCCTTCAGTTGATGTGTCTGGTTTTATGCAAGTGTGTTCCTCTCTTCATCATCCTCATGTCCATTCAGCTCTTGATATGTTTTTGACCAGATGTCTTGGCAGAACTTAAACACATATATCTGTTTCTTGACAATGACCAGACTTTTAAACAAAGTCCACATGGTGTTGATAGGGATGATATCAGAACTTTGGGAAGGCCTTTTCAAAAGATTAAAATTGGCCTTCTTTGTCCATTCCATCCGTGGATGTGTGTTTTGGGTGGAAAACACAAATGTGTCCAAATTTCAGCTATCTACTTAATGACTGAGGCAGAAGTATTTTGAGGTATACTTTCTTCTTTTTTATCCCATGTACTCTGTTCAGCCACAGAGCATGGTGCTGCCACCACCAGGCTTGACAGTTGGTAAAGTTGGTCCTTGGATTTGAATGCCTGACCTCCAAACATACCCTTGGTCATTGTTGAAAAAACAACTCGCACCATGACAATCTCCCCCAGGATGTTTTTTCTTTGTCAGCTGTGGTCAGGTGAAAAGATTTTTTGTAAGCTTGAACGTGTTGACTTTGCTGGAGGGGCTTCTTTCTTGAATAGCATTCTCCTTTAGTCGTGGCATTGTAAAACTCACTTGACTGTAGACAGTTACACTCAGCAGAGGATGATGGTTTGTGTATTCTTTCAAACCATGGTAAAGTGGCTACACTTTTTCTAATTGCATACAATTGTTTAAACTGATGGGCTTTAAATTTACAAAATATATATAAATGGCTCCATGAGACATTCCTGATGTGCACTGATCTCCTTGGACTTTCCCATTATTAATGCTTTCCTTTTTATTTGGACTTAGAAGTTACCATCTGTAGCCAGTTGTGATCAAAAGCCCCTGGCAAGTTAAGATATTTCAGCACCACTGAATTAATAACACTAATAGTAATAATAAAAGTGAGTTTGATGTCATGTCACTGGTGGCTTGTACAGACTGCTCTGAAAATGTGAGGTCAGCAAGAATATTTATGAGTAGTATGAATTGATGGAACATTTTTTCCTAGTGAGATTATTTTATAAATATTTAGTGAGTTATTCTCTCTTTTATCTAGTTTCTGCTTCTATTGGGAGGGTTTAAAAAAAAATGTAGGCTGTCAGTAAGTCCTGCCTGACTTTTCCTCACCCCTGTGCAGTTTCTGACACTTGGCTATGTAGCCGAGTAGGCAAGGACAATTGTTTTTCCTCCCCCTCCCACCATACCCACCTATCAAGTAAAAACACAGCCGTTGCCTTGGTTCAAAGCTGCTTGCACAGGCTCAAATAAATATGACCTGGAATAAGTCCTGGAATGAAAGCCCTCTTCTCCACCTCCACCTCTTCCATCAGTACTTTGCTCTCCTTCTCCAATGTTGTGTAGCTGCAAGAAGCAAGTATTCGACCAGCATTTGACTCTGACTCAGTGTTTGTTTTGAAATGCCTGCTTTTCAACATCCAGTCAAATCCTGATGTGCAAAATGATGCCCTGCCCACAATGATTTCCCTCTTGACACTTTAAAAAAGATAAAAGCTTTCTGATATCCACTTCACATTGATATTTGAAGTGCCAGTGATGTAACTAACCTGTGAGCATCCACTTCATATTACAGCTAAAGTAACTAGAAATTAATTATTTAAATTGTAAATTATATTTATTCAGTGGGGCAAAAAAGTATTCAGTCAGCCACTGATCATGCAAGTTCTCCAACTTAAAAAGATAAGAGAGGTCTGTAATTTTCATCATAGGTACACCTCAACTATGAGAGACAAAATGAGAAAGAAATCCAGGAAATCACATTGTAGGACTTTTAAAGAATTTATTCGTGGTGGAAAATAAGTATTTGGTCACCCACAAATAAGCATGATTTCTGGTTCTCAAAGACCTTTAACCTCTTCTTTAAGAAGCTCTTCTGTCCTAGTTACCTCAGAATCAGAATCTCTTTATTTCACCAAGTATGTTACACATACAAGGAATTTTTCTTGGTGAGAGCAACCCACGTATGACATGTAACTAGTACACAGACTATTTACAAACATTACACTAGGAAGGAGTACAATAAACAATAAATAGAATAAGGGTATATGTTAAAAGTAAAAGTACTGAAGAGCCTGTAAAAATGGCACCTGTTTGACCTTGTTATCTGTATAAAAGACACCTGTCCACAGCCTCAGACTCCAAACTCAACCATGGCCAAGAACAAAGAGCTGTCGAATGACACCAGGAAGAAAATTGTAGACCTGCACCAGGCTGGGAAGAGTGAATCTACAATAGACAAGCAGGTTGGTGTGAATAAATCAATGGTGGGAACAATTGTAAGAAAATGGAAGACATACAAGACCATTGATAATCTCAATGCAAGATCTCATCGTGTGGGGTCAAAATGAGAATGGTGAGCAAAAATCTCAGAACTATACGCAGGGACCTGATGAATGACCTGCAGAGAGCTGGGATCAAAGTAATCCCGTCTGACGTTTGCCAGAGAGCATGTGGATGATGCAGAGGATTGAGAGAATATCATGTGGATAAGGGAAGGGATAAGATAAGGGAAGGGAAGAATGAATGGGGCCATGTATCGGGAGATTTTAAGCCAAAACCTCTTTCCATCAGTGAGAGCATTGAAGATGGAACGTGGCTGGGTGTTCCAGCATGACAATGATCCCAAACACACCACTCGGGCAACAAAGGAGTGGCTCCGTAAAAAGCATTTCAGGAGTGGAGTGAGTGGCCTAGCCAGTCTCCAGACCCAACTCCATAGAAAATTTGTGGAGCGAGTTGAAAGTCTGTGTTGAATGCCCAGTGACAGCCCCATCTGAACGTCACTGTTCTAGAGGAGATCTGCATGGAGGAAACAACTTAAATACCAGCTACAGTGTGTGCAAACCTGGTGAAGACTTACAGGAGGTATTATGTGGATTGTGGTTCGTACTGAGCACTACAGTGACACTGATGTGATGTTGGTTTATAAGTGTGTGTTGAACTGGTATGAGTGGATGAAGCACAGCCGTGCTGCTGGAGTTTTTGAACAGTTTCCTCTCTGGACACTCCTACCTAATGTTCCACCTTGTAGATGTAAAGTCAGAGTCAGCTCATCTGATGCGGTACAGTTTGAGTGGTTTAAACACATTCCAGCAGCACTACTGTGTTTCATCCATTCATACCAGCACAAACAAACTACCACACCACCACCATGGCATGTGTCACTGCAGTGCTGAGAATGTCCCACCACGATACCTGCTCTGTGATGGTCCTTTGGGGTCTTGACCATTGATGATCTAGGTGAAAAGAGGCCAGCAGTGTATGCAGAGAACTAAATGGACTACAGTCTGAAAATATAGAACTACAAAGTGTTCCTGCATGCTGGTCATAATAATACGACTCGATGTAGATTAGTCGTTAGGTTAGTTAATATGTGCACCATTGGTGCAAATTTTTAACATGCATTTCAATTAGCTTGTGATAGATGACTGAACAGGCCACCTGACTGGTTAGCAATTCTACTTATTCAGTATTTACAGTAATCATTCTTGTATTTATTAGCATATATTCTAAATGCAGCTGGATGCAGTTATACTTTGACAAATCCCTCTGGCAATATTTTCCAGCTCTTTATTGTTTACATTCCAAGGTCATACAACAGGTAGTGGGTTGAAAGAATAATAGTATAAGAATACTGGACCCAAATAGGTTTATCTATCTATCTATCTATCTATCTATCTATCTATCTATCTATCTATCTATCTATCTATCTATCTATCTATCTATATATATATATATATATATATATATATATATATATATATAATTCATGTCTGTAAAGAATTTGAAGGTTTAAGGCAGTTTTCTCTGTCTTTGAACTGCACTGATGTTTGTCCCAAATACAGTATTAAAGTATTAAACGTTTTTGAGCAAGCCCTTTGATTTTGGATGCTGCTCCTCATAAGAGCATTTGTTGACTTTGTAAAACTTTATCCTAATTACAAGCCTGTGCAGATCGCCAAATATTTCTTTCTCGCCTGCAGTCATCCTTGTTAAGCATCTTTTAAAAACAAGGTGAAAGTCGTCACTGGGACATTTTCCAGGGCCTCTGACGTCTGATTTGATTCATAAGCCATTGAAGTATTGGTGTTTTTATCAGCACCTCTGTGCTTTTCAACCTTGAACTTGTTGCAAAAGCATATACAGCATATCAGTAGGTACAGCTGACAGCTGTGGCGTCTCTAATAAAAACACGGATAACATTAATGGCATGGCTGAGGGAGAACATCTGCTCCGTATGAATATTAGTGTAGGTTTTTTCAGATAAAAAGTTTGGACCAATGGGCTGAAAATTCATAGATTTAGTTACAATATAATAAATGGTTGCAAGGCTCAAATATTCAAGGGATTTAGAGTAAAGGCTATTCTAGACTAATCATGGAGCTCTAAGAGCACATTAGTGAGAATATTATTGGCAGTAAATTGTATTTTGGCTTTTTTTTTTGTATCCTGTTTTGCAGCCTTTTGGTTCCCACATTGTTTTAAAATGAATGTTTTCTTTGAAGCATTAAAATGGGGCAAGTTTTGTGATGCCTGATATTATGAATTGGTTAAAGATGGAAAAACAGTGCTCGGACATCGTTCAGATGTCATAAACACCAACAAAGTCTTCCAAAATGTACGTGACGAGTGCACAGATTGCATTTCTTCCCTTCTATTAAGTCAGGTCACACAAATCCTGGTACATCAACATTACCAACATTATGAAAACAAAGCTTCTTATGTACTTATTTGTTCATTCAACCCTGTTTTAAAGAGATTCACTCATAACTTGGGCCCAATGAAATCTGTTTTACTTTTTCCCAATTTTTTTTTCGATTCTCATCTGTCGCTGCACAGTTTGTGTTTGTCCTTCATCACTGCTCACAGGATGCTGCCCACAAAATGACTGGATATTTCTGGTTGGAGGACTATTCTCAGTCCAGCAGTGACACTGAGTGGTTTAAACACTACAACAGCACTGCTGTGCCTGATCCACTACTACCAGCGCAGTGCACACTAACACACCACCACCGTGTCAATGTCAGGGCAGGTCTGAGAATGGCCCACCACCTACATAAAACCTGCTGTGATGTAGAGTCCTGATCATTGAAGAACAGGGTGAAAGGAGGCTAACAATGTATGTTGATAAACTGATGGACTACAATCTGTAATTACAGAACTACTAAGTGCTACTATATGGTAAATAAAGCTGATAAAAATGTACAGTGAGTGTAGAAACAAAGAGGTGGTCAGTGTACACCTGAGAGGGCCTTATGTTGTATATAACATAATTGTAGTGTAAAGATAAAAGTCAGATTTGCCCAGGAGCAGTTTCTATAGGCACACAATAACTTCTCTCTGTCTGATGTAATGGTATAGGGTAGATTCTGGAATACCACCAGGAATTATGTGTGTTTATGTAAAGATTTGCCTCAAAATGTTAAAAGTCTTGTTTCTCTTGTAAATAATTGCACCGCTCTTTGTATGCAGCCTTAACGACACAGTCTAACCAATGAGCCAGACTGAGCCTGACTGGGAGTTTCTGTTACAATGGATCAAGTGTACTTTGATGAGGACGGAATACAGTGTTGCAATGTTTTCACAGCGAATGACGTGCGCGTCGAGCCATGAGCTGGCCCAGTGCAGGCCTGCAGAGTGGTCCTTGGGGGCATAAAAGAGGGAATTTACTGAGCGGAGATAGGTTATTACACTGCTGTTGCTTTGCATGGCACTTTGTGTTGATCTGCACCGAGGCCAGACTATAAACTCATAATCTCTTTCAACATGCTACAAGTTTGCACAGCAGCCTTATTTGCATGAATTTGCAACACTGCGCTTTTAAAATGACCCCCTCACACACGAAATGTGGCACAGCCAACAGTAAGTATGCCATGTATTGCCCCTCGCATTCCTCAGCTCATTTGTAACTAGCGTCAGTGGGAAAATCCAGATTTTTGAAATATTGCTGGCTGGGGCTGCACCCCATGGAATCGCCCAAGAGTGGACACAGGGCCCGTAGTGTGCTTCGCACTCTGTAATTAAAGGGTGCCATAGAGCAGGAGGACTGAGGTGAAGTTTGTCCCACTCAGCTGAGGATATTTCAGGCGATACGCTACACTGACAGAGTTGTAGGGAATGTTCCAGCTCTCTGAATCTTCCTATTTATGGGACACCTTAAGATTTTTTTTAAAAACACCCTGTTTGCATGCTTATTTGTTTGTTTATTCATTTTCGACCCCCTTGCTCCATGGGAAAATATTTTACTCACCAAGATGTTTTTTTTCTTGGTAGTCTGGCCAGAATTAAGTTACTCTTCAGTACTTACATGACATAATTTCTTGTACATGTAGATCTGGAATTACCACGAATGCATGATGTCTACATAAATGTTATTGATGAATTCAGCCATGGAAAACCAGAACTTTTCTTTGTAAATATGCACTGAGTACTCTGTCAAAATGTAACCTCTAATATGTGTGTTTGATTCATGGCCTATAAACATTTTACAAGAACAGAGCACTTTATTGTCCTCCCATTTAAGTCATAAACATAATCAGAAAAGCACGTTTAAACAATTTATACTCGTGAATGGGGCTGTAAAAATACGGAAATGCATCTATCCTGCCAACAACTGGGGAAATATAGTGATAACATCATTGTCATTACATTTAACCCCTTAAGCAAACAGTGTTTAAAACAGCCATGAGTTTATTCCCAAGTGTCTGTTCTTACCAACTGTATGTTCCTTCCCTTTGCAGTGGTGATCATGTGCCTCCATGCAGATATAGTACGAGATGTGATGCTAAACTCCCATAAGCGAGGATTAACCAGCAGCAACAGGCTCTTCTTCAACATAGAGCTGTTCAACTCCTCATCCTATGGTAAAGCCCACAAACCTGATCTCCACTTATGTTTTGGCTGTGTGCTGATTGCTAAGCTTATCTACATGGTCAAGATGTTCCATGGAAGTGTTCAATTTTCCTGATTTGACCCATGGCATAATGAGGCCCACTAAGTCCAAGTCCTCCAGCTCTTCTGTCTGAATGAGATTACATTCAGAGGCTGCAGGCTCTGAAACATCTCGGTCAGCAAAACAGTGCCTGAATATTGTGTGGTGTGGGCAGGCCATCAAGATGTTTTATTGTACTAGAGGACAAAAGAAACCCAGCTAAAAAGAAACATGCCCTAATCTCTCCAGACCTAAACAAGGACACCACTGGTAATTTGTTTAGGTTAAGATGTGTTGGTGTTTATGCATATCGTATTTTTGAAGCTATAAAGTTCTAGCTGACATTTTTACCAAATTGAGTTATTTACATTTTCTTATTCTTTGAATTTCTTAACATTACGTGAGGTGTGTTTAATAAAGTTGTATGTATTGTAGACTCTTTATCTAGAAAACAGAAAGTTCCAAATCTCCATATGTGTCAGTGTCACTATAAAGATTTTAAGTCTTAAATCTAATTATATCTCAGAATGCAGATACAACATTATAGCTCCAAGGGGATGGTATTACTACCCATAAAAATCCCAACTCAAATGTAGTTAGAATTGTATGTATATCTATATGTATAGGTACTCCTGTAAATGTTGCCATATGAATTAATACAACTGTCAGTATATTTGATTGGTTGTGATTGTTCATGCAAAAACACACCTTTATTGTTTTAGGTGATGGATCCTGGAGGAGAGGAGACATAAATGACCATGAGGCCAAAGCAGCCTATTCTTTCCTGAACACAGTCACACTCCTGAGGTCCACCAAGCCCGAGTTTGAGGATTTCTCCTTAGAGATGAGAAAGTCCCAACAGAAAAGGGGTGTCAGTGTTTGTGAAGGCTGCAATGATGTACGTAAGTCTTTGAAACTTTAATAGTACAATATGGCTGACTATGTTTATATGCACACATACACATAGCACACCTACAGGAGATATTATCACATCTCATTATAAATCCATAGGCATTAGCATGGAGTTGTGTCCCCTTTTGCAACACTAACAGCAGGTTTGGAACTCTGGAGTTATTAAATCAACAAACCTTTGGAGACATTTACTGGTCTTCCATTTTGTGGATGAGGTTCCTAAAATGTTCCACTTATCCATAATACCACTCACAGTTGATTATGGAATATCTACGGGAGAAGAAATTTCACCAACTGACTGGTTGCAATGGTGGCATCATATATTGTGCTGAGCGATACAACTTCAAATGATTTTACCTTGATTATTTTAGACAATAGACACAGCATTTTACATTGTTGAACACTCATTCTGGTGTGCTATTCCAAAGCTTGTGCACATACTGCTGCTGTCTCATGAGCTTGCATATCCACATACTTCTGCCAATTTCAATACTATGCCATGGCCATCTGCATCACCTGACGTATCCCCAATTGAAAATGTGTGGAGTGCTATTTTATACACTATAAAAACTCCACCCTTACTGCAAAATCTGCAGGAACTGAGTGAGAATATTCAAGCTGAATGGCAGGACCACCTTCTGAATAGCACTGCAATACGATACTTTCTTCTGGGTTCAACTATTTTTTGAAGATGTGTGTATTAACAAATGTGAAGAGATTTGCACACTATATTTTCCATTATATGTTAAAAAACAACAACAAAAACTATACACATCATGTGAATCCAGATCTATTAGTGCCAAACACAAAGCATAACATAACATACTTTCACAGGTAACCTTAAAACACCACCTCTTTCTGACCTTGCTTCACAATGCAGTCAATCATTAAGCCATGCAAATGTGACTGAAACAGCACTCCACAGAATTGCTGAGGCTTGATTTCAGTTTTTACATACTTTCAGTGCTATTTATTGACAAAAACTGACAAAGATCCTTTGCAGAGCGCAATTTTGGACAAAGGGTGTCTATTGTACTTATTCACCTTGCATCACTTCTCTTTGCCTTCTTTTTCCATTATTTTTTCCATCTGTGTTTGGTTTGGTGAGAGCAAGTAGTGGATTCTCAGACACAAGCCAATGTTCTGAAGTCAGAGGACACTCCATTCACTTTGTGAATGCTTGTGAACGACTGAATGAGGTAACCTGGGGTTTCATAAAGTGCTCATATGAGTGCTTGCAGAGTCACGGCTGTTCAGCCTGGCCCTTTTGTCTGTGGCACGTCAGCTCACTTTGAAAAGCCATCAGTGATTTGTCAGGGGAGGCAGTGGGAGCTGTCATGCTGAAACAAACAGTCGTTGATAAATCGACTTGCTGAGGTTAATAAGCTCAGCAGGGTCCCTGCCACTTTCGACCGCCTCAATTGCTGGATCAACAGGAGCCACAGAATGCAGGAGGTGGCCTCCAGTTGGGGACCATTGACTGGACTAGTGTCCACATGAGCAACAGTCAGGAACCATTGGCATATGAACAAAGAGCATTCTGAATTTCAATATGAATGTCAAGCCTTTATTGTGCCAGGCACAGTTAATTTATTGTGCGGAAGCCTTCAAGTTACATGGACCTTATGAAAATATGCCCTTAGTGAGCAGAAATGTAAGCCTGATTGCCAGATCACAAATGTGTCAGTAGTTGGTGTGCTTGTAGAGGAGGCTGGTAGCATCTGTTCATTTCTGCTGAGTTTGATCCTAAGTCGATGCATACTAAATGACTGACTGGGGTGAAGAATGCCCGCTTTATTCATTAGAGAAGGTGATACATTTTTTTGGATAGGCTTACAGTGGCTCGTGTTCTTATGGGCACCCAAGCCTGTTTTCAGCAATTCATGCATGCTGCCAGGGAATGCAAGTCTGGCCATTTGCACAGTACTCATCACATACGTAAAAAGCTGCAGGAGAAATTACACGTTTCAATGTAACTGAATGCTTGACTTTCTAATTGAAAATCCCATTTCAGAAGACTTGCATTTTCTTACACACTGAACATCTTCATTTAAGATCAGAATGATTCACAGACATACATTATTATTATACATTATTATTATTATTATTATTATTATAAGACGGTACTGTATATACAGTGACATGCAAATGTTTAAGAACCCCTGGTTTAGATTTCTGTTCCGGTGACTAGCTAAGCAGGAAAAGGTAGCCTGTTTTCCAAGTAACAAGTTAATAATGACACATTTCTGTATTAGCTCCACCAGCTCCATGGAACCTTCAAAAAAGGAACATGGTTCTGGATGTTACTTGAAGCACCTTTAAATGAACCTCCAAATGTTCCTCAAGGATTAAACACTTTATACAGTATAGTCCTAAGAGATTCTTGGGCTGTCTTTCAATTGTCTGAGGTCTTTCTCTACATCTTTTGTTGATGTTTAGGTCTGCCTACTGTGAGGGCAATGGCAAAACTGTCAGCTTGCACCGATTAAAGGTCCATTGAGTCCATTGTGGATTTTGAGGTGTGTTTATGTCTGTTGAAAGAAATTATCCTCTTTTTGAAAAAAATAGCAGGACAACAAAAAACTCCAAGATCTTTTACAAGGAACGTCACCTTATAAGAAGTGAAAGACTCCTAACTGCTACAAATACACACAACATTCACATTAATCACGATTAATCGCAAGTTACAGTACTTTCTGCAGATAAAACAAATGTGTGGTATGCACGGCAAAAATATCCCACTGTAGTTCTGAAGATTTTTGAATACGAATCTCTTACTTTGCTGAGTAAAAGGAAGAGCTTTAGCAACAAACATGACAAAGCTCAGACATGGTAGCTGTAATGGACTAACACTGCTGCAGTGCAGCTCCAGGATTAAATTGTAACAACACCTTCAGATTCAGTGTCAACAGCTTTTTAAAAGAAAAAAAGATGGATTAAACAGGCTGGGCATTAAAGTGGAGTGAGATTGAGATTTAATGCATATTTTAGTATTAATAAAAAAAACCTTTCTGAATATATACACACACATACACACACACACGCAGTGGTGCACAAAAAGTATTTAGTCAGTCACTGATTGTGCAAGTTATCCTACTTATAAAGATGAGACAGGTCTGTACTTTTCATCATAGGTACACTTCAAAAAATAAAAAAATTACAAAATAAAAAATTATTTGTAAATTAAAGTGGAAAATACGTATTTGGTCAATAACAAAAGTTCAACTAAATGCTTTGTAACATAACATACTTTGTTGACAATGACAGAGGTCAAATGTTTCCTGTAAGTCTTCACCAGGTTTGCACACACTGTAGCTGGTATTTTGGTCATTTCCTCCATACAGATCTCCTCTAGAACAGTGATGTTTTGGGGCTGTCGCTGGGCAACATGGACCTTCAACTCCCTGCACAAATTTCCTATGGGCTTGAGGTCTGGAGACTGGCTAGACCACTCCAGGACCTTGAAATGCTTTTTACGGAGCCACTCCATTGCCCGAGCGGTGTGTTTAGGATCATTGTCATGCTGGAAGACCCAGCCATGATCCATCTTCACTGATGGAAAGAGGTGTTGGCTTAAAACCTTATGATACATGGCCCCATTCATTCTCCCCTTAACAAGGTTCAGTTGTCCTGTCCCCTTTGCAGAAAAACAGCCCCAAAGCATGATGTTTCCATGCCCATGCTTCACAGTAGGTATGATGTTTTTGGGATACAACTCAAGCATTTTTCTTTCTCTAAAATGATGAGCTTTTACCAAAAAACATGTAGTTCTGGGATTTTTGCTCTCCGTTCTCATGATCATTTTGATAGGATGAGATCTTGCATGGGGCTCCAGATCAAGGGATATTATTAATGGTTTTGTATGTCTTCCATTTTCTTACAATTGCACCCACCATTGATTTATTCACACCAACCTGCTTGTCTATTGTAGATTCACTCTTCCCAGCCTGGTGCAGGTCTACAATTTTCTTCCTGGTGTCCTTCGACAGCTCTTTGGTCTTGGCCATGGTTGAGTTTGGAGTCTGACTGTTTGAGGGAGAGAGAGATCATCCCTGTGCTTTAATTTTTGCACATTTTGTTACAGCCTTACTCTAATGGATACATTTATTCAGCAAAATGCTACACCCAGTACCCCACGATAACAAAGTGAGAATATTTTGTTTGAATTTTTTGCAAATTTATTAAAAATAAAACCACAAAATATATCATGTACATAAATATTCACAGCCTTTGCCATGGCACTCAGAATTGAGCTTGGGTATACCTAGTTTATACTGATCATCCTTCACATTTTTCTACAGCTTGATTGGACACCTGTTGTACATTTAGTTGATGGGACATGATTTATAAAGGCACACACCTCTTTATATAGGGTCCCACAGAAGACAGAGCACAAACCAAGCCATGAAGTCTATGGAATTTTCTTTATAACTCCAAGACAGGATTGTATCGAGACACAGGTCCTGGGGGGGGTACAGAAAAAATTGTGCTCATTGCAGGTCCCAGTGAGCACAATGACCTCCCTCATCCATAAATGGAAGAAGTTTGGAACCACCAGGACTCTTCCTAGAGCGGGATGCTTGGCCAAACTGAGTGATTGTGGTAGGATGGCCTTGGTCAGGGAGGTGACGAAGAACACAATGTTCACTCTGTCAGAGCTCCAGTGTTGCTCTGTGGAGAAACTTACAGAAGGACAACCATTTCTGCACCACTCCACCAATCAGGCCTGTATGGTATAGTGGCCAGACGGAAGACATTCCTCAGTTATGCCCATCTGGAGTTTGCCAAAAAGCACCTGAATGATTCTCAGACCATGAGAATCAAAAGATTAAACTTTTTGGACTCAATGCCAAGCACCATGTCTGGAAGAAACCAGGCACTGCTCATCACCTAGCCAATACTATTCCTACAGTGAAGCATGGTCCTGGCAGAATCATGCTTTGGGACTGTTTTTCTGCAGCAGCAACTGGGAGACTAGTCAGAGTTGAGGGAACAATGACTGCAGTGATGTACAGAGGCATCCTTGATAATAACCTGCTCCAGAGTGCTGGACTTCAGACTTGGACGATGGTTTATTTTAACAGGACAATGACCCTAACCACACAGGCCAGATAACAAAGGAGTGGCTTCAGAACAACTCTGTGAATGTCCTTGAGCCAGAGCCCAGACTTTATATTTTTGTGTTGTTTTTAATATACATTTGCAAAGATTTCAAACAAAACCTTTGTGGGGTATTGTGTGAAAAATTCTGAGTGGAAAAAATTATTTAATCCATTTTGAAATAAGGCTGTAACATAACAAAATGGGCAAAAAGTGAAGCGCTGTGAATATTTTCCGTATGGAATGTATATAAATATATATGCGTGAGTGTTATAGCACATTAATATGTATGTTAAATCAGCAAATAACTGTGTGGTCTAAATTGTGTTCTAAAATTACTCTCGGTTAGCCATTTATAAGATGAGAGCGCAGGGCTGAAAGATGAAGATAAGGGACAAAGACACTCATGTTCTAGCCCCAGCGAGGCTCCCTGCCCACGCATCATTATGCAGCTTTTTACACAATACTCAGCCACTTGTTTAAGTGCTGTGTCTAAATTCAAACCTTACTAGACTCAGTGGCCTTGAAATTATTGATGTTACTCAGCACATGGCAAATATTTCTATGCTCTAATGACCAGTAGGTGGGTGTGTTGGATTACTACACAGTTACTGCACAAGCGTAATCTATGATTACAGTAGTGGAGCATGGAGTTCTATGAAAAATGTTGATACCATAGGTTTAGGCAAGACCCATTCGATAGTTTTGATGTGATGTATATACTGTTTATGATTGAAGCTGATAGTTTCCTTGAAAAGGTTAAACACTGGCAATGTGTGTGTGTGTGTGTGTGTGTGTGTGTGTGTGTGTGTGTGTGTGTGTGTGTGTGTGTGTGTGTGTGTGTGTGTTGTATTTTGTAATTTGCATGAGTTGTATAATATATCCATTTTTGAAACCACAACAATCAGTGCTTCCTCCATGTAGGCACACACAGAGCAGAGATGGTGTCATAGGTCACACAGCTATAACAGCAGCACTATTTGTCACTATTTATTTACACCACCTGCACCAGCCTGGACAGGTTTTATGAATTTGTGCCTACTGCAGCCTCAGCTTTCTTTTTTTGACTAAAAGAATAGGAGTCTGATCTTCTGGTCATCTCCTGTTGTAGTCCTTCTAAGGCTGGACGATATGGACAATAAATCATGTCAAATATGGAACATCATCAGTCAGCTAAAATATATTAAGATATTATATATAATATTAAAAGTACAATGTGAAAATATTAGGACACACCATGATATCCTTTTTCTGGCTTTTTTGCTATATTCAATGTTTTCTTTGTCTTATTCCCTCTCCAGAGTGTGTATGTGAGTGGGTGAATGGGGGCAGAGAGGAGCTGAGGGCAGAATAGAGCGAAGGGACAGAAAAAAAGGTTTCCACAAGTTTGAAATGAAATAGTTATTTAAAAACAAACAGAATCGCCTTAGCCCATATCACACTCTGTTTATTTCCCGATTTAGATATAAATATAGATGTATTTTGTTGTTGGGAATTCTGAGACACTTGTGCTCACTTTTCTGGTGATTAGGGTTTCCGTAGGGTTTTCTGATCCCAAACCAATTCAGGCATTCTCTGTAGACCTCTCTCATCAAGAAAGTGTTTTACATAATTCTGAGTAAACTATAGAGAGCCCATATCTGCATTGCACTGGTGCAACATTATTGGCAGCAGGTAGGTGTTAAGGCATTCCTAATAAAGTCCTCAGTGATGGTGGACTTTAAATTTGCAGTTTTACGGTTGACTTTCAGATTAATCATTTTTGGCCAAGATGTCACGAAAAGGAGTTAGAAATCAGATAACTTTAAAACCAAAGTACTAATTTATAGGGCAGTTGCGCCTTACACAGTTAATTGAGTCCTTAACATCAGTGCAGGGAATAGGGGACTAACTTAGTCTCTACAGACTGCAAATGAATGTAAAACATCCATAATTGCTTTTTCCCTCAGAACTGTGATCTCTTATCTTGTGCTAAGATGCACAGACAACTTTATGTTGTTGTTTTATTTTCCTGGACCACTAAGCTGACCTGAAGGCCCCCAGGAGCTGAACTGGCTGTGACAAATTTGCAAGAAGGAGACAAACAAAGGAAGTTACACACCCAGCGTTATTACAGACTGTTCATTCCGCCTCATTCATCTTGAGCTGATAAACAAAGCAGGATATCAGTATTCAGGACAATCACTGTCACACAACATTTGACTGATTCTTATCCTTTCTTAAAGACAGTATTTTCTTTGAAGTTGACAAGGTGAACATACCACATTCTGCCAATTGCCATCGGGCAAGTTGCCAAAGATGGGTATGATCGTAAGGAGTGTTATGAGATGCCTATACAAAATCTACAGCAGTAAGCATGATTGAAGTTGTTAGGTTCTGGTATTTAAATGAAGTATGCTCCATCCAGGAATGACAGTAAGAACTGGCCTGCTTTGGATAATTCTGCACCACTGTGAGGAAACTAACATGAGCCTGCTTATTTTGGTGCCTGTCCCGAAAGCTAATCAGCCTAAAGGAAAAACACTGGGACTAATAAACACTAACCTTTTTGACTACTCACAAACTGTCACAGATGTAACAAAACCTTATATTTGGGGAAACTGTGACTTTATAGAGAAAAAAAACAATATTATTATGTTTTAAGAGATTTAATGAAGTCATTTTGGATCATTTCTTCATGTAATGTTCACAGAATGTAAAACTGGAATCACCAAATGGTATAAAAATAGATTTAAAATACTCTCTCTGGCAGTTGTTGTGGAATTGAATTCAAATGTATATATGTGAATTAAAGAATGATCTGTGTAAGTGATTACAATAGTAGAGAGAAAGGATAGAGAGAGAAATGTGCAATTGGATGGAGGCTCTAGTACCTAGTTGGGTTGCCTCTAGCCTGGAAACAAGATGAAATACGGTTGGGCATGAAGGCATACAGGTTCAGTTTGGAAACTCGCAGCACATTTGCTCACAGGTGTTGCAGATCACAGTCGTAGGTTACCAAATCAGGCATCCCAGTTGGTCCCATAAATGCTCAATTGGCAATAAATTGGTGGATCAGGTAGACCAAGGAATTGTTGTAATTTATACAAAGACATTTCTGGGAAAGTCTTGCTGTGTGTGGGCAAGCATTATCCTGCTGAACAGTGCCAGTTGGAACACCTGCCATGTGGGGCAGCATATCACTGCTGAATGTACTGCACACATTGCTGAGCTGTCATATATGATGGATCCCCAGATCCTACCACCAGCAGTTGGGCCTGTGTGTAGCACCATAGCAAAAGCAGGATTGAAGCGCTCAACTCCGTATTTGAACCCAGCTGTTTTCAGATCCCAAATAGAACCTGGATTCCTTGCTAATCTGTAGCAGTGCATTTTTCTCATTGACCACATAATGGGTGCTAAATTTCCTTTTTGTCGAAACAACCATCTTGTTTCTCTCAGCCCATATCTATCACTGGGGCAGAGTGCCTTGTAGAAGCATATCTAACAATCAACAATCCCTAACCTAGAGGTACACTACCCAAAAGTAAAGGGCAAGACCCAGTGTCTAATCAAACCACACATGTAATCATTTACATATCTGCCTGAGTGATATATACATGCTGAGTTTTACAGCAATTCTCTCTGGGTACATTATGTTTTTGTTAATGAGTGTATTTAAATCAGTGTCCATAAGACATTGAATTCATTCATTGAATAAAAGCAGTGGAATACTGTGTCTTTTTAATGCTAGACTTGCAGCTTCTGTTTTACAGAACAGTAACAGTAAATGTTATTTAGAGAACCTGCTGTCAGTGTATTACCTAAGACACAGAATTCTGTAGACACAAGAGGCATGGAAGTGTGTCGTCGCCAACAAAAAAAAAAAAATCACCCAGGGTGACGGCTCCATCGAAACGGGCTACAAACTGTGAAGTAGCAGAGCATAAATCTCAGCCCACAACAGTGGTCTCATTCCAGGGAAGACGTCAACCCCCGGTTCAACATCTCTTTCTTATGACACATGAAGCTGAAGCTTTGTGTGGTCTTTATGGTTGGGTTCTCCTCAGCAACCTGGCTACCGACCCTTAGCCACTTGTACATGACAAACAGCTCAGTGATGTATTTCCTCTTTTCAGCGAGGATTCCCAGGCTCTTGCCCAAGGAATCAAAGATGTTTCCTCTCCAAAAACGTTGCCAACCTGGTGTCCGTTCCAAATGCAAGGAGTGAACCTGACACAGATGACTGCATCTCTTTTTCTTATGTTTTCTTCCTCAAGACAGGCCATAAATAAGGGATATTTTTCATTAATGTTGGAAGGGGACTCTGCAAATCACACTAGAATCTGATGACTGAGACATGGGCACTTGATGTGTGGGGTGTTACAAAAACTGTTACCAAGAGTGCCTAATCTTGAGTGTCAGCAGAGGTTTATGTTTCGCAATGGAAAAGCACAACATATTTCAAATGTGGAATGTCTATTCGGATACATTGTGTTGCTGAATTGCACACTGTGCTTTCTGTGAAAACACTGTGGGCTTTGTTATTTTCAGAACACTGAGATTTCTCTGTGGCTCTCACTTCCAGAGAATATGTATATAAACAGTTGTATAACTATATCAGCTTTTCCTGCTGTTCCATTCCTATTAGTCAGTTGAAGGTGAATGTAAATATACAACGATCCTAGCTGCCAGTTATTGAATCTCCCCCCAAGCAGCAGTCCCACTAAGCCCTGGGTTTTACTATTGTTTGCTTTGGGAAGCAGACGCGCAACATGCTGTAACATAGGAATGGACCATTACTCAGAATTAAACAACTATAAGTGTTTTCAATATTTAAAGCATTTATGAGCTATTAATATGTCATTTTGATCATCACAAGTCACTTTTATTATTCTAATAAATCCATGTTTAATTATGTAATGAATTATAGTTATTTTCAATTTGCCATCATTAGGTTTAATTTTGAGTTTCGAAAGATCTTCTGGTAACACTTTATTTTAAAGGTGCACTATGTTGTCCTTTTTACCACTAAATGTTGCATTAGACCACCAGCATCTCAGACCAAAACGAATGCTTCATATTTATCTAACCTCTCCTCCCATTTGTGTTCTGCAGCCCAGAGAAAACTGCTGCTAGACATAGATGAGCACAACTGAGCAGCTACATAAGGATGCACCAATGTATTTGGTCCATATTCATTGAGTCTGTGTCATCATGTCTGGTTAGGAGAACACTAGCTTCTCTCTGTGATTGCTGATTCTGTCTTGTCTGTGTACTCTATTTAGTGTGATTCCTGTCCCTACCTAACAGCTGATTTCCCCCAAGTCCTGTCTGTGTACTCTGTTTAGTGTGATTCTTATCCTCACCTGACTGCTAAATTCTGCTGCTGGGTCTATTGGCATAGCAGCTCCAAGCCTGCTGAGCCCGGCTGTTATCATTGCTGCCAAAATTCAGATGGTTGCTTTGACCTGACCATAACATACTGCACTCTGCCACTCAGCCAACACAGGGTGGGCTAACTGCTGAGGTCTGACCAGCTATGAATGCAAAGAGCATAGAATAACAAACAAAGATTGTGTAACTTCATTCTCTGGTCAGGATGTCTTTAATCCATTACATCTTTACATAGAAATTAGATGTTTGCTGATGTATTAATGTTTAAAATGTTGCGTTTATCACCTTTAATGGTCTCATAGATGCTTTGAACACAACTATCCTTTACCTATCTTGTCCTAACTAATATTCACGAAAATATCCATTCAGTGCAACTGAACTCCATGGAACAGACCCAGATTAAACCTAAGCATAGACTGAAAAGAATTTCTAATGGTGATTCTCCATTACCACTAACATTTAATTTAAGATTTGACTTAATTGTTGTTTGGGAAACTGACATTATTATATCTAAGCCTGAACCAAACTCTGACCTCAGCCATGTTGAAAATCAGCCCAAAGTTTGAGTATATAGTACAATAGACAGTTTATAGTGGATCCTCAAAATAATGGGTCACATGTTTGTCTACATTCAACAATAATGGTCATATTTTACAGAATGAAACAATAGTACATTGTCACTTCTTCTTACAAACAAAACTGTGGCATTGATTTAAAACTTTGCTGTAAATACTGCTAATATTCCCTGCTGTTTGTAAACCAATGGTGCCTTTAATCCTAAATCCCATTTTAACTGGATATGTTGCAGGTCAACATGTTTATGGAGGGGTTCCATGATGCTTTACTGCTGTATGCACTTGCCTTAGATGATGCAATCAAAAGTGGTTACACTAAGAAGAATGGAACCGAGATCTCCCACAGAATGTGGAACAGAACATTTGAAGGTAATTACTGGCATGGTAATAAAGTTTACTCTTTCGGGTATTTAATGTTATGACATTTGTTTATGTTTTTTTTTCTTGAGGAACTTTTGGAAGTACTTCGAATTTGAACCTGCAGAACAGTCTCTTTGAGTGCTTCAAGGAATCTTCAAGAAACCTTTACCCTTTTGTTGAAGGTTCCTTGAAGCACAGTTTCAAATTGAATAATATGTAAACATTCCTTGAAGATTTTGTACATTTTAGTGTATATATTAAAAAACATGGCTTTAGGCTATTTCATGATCTTAAGTGATGTAAACTGGCTAGTATTTCCTAACAAAAAGCAGTTTACCAGCTTGATTTTGTGGGAAACAGTTCTGTGATGGAACCGGATGGGAAAAAGTAAACAGGGGAAACAAATGCATTAGTAATCAAGTGCAACATCAACTTTTTAATTAGTGAACCAGTGCGAATGTCAGATGTTGGGGTGATGAGAGAAGAAAATAAATACTCTAAACCTATAATAAACCTATATTTAATCATGCTAACATGATTTGTGTAAAGAAAAATATTTTCAAACTTTATATTGGTCACAACAAGCTGGTCAAACTAGTCTAGCTGGTTAAGATGGTTGACCAGTTTAGTTCTTAACCAATATAGATTGTTTTCTTTTGACTTTGATGGTTTGCTGGTCTGCAATCTTGATCAACCTCACCAAGGTAGATGTTCGATATGATTAAGATTGACCATACTGGTTCATCAGCATGACTTACTTCACCAAGTATGGACATTGTTGACCAGTATGACCAAGCTGTTTTAAAAATCATGACTAGTTTCACCAACCTGGTTGACCAGCATGACCATGATGTTTGACCAGGAAGACCAAGCTGACTTAACAGTATGACCAAGATGGTTTAGCATGACCAAGGTATTTGAACAGCATGGCCAAGGTGATTGACCAGCATAACCAGTGCTAGCAGTTCACTGTTAATGTAACTGGTTCAATGACCATCTGAATTTCAAGCCTACTTGTAGATCCTTCTCTTTAAAATGTTAATGTTTTAGAGTGAGAGAGTTTAAGAGTCCAAAAGGAGGCTTACAATAAGAACCATTCATTTCCAAGACTGCCGAATTCACAGTGGAGCAACATTTAATTTACTATAACTAGATTATCAAGTATTCTTTCCACTTTCATTCATAATCTTCACTTCAAGTGTGCAGCCACATTTGCTGCCCAAGCTGCTTTCATCAACCACAACGCCAGAACCAAGCGTGAAATAACAATGTTTTGTTCTGTGGGACTCATCAGGAACAGGGTCATGTTTTTCCTAGCTAAATGAAATAATATTTTAAAAATGTCAAGAATTTGGGAACACAGACGCAGGGATGAAATTACCATTTCTGCACGCAGTGCCAACAAAAACGGCGGGAGGCAGATGAGATTTCCTGTTGTATTGGACGCCCGGAATTTTGTCGACTCTTGCTGATGTTTAACTTGGAATGTCTGACTCTTCCAGCTAATTAATTTTCACATTCCTTGCATTCTGATGCACAGGCATTGCTGGCCAGGTGTCTATAGATGCCAGTGGGGACAGAAATGGAGATTTCTCTGTGATGAGCATGACAAACCATGAAACTGGAACCTATGAGGTAAGACTACTGGATGATAATCTGTGATTTATTATAAGAGGGAGGTATCTAACATATTATAATAATATATTCACATAGTACATTAATGCCCAGAGTAATATGCGTGTATGAAGTGTATGTCATTATAGAGCTATGTACACACACAAGATTTCGGTTTAGATACTTTCTGTTTGCTGCAGTTTGTCTGACTGCAGTGTAGTCATCAGCAAAGAGGAGTTATAAAGTCATAGAAAAGAGAAAGATACAAGTTCATACACAAACTGCTCTTGTAGCTTTGTATAAAAAAGCCAAGTGCATGTAAGATTAACATCCACTCCCTCTGGATGTGTGTGCATTATTTATTACATTCTGTTGTGTACTATGACTTGTAGAATTTTAGATAGAACTGAAAATATTCAACACTGGACAGGTTTTTAAAAAATAATGGTTCTTTTCATGTTGTTCTCAGACTGTCATGAACTACTTTGGCACAAATGCAAGTATCCAGACGATGCCCGACTTCAACCCTCAACGCTTCTTTCTGCAAGATGCACACAAGCCTCCACCCCCACAGGAATCATGTAAATTACCTCTGCTTTAAAATGGTGACTGTTAGTGGTAAAATTAAAAGTTTCTTTAGCTAATTTTGCTAAAGTTAAAGTGTAAAGCTGTATTGCCCAATTACAGTTTATTTGCATCTATATGCAAATCAGGGGAAAACAACAATGTGTACAATATAAAGGTTAAGTGTGGTTAATGTGTTTTAATAAGTTCAGCAGTTAAACAGAAGTTTCAGTTTAAAGTAATATTATGTTGCATTTCTACCTGAAAAGCTTCAACAGCTTCAAATTCATTTTGATGCTCCACTGACTTGTCATTTCAAGAGTAGCATCTCTATCTTCACTCCTCTGGGCTCAGCACACTGCTATGTGCTGAAACCCTTGTAAAGTTGGACAACACTTGCAAGAGCAGTGTAACTGCATGTCCTGAGTTATATTCTTGTACATTCCTGAAATATTACTCTCTCACCTCAGTCCACATGCTTCTTTCACATTCAGTGATGGTTCTGTTTATCTCAAATTATTCAGAAGTGGTGGAGGCCCAACACACAAATTGCACTACTGTAGGGGGAGCCCAGGATCAAGAATTACCAATTCTAACATAATACTGCTTTAAATTTGCCACATTATTAACTTTATAGGTGATTTGTACATTGTTCACTGATTGTCACTTACAAAATTAGGGAAATATGCCATTTGAATTAAGGCTGTCCAAACTTTTGCATATGACAATGTGTGTCGCACATTCACTGTTTTGTACAGTGTGTTTTTATTCAGTGTACTATTCCTTACTAATGACATCATTTTCTCTCCTAAGCAGGTGGACTAGGTTTATCAGCAGCGACTGGAATAATAGTTGGAGGACTTCTTGGAACAGCACTACTTATGGCATTCTACTTTTTTAGGTAACATATTATGAACAATTTGTAATAAACTCTAACATTACATGTAAATATGAATAAATCTTATCTGAGATTTATGATGTAATGACAGTGACTTATTTACATATCACTGCCTATTCAGCCAAGCACTGTTTAGTCCTACCCATTGATAGTGCAGATCTAAAGAGAGTTTTGAACAAAGCAAAAAAGGACAACCAAACAGAATAGAGCTTATTTATGTTTGTCTTAAGCCAGACATAGACTGTGTGATTCTAGCCTGATTTTAGGTTTGATTTGGTCGTAGTCCACTGAATTTCAGATTGGCCTGAATTGGCCTAACTAATGAGACTTGGAAGTGAGTGGCAATTAATTACCCAGATGAGCTGCACGTGATCAGTCAGACAATTGGGTGGATTTCTCACAAGAAATTTTGGTCCCTTGAAAACAATACATAATAGTGGCAAGGCATTGTATTGTATGGGCCAGACTAGTGGAGCTTTGGCAACATTATCCATGCCAGTATGTTCTTTTGTCAACATCCTGCTATGACAGACATTGTTTCTTTCAGTTGTGTGGTTTGTAGCTAGCTACGTTCAGCACTTCTTTTGCAAAATGTGCGTGTGTGTGTGTGTGTGTGTGTGTGTGTGTGTGTGTGTGTGTGTGTGTGTGTGTGTGTGTGTGTGTGTGTGTGTTTGAAAGAGACAGCATGAGGCTGTGTTTCACGTGCAGTGTGAGCACTCATGTCCCAACATGTCAGCCGAACTAGCTACTGTCGTACAGTGTGAGCTGATAAATTGCAGACTTTGTCCATACACAACAAACAGTTCAAACATGTAGAACTGATTTCCAAAATTGCACAGTGTATTCTTGGCTTTAAAGGTCAAGTAACAGAAAAGGCCTGTTTAATTGTAAGAGAGAAAGAGAAGTTGGACAATAGTAATCTATAAACAACTTAGTTTTTACAAACAAAGAACCTCATCATAGAGGTTAAACATGGGGATGGCAGCCACACAGATGCTGTAAGTGGACCTCGATGAAAAATATAAAAGATGAGAAAAATGTAGTATATGTGAGCATTTAATACATAAGTTCAGTTATATGTCCATATCAAAATCTCGCTTTATATCTATCCTTTCAAACATGCTGATTTTCTACCTTTTAATCAAGAGGAATTCTCCTATGTTCCTTAGGAAGAATTACAGGATAACCATTGAAAGGAGGACACGACGGGAACTGTGCGATGGAAAGCACCGTCAGTTACGAGAGGACTCCATCAGATCCAACTTCTCAGCAGCGTAGGGTTTACCAGACAGACACACGCACAAGTGGCAGTCCAGGTCTAGGAAGGTGTGTGTCAAAATGCCATCCTACGAGTCCTGAAATATTTAAAGATATACTGTAGTGTTTTTATCTTGTAAATGTCTCTTGTTCTTGACTTTCGTAAACTCAGGAAAGTTGTATTAATTAAGGAGAGCTGCTTGTAAGGCTTTCTGAAGAGGGGGAAAGGAGAGGTCTGTTTTGGTTCAACTACAGGCCTTGTGCTTTTTCAACAAGCTAGCCTTGAGAAGGAATTTTTAAAGGCCCTTTATTTGTACAGGCTAGTCAACTGAAACCTGTTCAGTTTGGATCAGTACAGACTGGCAACAATAAGTTAGGGGTATACTGGTGATTCTGATGAATGGAGAGGAAGTGGTTTGTTGAAGATGGAATGTTTTCCTACTCATGCCTCGTTAACGTAAACATGAGGGGTGAGAATTCTGAGAATTTTATCTTGGGGGTTCAGTGTAGTTTTTGACCAGAGAAACTGATTGACACTGATCAAAAGCAATGTGAACTGTAAGGGTGGGATGATATTAAGCTTCTGTGTAATATTACAAACTTTAAAACAGAAACATTAGTGTTCGGGGGGTTTTATTGAAATAAGTAATACAGCTCAGAGAAGCGGGCTTCACATGCTCAGAATCTAAAGGATCGAGGCCAGTCTGTCCACTGATATGGGTGAGGAGGTAAGAAAATAGATTATGGTTAATAACAGAATTTCTCATCAGAAATGTTTTTGAAAAAACAAAGCTATGTTTATAAGTAGAATTTATATTGCACATGTACATTTTTGGAAAAAATCATCTGTATCTAAATTTACTATGTCAGGAAATGTTTATTAATACACTCTTGATTTAATTCTATATGAAATATATAAATATATTTTCCATGTGTCAATTATAGATGTTAAAATGTGAGATCCTGCATTTAAAACTGTCTTCTAGGTTTGTGCAAACACATTCTAGGATTTTATTCAAGGTTAGTGTGATGGCAAATGTGTACTGATGTAAGTAAATGTATCTACGTAAGATGTGATGTTATTTATTGAGTTTTTTGTAGAGTTTTCAGTTTCTTTAGTGTTTTAATATTGTTTTTATTCCTTGTGTGGAACATACAGAATCCTTTTTTAAAGAACAGTTTCTGCCTTTCCAAAGCGTATTTTGCTTGATGATTGTGTACATGGCTTTGTAAACAAACCCAGGCAGAACTGTAACTTATTTATATTACCAGTACATATTGACCAATAAACAAAATTAACTTACCCACCTGCATGTTGAATGTGATTTTCTTTTAAATGGTTATGTACACTATGTCCACATTTTTGCTTCTTTTTCCATGAAATGAATGCATTTAGCTTTAAAGCCCTTTTCAGATGGGATTAGTTTAATATGGCGGACGTGAGGTAAAGTCATTTATACTGAAGGTTCTTGTTGATTTTAGTCCAGTCCAAATGCACATGCAAGTCATTTTTCCCGACTGAATTCCTGTGTCAGTTAAAATTCCGGACTATTTTACCTCCTGTAAAACATCCTATGTGAATCAAGGTGTGGGTAAATATTCCCACATATCAAAGGAGTGTTTAGTTGAATTTCTCAGTACTGAGATGTTCAAAGAGGCATTTCATTTTGCTGCGCGTTGCACAAATACCTACTGCGAATGCTGCCAAAATTGAGGATGAAACAGCAGTTTACAAAATTGGCCACAGCCTTTTGTGGGCTGTGTACAAGGGTGCATACAGGCTTGTTCATACTGTCTGCATACCGTTGGCACCATGCTTAATAGCAGGTGTGGGCTATGGATAAAGTCTCTCTGCATTGAGCAGTGGAACTTGGGATGAGTTGAGGGTGAGGTACTGTGGTGATTATCCAACATCCTGAACACACTGAGACGCTTGTCATCAAATGCAATCAAATCCTCACAGCAGTGCTCCAGAATCTAGTAGAAATCTTTGACTGGACAGTAGAGACAGTAGCAGGATAAACTCTTTTTAATGTCCTTGATTTCAGAAGAAAATGAATGAGCAGGTCGCAATACTTTCTGTTCGTACAGTGTACTTCAGCTGCATTGTGTTTTGGTTTGCTATGTATAACAGCAAAACAAATGTTTAATGTAAGTGCTTCTGATAATTCTTTTAAAGTAAGCCATTTGAGGCGAGATGATTGAGTGAGGAGTACTGTACAGAGACCTCAGCAAATATCACGGCTTAGAAATTCCTCATGGACCTGAGACAGGGTGTGCGCAAATAGTGCCTGAGTGCTGAAACTGTGCGTTGATATCTTGGACACAGATTTACACTGTCTGCTAAACCTGATCCTGTGTGGAAAAGGCTAGAAATGCTATGACTTAATGATACGGTCTGAATTATAATTTCTAAAAACCAGTAATATCAGCTAGTATAATACAATTAACAAATATGTGTAATGCATTCAGATTAAATGAGGTTCTTACAGACAAAGTCATGTCAGTCAAAAGGTTCTTTAGGTTAATCTGTCTGTAACACGTTGTCCAGAAAATATGAGGACTAATTAGGAGATGAGTATCTATATAGTAAAATCTTGCACCGTGGTCATGGCGTGGTGGTGTGGATTGACAAAGAACCCAAGAGCAACTAAAGAATAGTTGCTCTTGGGTTCTTTGTCAATCCACGCTTTTATTATAAGTTATTGGAGCCTCTTTTTCAGAGTGAAGTATGCCTACAACCTTTTTTCCAGAGTCTTCAGGAATCTCTACTCTGGTTTCAAGGTCCAGAGTTAGATTTAGATTGGCCTGGGCTGGCCAATTCAAAGCTGGTTGCTAAATGAAGTCAGGTCACTCCCTGAAAACACTAAAGATATGAAAGAAGCAACAAATTTTTGAGACAATTTTCCTGCCAGACAAAATCTACCATGTGGGTTGATTTGATCTTTTGCATTTCTGGGGGGAAATATATTTACATTTTCATCCTATTCCTAAAACTGGATAAAGATAATCTCATTAAACAAATGAATCAAAGCATTGTAGCTTGTCAGGCTGGAAAATGTTACAAAACCATTTCTAAAGAGTTTGGCCTCCACAAGTCCGATGATACACAAATGTCTGCAGAACCATCTCCAGATAAACATGACAAAGACCAACGAGCTGGTGGTGGATTTCCACAGATGCAGATGCAACCCTCCACCAATGAACATCCAGGGAATGGACATTGAGACTCTTGTACCTGGATTTTCACTTAAATAACAAACTGGACACCACTGCACTTTACAGAAGGTCATTTGGAGTGCAGGAAGCACTCTTCATGGCCTTCTTTGACACAGTGATGGCATCTGCTGTCTTTTATGGCACTAGTATTTCGACGGCAGACAGGAAGAGACTGAATAAACTCATTAAGAGGGCCAGTTTTGTTCTGGGAAGCCCTTTAGACCTAGTGCAGGTGGTGATGGACAGAACAATGTTAGCCAAGCTGGCATCCATGCTGGAGAACGACTACCACCCCATGCATGAGTCTCTGGCAGCCCCGGAGCTGCTCCTTCAGTGACCAGCTGCTCCACCCTATGTGTGTGAAGGAGCTGTATCGCAGGTCCTTCCTTCCTGCTGCTGTTAGACTCTACAACCAGCACTGCTCTCAGCAGACCTCAGACACACACACTTAAACTCCACACACACTTAGAGGTTTTCAATACAACATAATGTGCAATTCTTCTTCCATCTCCCCACGTGCAATTATCTGTAAAATGACTATTTAAATAAAATTATTTTCATTTTTTAAGTTCATTTATTATTTATAATGTTAATATTGTAGATACTATACTGTATATAGTTTAGATATTTCTTGTACTGAGTGCCTTATTATTCCTTTGCTGCTGCAACAATGCGAATTTCCCCACTGTGAGACTAATAAAGGATTATCTTATCTTACAAATACAGGTCAATACGCACCATTATTACTCTGCCCAGGAGTGTACATCCAGCAAGGGTGCAGGAATAAATATTTCAGAAAGTCTAAAGGACCTCCATGTCACTGGCATTGCCCTTTAATGAAAAACACAACTGAGATTCATTTCTATTGGACAAACCTCAGCATTGGTTCAGCTTTCTGGCTAGGAAGTCCTATTTTGGGGGAAGCCCCAAGTAATGGGTGTCACGATCCATATTTTTACTGATGCTGATAAAAAAATCTGTGGAACTTCAGAATCAGCAAAGCTAATTGCCCATCAAGAATGATTTGCAATGCACTTCTGAGAATTGACCTGACACTTACTTCCCATAGACTTTAGCTGAGAGATGTTCCCTTCCAGAGCTTGAAGAGGAAGTAAAATTGACAGACCTACTGCTGAAAGAAAACAAGAAATGAGTGATGACGTAAAACTTCAGCTGTACCCATTAAACTGGACTGTATGGTGCTGGAGGGTTAGGGTTAGGGTTAACACACACACACATACACACACACACACACCAACCATGGTAGTTGCGAGCCTCTGCTGCAGTTGTGAAAGTTGTTCGGGGGCTGAATTTTGTCCTTAATTAAGCTATTTTATTGTAGGGGGTTAGTGAAGGCGGGTCATTTTTGACCCTAAGGACAACACGAGGGCTAAGAGGACAAATGTCTTGATCTATGTATTTGAGCTCATCTTTAATCAAAGTTTCCAAAGGAACAAGAATGTTTTTAGAATATGATGGATTCTGCTTCATATGACCAAGATTCTGAGTACTTTGATTTGATGCTGACTTTAACGAAGTAGGCTTTCGTGTTAATGAGGTTTGAGTGATGGAACCTCTTCAGAGGAACTTAACACTCAAGATACTCAGTACAATGTTATATGCTGAGGACTACAAATCTTTTACCTAACTACCAAAAAATGCAAAACATGCCTTATATAAAAGTATTAATATTTAATTACACAGAAAGATTTGATCAATTTCACAACTTGCAGTTGGGGTGGGTCTCTCTCAAAACTCTTCAGGCCAAGATGTTATTAAACGGAGCATCTTGACATTTGGTTTCTATAAACCAGTTAAATTAAATTCACTGGAAACTGCATAAAGTAAAGAAATATCCTGCATTTTTCTTGTATTTAATATTTTTCCTTCAGGCGCACTTACTTAATATTTGGACAGTGTTGTGTTCCAATGAAAAAGCATATTTTATTATTACATGACTATTTTTCTGTTTATGTTACGTTATTTTGAATAGCTGACAGTGAATTAGCAAGTTAGCAGCTTATTTTGTGGTGCAGTTAACAAATATGAAACCTATTCATCAGTTTTTATTCATTTCCAGATACAGTAGGGGGCACTAAAGAGGGTTGATATACCCTGAGGAGCACAATGAGCTGCAATGCTGTACGTCCATGCATTTATATGTACACTACTGGTCTAGTTTAAGATCACTCCCAGGTTTTTCGCTGGCAATGCTTTAATGGCCCAGACAAATCTACTTTTCTTACTTTGCCACCTCAGCAATGACTTTCTAACTGCCACACCACCCATCAAACCTGCAGCTCCAGTCTTCTCATCCCAGCTGAAACTAAGGCTCAGTCCTGTGTTTAGCTGAGCTAGGTGTTTGTCAATGACTCAAAAAAACCTGTCCTCTAATACTGTTGATTGTCCTACACCACCAAGACTTTTGAAAACTGGAGAAAACGGATTTATTCTGTCAACCCTTTCCTGTAAACTGCAAATTCAGCTTCTTCTATGGCCAAATGCAACCACCTTTTTGCCAATTACATCTGCCTTGCAACACATCCACTGCACTGCACCACTGTACTGGGTCCATGGATTCATGGAGTTGGTTCCATGTTCTGACCTTACCATCAGTACCATGTGTGTCAGACATCTAGATTCATCAGACCAGGCTATGTTTTTCAATCTTCAGCTGTCCAGTTTAGCTGAGCCTGTGTCCACTGCAGCCTCAGCTTTCTGTTCTCTGCTGTAGTCTTGTGGCCAGTTCAAATCAGTCTGATCGGTCTCTCTTGCCGTGGTTCAACAAGGTGTTTCCGTCTTTAGAACCGGGATTCACTGGATGTTTTGTTGTGCTGGAAATCCCAGGACTAATTCTCAAACAAGCCCTTCTGACACCAACAGTCATGCCACTCTCAAAATCACAGAGATATTGTTTCCCCTCATTCTAATGGTTCATTATCTGAACTACATTGCTGGACTATATGCATTGCACTGCTGCTACATGATTGGTCTAATTGGATAATGAGTGATGGATGAACGAGAAGGTGTAAAGGTCTTCGTAAGGAAGTGTCCAGTCAGTGCAACTTTCCTTTGCAAAAGGAACAGCTTATGCCTATTTACTGTTCTATTTTTAAACCCACATGCTTTTCCAGATTTAAATGATTTAACTTAAACTTACGTAACACAGCACTGAGTAACAACTGAAAACAATCTGAAAACTTTCACCCCTTGTTCTTTAAGTGACACACAAAAGCAACTTTGCGTGCTGATAGCACCTCTTGCTGGAGAAACTTCACAGTGCCACAGATGCTCTGCTTGAGTAGGTGAGTTCAGAAGCTGTCCATGTGTTTTACACATGAAAAACAACAACTCACTACCGTTTGTTCCAGTGCAAAATTTTATGAATGAATTCATATTGTTGGCTGGATGCAGGTTGTCGGAGTTTAACTTCAGACATAAGCAGCCTGTGCATAACAGTGTATTTGTGACAAAGACTTCATGCACAAGAGGTCTGCAGAATCAGAAGATCGTATTCAGTTTCAGAATGTATATTGCAGCTTTCACACATCCTCATAAGCTCTGAGTAGAAGACAGAACCATTCTTCATTTAAACCTGCAGCCCATAACTGGTGTTTTACTGGTATGTTCATGTTCACCATTGCTTTGCGGGATTCAGTGGGACTGACGATGGTTCTGGCAAAGTAAAAGAGGGTAAAGTTATGGGAGTCATACAAATCAGCACCCTTAAAAATGTATGTAAATCCCCAGTTTTTAAAAATAAATTTTTGTCTCTGATAAATGGAAATAATGTTAAAACCATAAAGAAAATATGCTTTAAAATGATATTTAATAATGTTATAAAGGCAAGAGCCTTTGTTTTCCCTCTCCTAAAAATGTCTGTTCAACAAAAAGAGACAATCAGCTTGCTGGTTATGTCGTGAGTGTGGTACTAGTGGGGAAACCCATGTGACGTGGAGGGTTTTGTGCATTATTGAGGCAAACAATGCAAACTATTCATGAGCTTTTCTTTAAGAATTGATCAGTGATTCTCAACCTTTTCCACTTCACGACCCACCTGTTCATAAATAGAAAGTGTAACAAGACAACAAGACAACAAAAGGAAACGAGTCATGTTCACATGACAGGAAGATCAAAATGATGTCACTTCATTGCCCACATTACGGCAACCAGATGCCCCGAAAACCCGGAACAGTTTTGAGTTGTAGTAGGTCTGAAGAGTCCTGAGCTGTTTTTCCTAAACATTAACGGATTTATTTACAGCAATAGATCATCTGAACAAGCAAACAGAGGACTGTCTGTGTGCTGTATCAGTGATTCCTGCTTTCAGTTCTTTATATTAGAGCAGATAATGGAGAATGGAGCTACTACTGAGGGAGGAATTTTCATTAAAAAAATATGAAAATGCACTTCGTTTCTGCTGAAAAGATTCATATTGATATCAGATTATTACAATTAGTGTCTGATTACAATCTAAATTATTCTAATTCTTCTGGAACACTCAGCCCAGCTCTCCTGTACCGAATTCCCCTCATACACATCGGATCGCCCAAGCCTACAGCAGCTCAATATTCAGCAGATCTGTTGATTTTTCCTCTAATTAGGTATGAATACTTATACCTTGTTTGCCTGTTATATTTTCCAGTTGGTTTGGATTAACAGTCCAATTTTTGTTTGTTTGTTTGTTTGTTTTGTAGGATGTCTCACTGGGTGCTCTGCACCAATAAAGCTCTGATCCTAGAATCCCCTCTGGGCAGTGCTACACTTATACATAATAATTACACAAAACCAAAATATTTGAACATAAGCCAACTTTAATTGCTCAGTGTATCTTGAAGTCGGCTAAATGATAAGTCTTTGAAGTGAGCTTGGAATGGGAGAGGGTCTCGGATGACAGACCTCACAGAGCCTTCCGGAGCTGTCGTGGGCTTGATTCAGTGAAACACAGATGAAGAAAGTTGCTTACATAACCAGACCAGTGTGATGCACTGAGTTGCATAGTCTTCACTTATTTTGTATCTTTGTAGAAAAAGGTAATCTGCTACTTAGATTTAGCTGCACTAAACTATTGCTTCACAAGACCACTGTCCTGGTCATCATATACTAAATATTAAATTTTACTTTTCCATTCAAAGGTTCAAACTTTAGAACCTGAGGCCTGTTTTGATGGATGTTTTCATAGTTTTATTCCCAGGAGATTCTAGGATACTCAAATTTGTCTTATTTTAACCTGAATATGTTTAATTATTTTTGTTATTTATGTATGTATCAGTATTATTGAGTATGTACACCTGGACTGATCAGTAAACATGCAATGGAATCTCCTTTAGCATTTAAACTTGGAACAGACATCAGAAGAAAAAATATAAAAATTCTTAGAAGCAGAGGATCAGTCTTTTTGGAAGCAGTTTCTAGATCTGTGTGGTGGCTAAAATTAATAATACTTAACCTTAAAGTGTAATAGTAAGCCATATACTTACTTAATTTTAAGTATATATTTTTTTTATTTTAAGACAGTGTCCTTAAAATTAGGTAAAATATCTATCGCATGTAGAGACAGAAGAAAAGAAATGACAAAAATCTTCAATCTTGTTTTCAAAAATTTCTCCAGTTCAGCTCATTTCTCCAGTGCACGTGCTGTGCATGTCTGAACCTATGGGAAATGCAGAAGAGTTCGGGCAGAATCTAAAAGTGAAACTGCTATTCATAGGGTGAGCAAAGATGCAGGACATAGTATAAATTTAATATTCCAGTCATGGCATTCATTTTTAATATACAGTCATAAAATTTAAAAAGCTACAAAAGTTTGGGCACTCCTTGTCAAATCAGCTGTTCCTGTAAATGGCTAAGCAACAAAAGCATGACCTGATTTTCAAAAAGCATTACGTTAAACATCTACATTTTTTATAAACAAGGTTTTTTTTTTCATCTTTTACAGTTGCAAAATAACATAAAGGAAAAAGTCCCAAAGCAAAGGTTTGGGCACCCTGCATTTTTTATAGCCAGCTACAAGCCATTTAGTTTGGCTGATTTTGCCAATTATTCCTTTCACATGTTCCTACTTTGAGATCTGTTTACAGTCTGTTTACAAATCTGTCTATTTTTGATGTTTCAATCATGGGACTGTGAGGGCCATGGCAATACCTTGCGCCTCTTGAGGTAGTCCATTGTGGTGTTTGGGATCATTATCCTGCTGTAAAAGCCATTCTCTTTTCATCTTCACCTTTTTTCACAGATGGTGTTTATGGTACACCACCACCCCCACCCTCCACCCCAACCTATAGGCTTTTCAGTTTGCAGTACTGTCTTTAATTGCACTAGTCTTACCTACAGACCTAATCTGTAAAGGAGCCGTTATATTTTTATACTTTTTCTTCTGATGTCTGCTCCAAGAAGGTCATGTTTGTGCAGATGTTGCTGCACAGCAAAACAATGATTCACCATTCCAGACTACTCAGAATGTTTCGTTCTTTTCTAGAACTCTGTGGGTTTTTTCATTTCATTAAAAATCCCATTTATTTAATAATCCCCCTTCCTTATATTATACAGATACTTGCAGTTCTACCCACTTTTCTCTCACTACCTGTGATTTTGTCCATGTCTGACCTCGTCCATTTTAAAGATTTCTCTACCAGATCTCTCAATCAACACCAGTGGCTCACCACCACAAACTGGATATCCTATGCTGTGGTGAGATGTGGTCCCATTGTTCCAGTGGAAGGGATTCATGTCAATGTGATTATATTTTTTGACCATGTGTTTACATACATTATAACCTCATTTCCTTATGTTGTCACCACCACTGCCTTGTTTTTTTTTCAATAATAGTGTTAATTTTGTATTATTTTATTGTTACTTCTGTCCCAATTTTCCCCCCAGTTTGGATGTGCCACAACCCACCCCTATTAGGACTCTCCCCCTAACACATATGATGCTCCTGACAGGAGGATCAAGACAAGCACATGCTTCATCTGATACACGTGAAGCCAGCCAATGGCTCTTTTTGAACTGCTTCTGCATCATTACTGGGCAGCCAATGTGCCTGGAGAAAAGCGTCAGGTCCTCAGCTTGGACACAGAGCTATTCAGAGCCCCAAAACGATGTTGACTAATGTGTATCGTCACTCAAAGTCACTGTTTGTTCTATAGACCCTGCTTTCATTCAGCTCATATTAATTTGTTGCAAATGGTAGTTAAATTAGAAAAGAAGGCTTTTAACTGTATGGCCTGTAGTTTGCCAGTGAAGTCACCAGATTAAGATTTTTATGGAAGAAATGATCTTCTCAGAGTCTGCTTGGTAGAACAGGCAAAATGAAGCCTGAATGCTATGAATTTGCTTTATTATGTTCCAGCTAAGCTCAAACGCTAGATATGACTCCTGTGTGATTTTAGCCTTCTGGAATGTTATGAACCAGATTGTCAACAAAGGCATTGCCCCTGTTTTTGTCTTGATCACATTTGATTTCATGCACAATGTGCTGTTTTTATTTATAATTTGCTCTTTGTAGTTCTGCTATCTGGTTTTTATTATTAGTGTATGCCTTGTTAAGTTCGGGTTTTGTTGTTTTCAGTCAGTCCAATGAACTTAGCTTTGGACTCTCTTAAGAGTGAATATGAACTCTTACTTGCAATCCTCCTTTTTTGCCTCAAACATCACAATGTCCATGTGTGTCAAACGTATGCTGTTACTGAAAGGAGGTTTTGCTGTATTTGGATTAATTTGAATAAATGGTTTGCATAAATAATACACAAATACCAGAACTGGGGCCTAGAAATCACCCACGAAATACTCATGAAGGGCTCAAATATGGTATAAGAGTATAAGGTAAGAGAATAAGGTCAGAATCCAATTTTAATATTTTGAGATCCCTGATTTAACAGAAGGACATGGGGGAACAAATGCTGGTCATTGTGACAGAACCATGGATCTTTTTCTGGAAAAATGCTACAACCTGATGACATCACATCATGTGAAATAAACCTTATGGCATTGTGAGATTTTTTTTCTCAGGTTTGCTGGAAAGCTGACATTATTTTTGTGTAAAATCGTGTAAAGTTTTTCAGTAGATTAACTAAGTTGCCCTGTTGCTGTCGCACATATTGCAAAAAATACAAATGTAATGAGCCATTACTATTTTGATTTATTTATTTACTTGTAATAAACAGTAAGCAATAAGCAATTATGGTTTAGAACAACAGAATCTGTTCTGTGTAGATAATGTAAACTTAAACAAACCCACATGTAATTTATATGATCATTTATGTAGGTTATATTTTGCTTATAAAGTCTTATAAAGTCAAACAGTCAGTCATTATCTTAGTCACATTGTTCTGAATAGGGTCATGGTGGATCCAGAGCCTACCTGGAATAATCAAGCACAAGGCAGGAAACCCACACGGACACGGGGAGAACACACCAAACCCCTCATAGACTGAGACCCGAGTGGGGATAAAACCCACATCCCCAGGCCCCTGGAGATGGTAACACACATGATACAAATAACAACCATAATAATAATAATAATAATAATAATAATAATAATAATAATAATAATAATAATAATAATAATAATAATTACTATAAGTATTTTTCATGAAATTGAACATTTCTTTCATCATTTATATTTATTACTCCTCCATTTCTGGTAGCTACCCTTCCCTTGCTCCCTGAGAATCAGCGCCCCCTGGCTTTGAGGTGCTGAACTGCAGGGAAAACCAAATTTATAATAAGAAGTAGCTCTGGTAACTGACAAATTTGCGAATGAGTTCACATAGTACCTTTTTTTAGTACCTTAGGTTTTGATAAATGATCACTGAAGTTTAAGTAAACACTTTAAAGCAACAATTTGATATTTCTTTCACATCTTATAGAAACTGGTTGAACCAAGGGATTTGTTCAACATGAAAAAAATAAAAACAAAAATTCATGCTGATTAATACTTGGTGCTCCATAACTAGCAAATCCACCCCAAGAGGTTAAAAAATCAGTACTGCGGTGTCTAATATTTCAGCACAATTGGTGATGAAATTGAGAGAATTTTCCCCTGAATTATGTAGTGAAGTGCTGCGACTTTTCAAATGTTAATGCTCTTGTAGGAAGTAGAGAAGCCTCTGACTGGCTGCTTTCTCCCCTGCCTCATTAAGCCCCACCTGCAGTTTTTTGACACCCACACATGCTGAGTGGGTGGGTGACTTCAATGAACTGGTTAACAAATTACTACTGAAGCATTTGGAAATCTACACACACCCACCTTCAGTGCATTTTCATGGAGATTTCTATAAACAAATTCAGTCCGTTTTCTGCACACAGCATCGTGCAGGACTGGCTCTTCGGGAGACATTAGACGAGCTCCTGTTTGCTGCTGATGGTGGAACAAAAAACATTCATTTGGACATGTTCTGCAGGAATGCTGCAGACAGGAGGTATATGTGAACACGTCTAGGTGTTTTTCTAGTGTGATAAACTGTAGCCACGAAGCAATGATTTATGGCACATGCCATTCTCTTCAGATATTTTTCCAGTGGGTATCACAGGCCCCAATATGTGCCAGAAGAATATTTCCCACACAATCATATTTGCACTGGTCTGACTTTTGACACCCAAGTTTAGCACAATGCTGACCACATTGGCAACTGACCTGACAGCGTTGCTGTTATGGCTTAGCGGCAGCCAGTCTGAAGTTCATCCTGTTTTCCTTGAAACATTTAAAAGAAACACCTGCAGCCTTTGTGCCCTGCTTTCTTACTTCATGCTTCTTTTGGGCCACTGCAAGTGAGAGCAGACTGACATTTCTGAAAAATATACACTACCAGTCAAAAGTTTTAGAACACCCAATATGACCGGTAGTGTACATACACGCTGTGGCATGTTGTTGATCAAGAGATCACATCACAGGACAATGACTGTCTGAAATTTCCTCATTTTACTGCTTCATAATTAACCCCAACATTATGAACACCTCCTTGTTTCTACACCCACTGTTCATTTCTGTCAGCTTCACTGACCACACAGGAGCACTTTGTAGTTCTATAATAAGACTGTTGTCCATTTGTTTCTCTGCATATCTTGTTGGCCTTCTTTCACCCTGTTCTTCAATGTTCAGGAGCATCACAGGGCAGCACACACTAACACACCACCATGTCGGAAGTTTAAAAACTGTAAAAACATCTCACCCTAACATTCACTCTGCACACAAACCCAAATCTTTGGAGCTTCCCTCTATGCTCGCACAGAACACACTCAGCCAAATAGTTTTTTCATAGGTCAGGACCAGAAAAACCAACAGACAGTGTTTCCCTTTCAAAATAAAAGTCTTGATAAGAGAGAATACTAATGCATTCACAAACATGTATGTTGTTTTTTTATTTTAATTGGACTACTGTCTTATTATGTCCTTGTCAATCTAATCATTACAAATAACTCATCTCAGGAATGCAATTTCCATATATACTCTGTGTTTTTTAGCCCTTATTATTTATAAAAAATAAATAATAAATATTAGTAAATAATAATAATAATAATAATAATAATAACAAGAATAATAATAATAACAAAATATTATTATTATTATTATTAGTAGTAGTAGTAGTGTTAACAATAATAATAATAATAATAATAATAATAATAATAATAATAATAATGATGATAATAATAATAATAATAATAATATAGGTGTCTATTTTGTAGCAAATTATGGTCAAATTCATATAAATATTTAAATTCTCTTAATATTTACTTGTCAAATGAATACAAAGTAGTCTATGATCTCCTGAAAATATCTGGTATGTGTGACTGTATCTTATACTTCTCCAATGTCTTGGAGAATAAAGGTACATCAAACCACATAAACATACCACAAAATTTAGAATAAAGATTAAACACTTCTAACACATATTCAGTAATGAATGTATTCCTCTCATGACGTGCAATGCTCCTGACACTAGGACACTGAGGAAAAGGCATTGCATCACTGGGCAGCCAACCCACTTGGAGGATAGCACTGGATCCTCAGCTCTGATACATCAGCCAACAGACACTTGTGCCAGTCAGCATCACAGTTGGAGTGACTGGGTTAGAGCACCAGCCACAAGACGCGGTTAGAGCAGCAGTGCTCTCTTCATTTTTATAACATTGAATGAGAGAGCGCTTATGAAGACTTTCAGCTTTCAGCACTGGTGACCATCATGAACCAGACTATTAGTATGTTGTATATAGGTCAGCATAAATAAAAAAGCTTTGCATTTTGAGCACTGCTGACCAGCTTTGACCAGGTCTGCGAGTTTTGCTATCGGCTGGCACAACTGGCAATATTTTTCCACAGCGTGCTGGAAATGTTGGGAATTAATGTCTGTATTTCCATGAGGCAGAAGCAGCACAGTCTGCAGTGGTTTCTCATTGATTTGCAATTCATCACTCCCCTCTTTTACGTAAAATGTAGGTATAGGTATAAAGTGGGCAGGCAAAAGTGTGGGAAGCCCAGATTTAATGTTTTGATGTTCATCTTACAGTTTCAAAAACAAAGAAAGAAAGGAACAGAGCCTAACGCAAAAGTTTGGGTACCCAGTAAAGTATCCACTCCTTATAAGCTTTCGTTTGTAAACAGTTACGAGTCTTTGAGCTTTTGTGGGGTGTGTGTGACTTTTTGCTCATTCTTCCTTACAAATTGCTTCTGGCTGTGAAATTCTTGGGCTGTCATGTATACAGTGTAGTTTTGCTTGTAATGTCAACAGGTTCTTATTTTCCACACTGTATATAGAGTGCAGTAACTGATTTTGCAAGTATTCTCACCAATGAAGATTGGAGAGGTCTGTCATTTTTATCGTAGGTACACTTCAACTGTGAGAGAATGTTGAAGAATGAGAGAAAATCAATCATTTTGATTTTTAATTTTATAGTGTGTATGTATATATATATATACACACACACACACACACACACACACACACACACACACACACACACACACACACACACACACACACACATTCTCTTTAGGCTTCATATTGATATTTATCTATGATATTTACCTGTAAAGCCTGTATCCAACCACTGTAGTCTTTCACAATATTGGTCCTATTGTCAGTTGTTAGGCACATCTGCCTCTCCTCCCCCAGACCAATGGATTCAAGGGTCTCTTTCAAGCCTTGTGCAGTTATTTCTCCGGTGTGGTCTTCTGGGAAATAAAACATTTGTAAACAGAGGTTGTGCAAATGCCAGTCATTATTAATGAAGAACGCTGTTATGGAGGTATGGCTCCACCGTGCAACTTGACCACTTGACCAGTGGGTAAGCATATGTAGATCCTTTAGTGTGGTTTTGTACATCTACCTGTGGGGTGTGATTCATTTTGGAATTTTGTTTATTTTCATATGAAAACGACCTGGACAACTAGTTAGCATTTTTTGTTGTTTTCTTTGGTGGCTTGTTTGTTACCTTATTAGTTAACCTAATAATTATGTGCATTTAAGCTGAGTTAACATCATGGTACTCTCCGTGTTTCATGCAGTAGAGAAAAGTTTGGATAGAAGCTGTGAAATGCTGCTTTTGAAGCCAGTTACTTTTCATACAGTTTTTGAGAAACCATATGAACTGAATTTCTTCAAAACAACAAAATCTCAAACTGAATTGCATATCTATGCAGTGCATCCACATATACAGCTCTGAAGAACAGAAAATTCCACCTAATGCTTATTTTAGTTGAATAAAATGGGAAGATGGGAAGACAGGAGGGTACCTGGACTGTAATCAGTAATGTGCAGGATGCATTAAGCTGAACTTTTGTGTCCACAAGATAAATTTGTTGTATAAAGCACTATATAAACTTTGATTGATTGACTGATTAGTTTATAAAACAAAACTGAATTCAAACTATAGTGATCATAATATGCTTGACAGTAAACTCAATAGAAGTTTAGGAGTTAGAAGGATATAACCATTTCCCCCCCTTTTAAAATAAGTTTACTCCAACTTTCCATGCCTACTTGGAAGTGCCAATTACTCAACCAGATTAGGACTCTCCCTATCACATACAATTCTTCTGACACTGGGAGGGTGAAGACAAGCACATTCCTCCACTGGTACATCGATCACCTGCCACCATTGCATCATTACTGGGTAGCCACCCCACTCCAATACCACAGCTACAACAGCTGTGACAGCCAGCATAGCACTGAGCAAATTTACTGTCTCTGATTTCAGTTACAGATGGCAAGCAGCATGACTGAAATTATAGTCTATAATTGTTACTAAGATAACATTCAGACCATGTTTTTTTTGTTTCAGAGCTGGCCTGTAGCATAGGTGGAGCAGGCAATTGCTAGGGCTGCTGTCCATCAGTTAAAAAGAAAAAACAAGTTCAATTCAGTTTTGTATTTATTTTTATTAATGTGATTTATAGGACTATTTTTAAATATTACTGAAATCATAGTCTAATAATATAAGTGTAAATATTTTCTGAGTTGCTTGCACCATTTGGAATCCACCTGGCACATCAAGCTCTAGCTAGATTTATGTGCCAGTGGCAAAGGGGTGCCAAGAGTGAGTGTATGGCAAAGTGATTAATGATATAAGCATAAGTTAGCTAACAACACAGCAGCCGGCAGCCAAAATGTCAAGGACTGTGTCTGAAACATAATAAATGCCACCTAGTCATGCCTGCCTGTTGCCTGCTGGCTTGCTCAGTTGAGGCTTGTACCTGGATTTCTGTAAAGCTGTTTTGTGACAACTTCCTTTGTTATAAAAAGTGCTATATAAATAAACTTTGATTGATGGATGGATGGATGGATGGATGGATGGATGGATGGATGGATGGATGGATGGATGGATGGATGCTAGGGGCATGATATTAGTCAGGCCCAGGTCTGATTAGTAACCAATGCAGAAAATGCAGTGTGTAAAGGGTACACTTACTGTTTCTTCTGACTGTAAATATCCAGGTTAAAATTATGAAATATCCATAGATTTACTTACTTACATAGAAATGATGGAATAGATTTGTTATCTGCAATACTGTTGTGTGCTGCTTTTACCCATTATGCTCCTCCATGCCACCTTGGCACCTGGACCACTGGTCATAAAAACACCAAGATGTATTGTCCACACCCACACACTAAACTGTTATGAATCTCCAGAGGTTAGACACTCACATATTGTAATGAGAAGCCCTTAATATTCTGGGTGTAATTGCTTAAAAATGATTGTACTAAGTTTTACAAATGATTGCACTGAGATATACAATATGTGCACATGTGCATTGTGTCTAAATCCATTTGCACTCTTTTCCAAGTTCATCCGGTCCTTAAATAGTAATGCATTTTTCTGCTAAGTAATGATGTTAAACACTGACCCTCACAACTTTTATTTCACCCTAAGGATTACAAATCTGTAAATACATGCAGACTGGTTGTGTTACAACAGTGAAGAAAAAAACAGAAACCTCTATTGGTTCCGGGGAGTTTAAGGAGTTAAGGGTCTTAACTGGTGTGCACATCTACTTAGCTGCAAGTACATTTCAAAGCACTGTCTAAGGCCCGTGAAATTACACTTGATACAAAGTCATCCTTTTACTTCACATCTGGAAATGGAAAACTGAATGGAAAAAATTCCTTGAATTCTTCTTAATCAAAAGACTGCATAGTATGTGGCTAAATCTGTTCTCTAGGCACAAGCCCGGGAATATCTCTGCAGGATCTGGTGTTGGGAAGGTTAGCAGGCCAGGTGGTAGGTTGCAATAATTTAAAGTTTGGCACAAAATCCCATATGTGGGGTTTGCTGTGAAGATTTGTCACAAATGTGTGGATTAAAAGACTTTGGAGTTAGTTTGTCACACTTTTGACTTGGAATCTTAAACATAAGATTAATGTTCAATTATATACAGGTGCTGGTCAAAAAATTAGAATATCATGAAAAAGTTGATTTATTTCAGTAATTCCATTCAAAAAGTGAAACTTGTATATTATATTCATTCATTACACACAGACTGATATATTTCAAATCTTTATTTCTTTTAATTTTGATGATTATAACTGACAACTAATTCAGTATCTCAGAAAATTTAAATATTGTGAAAAGGTTCAATATTGAAGACACCTGGTGCCACACTCAAAACACCTGCAAAGGCCTTGGTCTCTCCATCTAGTTCTGTAGGCTACACAATCATGGGGAAGACTGCTGACTTGACACTTGTCCAAAAGATGACCACTGACACTTTGCACAAGGAGGACAAGACACAAAAGGTCATTGTTAAAGAGGCTGGTTGTTCACAAAGCTCTGTGTCCAAGCACATTAATAGAGAGGCGAAGGGAAGGAAAAGATGTGGTAGAAAAAATGTGTACAAGCAATAGGGATAACCACACCCTGGAGAGGATTGTGAAACAAAACCCATTCAAAAATGTGGGGGAGATTCACAAAGAGTGGACTGCAGCTGCAGTCAGTGCTTCAAGAACCACCAGGCACAGATGTTTGCAAGACACAGGTTTCAGCTGTCGTACCAGGAGGTTTTAGAGCACTTAATGCTTCCTGCTGCTAACCAACTTTATGGAGATGCAGATTTCATTTTCAACAGGACTTGGAACCTGCACACAGTGCCAAAGCTACCAGTACCTGGTTTGAGGACCATGGTATCCCTGTTCTTGATTGGCCAGCAAACTCACCTAATCAAAACCTTCATATCATTGCAGGGCCTTTAAAGTGACAAATAAGGCACTTTACTAAAGGTGTCTTTTCATAATCTACCCAGCATTGCCTTAACTGGGGTGGGATATTGTCCACCAGGACCTCCTTGATTGTTTTTCCGATTCAGTACATGGGTTGCAGATTTACTAGTACATCTAAAAAAAAATGGAATACAGTGAAAAAGGTTTGTGATTATTGTGATTATTATGACTAATCAATAAAATTAAACTGTTATATTTTTTTATTGTTATAATTTTATATTCATTAAATTAAAGTACTGATTTTTTGTTTGTTTTTAAGTTGATACATTGATTAGTAATCTATTATCTTTGACGTTCTCACATTCTGGCGCCCTGTAGAGTTTGTGAGTGGCCAACAACTTTACTCCTGCAGAAGAGGTGCACAATGAAGACCGGAGACATTTCACAGCCCTTTTCTGCAGTCCAGTCCAGTTCCCAGCTCTTTTCTTTCTTCTCTTTATTCTTACTCTTTCCAGGTTATCTCTTGGTTCCTGCTTTTACCTCTTATATTATTTACATTTCATCTCCCATGATGTCCACTGTTTTTCATGGGTTTGATGAAGTACACAACCTCAATAACACATGACCTTGAATGTTCTATTGCATTTATACAACAGTTTGGAAAATACACAAAGTAAGAAATTAATATACTGAGGATGTGGCTTTTAATGTGTTTAAATGTTAGCATTTAATTCTGCCTAATTATAGTTTCTTAACTAGCTGCTTGTTGCTATGTTACAGTAATGAACTCCACTCACTCAGCTCCTTGCACAGGTCCTTACTCAGAGCAAAACATTAAACTCCACTCACACCACACAGCCAGCAGCCGCTTCTCCAGATACTTACACAGCCCAGTAAATTAGCTCCTCCAACTCACCAAATTTCTTGTCTGTTTGTCTTTCATTATTGTGAATTCTTGTATTCTTGTATCTGTTGTATAAAACTACATAAGACTTTGCCATGGTGCTCCAGAATCCTCTCCCAAAGTGATGTCTATGGAAGTGCTACTTTGTCATTTACATCAAACATACACTCCTGTGTTTGTTCTACTCCAGATTCTTCACTTTCTCTGAGAATCTCCTAGTATCATCTTGCAGCAAATTGGATATTCATCTCAACCTTTGCATCATTGGCTCAAATGTACCAGGTTTTCATTCTTTTTTAAGTTCACTGGGGGGGGGGGTGATGACAGAAACTGCAGTAGAATCTTGCTGGGCTCCATTTGTGTGGATAAATGCCAAAAAACTGGGGTTACATTGGGCACAGACTCAATGTGCTCATTTGATCTGGTGCACAAAGATATTGGGGTCAAATGTAGAATTTTCTCCCAATCCCCCCCCAGTTTGGACATGCCAAATACCCAACCTCATCACATATGATGCTCCTGACACAAGAAGGGTGAAGACAAGCACAGGCTTCCTTTAATACATATGATATAAACTGTACCCACCCAGAGAAAGCATGGCCAATTTTGTTATCTCTGACTCTGGCTGCTGATGGCATGACAGGGATTCGAACCCGCGATCCTTGGATCTGTGCATTAGACCAGTGAGCGGTCTTCAAATTCCATTAACAGTGTTAATTTTAGTCTGTCAGAAGTTATTGTCACAGATTGAATGCCTTCTTGCTGCTTCCCCAGTTTCAGTTTGTCCCTCTGTGCTCCTGTGGCAAATATTTCTCTTTCCTGCCTCCAAATGCAACCCTTCTCTGATTTCAATGGGAGCCAGCTGTTGGATGGTCAGGTGCTACTTTCCTTCAGCTCCTGCTCTGAGTCATTTTCCTCTCTGTCTATTTCTTTCTTACCATCTCTCTTCTAATCTGCTTGTCTGTCATTCAACCATGGCCATCCACCTGGGCATTAATTCCTCACACAGATATCAATTTCCAGTGAAGCTACTGCTTCTTGCAGTGGTCCTGCCCTTTATTAGGTGCCCATTCCAAGCCCCCATATTAGTCATATTTTCCTTAATGACTAATGTTTTGTTCTCATAATATCCCTGGGCTTAAACATTCACTCAATCATATCCTAGCTCTTATCTCAGCCCCTCCTAGCTCCATGTTCTGCTTAAATCCCAGGTCTCTATGTCTTGTTAATCGCTGCAGTGTTGTCTGTATGTGTAGATTCGTTTTACATTCATTTCTAGTATCTGTTTATTAAATCAAATTAAATCAAATCTAAATTTAATCTAAATTTATTTAGATTTAATTTATGTCCATGAATCCCTGGATCTGCAGCCTGTAACTAAGCTGAGGCATTAATTATCAAAAGCTTCACTGAACAAGTGAGTTTTCAGCTTAGACTTGAAGACTGAGACTGTGTCTGAGTCCCAAACATTATCTGAAGCCTTCTGAATTCTGAGAACTAGTACGAAGCCAGCACCCTGTTATCTGAGTAAACATGATGGCTCATAATGGGAGATGGAGCAAGTCCTTGTAGGGCTGTATATGTAAGTAAAAGAATTTTATAATCAATACAGAATTTGACCAGAAGCCAGTGTAGTGCTGATAGTATTGGACTGATGTGGTCACATTTTCTAGTTTCATTCGGACCCTGGCTACAGCATTTTGACCTGAAGTCTATTTAGGCTCCTGACATGAGATGATGAATTATCAACATGAATTATCAACATACAGTGCATCTGGAAAGAATTCACAGCGCTTCAAGTGTTGTACATTTTGTTATGTTACAGCCTTATTTCAAAATGGATTAAATTCATTTTGTCCTCAAAATTCTACACACAATACCCCCATTGAAAACTGTCTGTTTGAAATCTTTGCAAATTTATTAAAAATAAAACACAAAAATATAACATGTACATAAGTATGCACAGCCTTTGCTCAGTACTTTGTTGAAGGACCTTAGGCAACAATTACAGCCTCAAGTCTTTTTGATTATGATGCTACAAGTTTGGCACACCAGTTTTTGGGAAGTTTCTCCCAATCTTTGCAGAACCTCTCAAGCTCCATCAATTGGATGGGGAGTGTTGGTGCACAGCCATTTTTAGATATCTTCAGAGGTGTTGAATTGGGTCCAAGTCTGGGCTCTGGCTCGGCCACTCAAGGACATTCACAGAGTTGTCCTGAAGCCACTCCTTTGTTATGTTGGCTGTGTATTTAGGGTCGTTGTCCTGCTGGAAGATAAACCTTTATCCCTGTCTGAGGTCCAGAGCTCTCTGGAGCAGGTTATCATCAAGGATGTCTCTGTACATTGCTGCAGTCTTCGTTCCCTTGACCCTGACTAGTCTCCCTTCACTCTAGGAATAGTATTGGCTGGGTGATGAGCAGTGCCTGGTTTCCTCCGGACATGATGCTTGGCATTCAGTCCAAAAAGTAGAATATTTTTGTTTGGCATGGTCTGAGATTCCTTTAGGTGCCATTGGTTCTGTAGAAACGTCTGAAGGATGATCAGTGGAAAATAGATGCAACTCAGCTAAATTTTGTACGTTATATTTTTGTGGTTTTATTTGTAATAAATTTGCAAAAATTTCAAATGAACTTCTGACTTTGTCAATGTGGGTTAGATGTGTAGAATTCTGATGGAACAAATATATTTAATCCATTTTGGAATAAGGCTGCAACATAACAAAATGTGCAAAAAGTGAAGCACCATGAATACTTTCTGGATACACTGTAATTATGAAGTGACAGTGTAAAGTATTTTTTAAGAACATTACTCTAGGCCTTCTGGGAATATCAATGGCAGGGATTTAAGTTAATTTGGTGCAAGAAAATACAAATGACCAAGTCTTCCATCAGTCATTGAGGATGAAATAATACAAGAATCTTGCTCAACATTCTTAGCATAAGCAACAGAGAGTCATACAATTCATACAACATACCTCTGAAAAGAGCAGTTTTGAATACTCTGATTCAGATGGTGGGGCTGACAGTGGCTTCTGTCAAAACTCAGGATCAGAGTAATCTACAGACATGTTACACACATCACATACACATATCATAACAAACTACAGGACTATCTAACCATGGTGGTCTGTTCATGGTGTGAGGAATTATCAGTGAGCAATCTAGCTCAGAAAACAGATGGAGTGTGACTAATGATGTCACTGATCTAGATATTGGTTAATAGAGGAAAACAAGAAGAGGGCAGCTATTTATTCTATTTTTTCTGTTCACATTTCAGAATAAAAGTCCTGGTAAGGGATAATATTGATACATGTATGATACATATATAAATAACAAAAATAATAAGGGATATTTAGTCTTTATAAGCAAAAACAATACATTTTTGACCAAAACATATTCAAATACATACAAAATCATACAAATTTTTAGGTTTTGTTAATATTTATACTTCAAATGAAGATTTTGAGAAGCATATGATCTCCTGAAATAAAAAATATCTGGCATGTCTGTCTCCCATAAATACGTTTAAATTCTTTGGTTAATTGAAATATGTCAAACTATGAAAACATCCCACAAATTTACCCTAGGGTTCTATAAGATAATAAGAACTGATGATGCTATTCCACCTCACCACTGTCCAGTGTACCTCTGCATATGGCACCACAGCAATATATTCATTTTTTGTCATTTATGACTTTTGTTTCTGCAAAAAAAATAAAAAATTCAAATAAATGATTGGAGAATCGTGTCCATTTTATAGCACTTTTGGTTGAGCTGACTGCTAGAATCAGTGCTGAGCCATGCTAATGAGTGGGCTGTTAGAGGATCTGGAGTTATCCAACAGATCAGTTTGTCTTTCTTGATGTTGTTCCAGAGATTTTTCACTTCCTTATTCCTTCTTAATTGCCAAGATTTTGTTTACACCAGTTGTGAGTCTTGCTTATTTTTACATAACATTTTTGAGAGCGCAGGACTTCAGCAGTCAGTAATGCAATTAGGAAATCCACGATGGACCTGTTCAGCCTTATTGCACAGTCGCATGTGATGTTGAGTAAATATTATCATCCAGGCGGGATGTTGTGAGCAATGCCTCCATTACATTTCCTAGATTAGCATCAATGTCGTTAGAAACATTGCAACACTCTTAACCAGCGCCTGCATGATCAGTGCCGGTCTGCCATTCCTCCCAGTCTTCTCTGTCAGGTCCCAGCCTGTGTGGCCTTCATGCATCCTCTAACTAGATGTCACTGAGTAAAAATTTGTGACTTTGACCTCTATGTCCCTTGTTTGAGATTCATGCATTGAAACAATTTGCTCTTCCTTCCATCTTAATGCAGGGTTTCCTTTCTCAGGAATCTTGCTCAGAGGCAATGTCCGGAGTTGTTCTCCTCACACAATAGCTAATTTTCCAACTAAATTGTTTTGTAAATAGGAGTGTAAATACTTCTACTAAATGTAATGATAACTCTGTATTCATATATTTATTTATTCATTTATTTTAAAATGTATTCTTTGGTGTAAATGTTTTTTTTTATTTATTTTTCCTGTCCCGTATGTAATCCATCAGTTCTCTTGAATACCAGGGGCTCTCTCCTTTCAAGTGTATATATGTTGGGCTTTCTGATGGTTGCTGGGAGTGGTTTTTAGGATATTTCCAAAGGATACTCTGTAGGAGCCACTTCCTTATAACAACATTCACTGTCCATTTTATCAGCTTTACTTATCACACAAGAGCATGTTGTAGTTCTATAATTACAGACTGTAGCATCTGTTTCTCGGCTTTGTTAACCCCTTTTCCCCCTGATATCCAATGGTCAAGACCCCACAGACCCACCATAGAGCAGGTACTATGTGGGTGGTGGGTCATTCTCAGCACTGCAGTGACACTGACATGACACAACAGTGCTGCCGAAAATGTCCTGTGGGCAGAGTCCTGTGAGCACTGACAAAACACTGTAGGGTGACCAACATAAACTGTGCAGAAAGATGCACTCTTATCCACCATCATGTTAGTGTCATTGCAGAGAAACCATTTTACCTGTAATACTGTTTAAGGGTTTGTGGATTGTACTTACATATACATCTGAAATGGTGAAACCCCAGATGACCCAAACCAGGGATTGACTGGAATTGTAGGTCTCTTTTTCCACCATATTAAACCAACAAAGTTCAGATTGGTAGGTGTATAGGTAAACATAAAGATTAATAAATATAATGTAGAAACAAATTTCTACCTGGCTACCAGTTCACCACACTTTATATCGTTTGTATAAGCATAGTCCAGCCCTGCACCATTAAAATCACGTCAGAAATCATGTCTTTGTCTTTGCAGTGATTGGTTATTTCCCAGTAACACACCAGCAAAACTAATGCTGACATCTATAGTAACTATGATATCCAATCTGTGGTGCAGATTTCCATGTACTGTCACACTCCTAGTGTTAGGTGTAAATAGGTTGCTGTCACTTTCGGGAAGGGGAAAGGCTGACAGTGATGCTATACTTATGGTGTATGTTTCCATGAACTGACTACCTTCTTAGATCCTCTCCTTACTATGCTCATTGGCCCTCATGCAGCCCCAGTGTCTGCCCCTTGGTGCTTAGTGTTGCCTGCTACCTGCCACCACTTATACTGCCAGTCTGCCACCTGCCCCTGTGGATGTTGGCACAGTGACGAGGATGTTGCCACAGGGCTAACTGTGTCCTGGAACACATCTGCAAATCTTCTTGCTGCCTAAGACTTCACTGTAGATCTGCTGGCTGCCAAGAAACCCCTGCACCATCCCCCAAGCTGGTCATCTTGCCTGGTCTTCTCTGTCCCTGATTAGGCTTCTGTCTGTGCCTGATTGTGTCTTAATCTAGTCTCCTGCCCTTGCCACCATCCAGTCCCCTGCCCATGTCCACTGTCTGTGCTTTATCCAATGCTCTTTCTGTGTCCCTGTCCAGTCCTATGTTTATCCTGTCCAATCTTGTCTGTGCCACCATTCAGTCCTGTCTATTTTCAATGCTCCAGTCCAGTGGTCCAGGAGTTGTGTATAGGGGATGCTTATCCCAGGCTTGTCTCTGTATTTGCTTTTGTCCTTTGTTAGGTGAGGGGTTTATGTCATGTTTAGTCCAGACTTGCCCCATGTTTTACTCTGTTCTCTGTTTTCATTTTCCCATGTGCTTGTTAATGTGCTTCATTGGTAATGTTTTCTTTCAATTGCCCCCTTGCCCCCTCATTGTCATCCCACATGTCTCATCTTGTTCAGTGTGGCATATCTTGTCTTGAGTCGTATATGTCTACCATACATTTTTGAAATTATATATTATGTATATTATGTATATATATATATATATTATGTGTTTTCTAGTGCTTTCTCATGTTGTTGTTTGTTTGTTTTTGTGTGTGTGGTGGTTTCTGTGTTTTGATTGTTCATTGGCTCAGGTTTTGTTTGATTTAAATGTTTTCCACTCACACCTACATCCTGACTGCAGGCCTTCCCATTACGTGACAGTGTTGTAACTTCAATTATTTATTTGGTTATGGGACTGCATTTCTCTTGACACTTGGCAAAAATAAATCAGCATCATAGAATTACAGTTTTCCTTTCCAAGTGGGAAACATGTTGTTTGTGGAATGTGCACATTATCCACACTGATGCAGTATCGATGAGTCCACATTGAGGCAGAGTGCTTCAGAAAATGAGAAATGCTTCAACCTACTGTCATGCAGGCATATGCAGGTGAGAGGGCCACATAGCTGCAAGGGCCACAAGTTTTAGTTATTCTTCTGCATGAAAAAAATCAAATATCTAGAAAACAGAAATGGGGAAATGTCAAATAACAAATGTTCATTCATACTAGCTAAACACGGGGTACCACAAGGGTCTGTTCCAGGCCCACTTATATTTTCATTATATATGCTGCCAGTTTATTATATATGCTACCAGTGCCAGTAATGCCAGTGTGGCATTAGATTCATTTGTTATGCTGATAACACACATCACACTGAACATCAAATAAACATCAAAAAACAATCAAACAGAATAATCATCAAAGTAAGATGAACTGTGCTGCGTTTCTATACCCAAAGTATAACCAATCACAAATTAGAGACTGTATGAATCTGTAAGAGTCTCCCCAAAAGTAACTGCCCTGCCCTTTTTTCCTTTCATGTAAAACATCATTATTGATAACAGGATAAGCCAAAAACCTATATAAAGTGAAGTTAATATTCTGTGTGTGTAGTCATGTGACTCCACTCCATCCATTCTGCAATTGCACCGACTCCAAAACTGAGCCAACTGGACTTAATAGATCTGCAACTTCAGATATCTTGTTGAGAGTTTAGAGACTGTGGAAATTAATCTGTACATTATTGAGCCATTTGACATTTCTAAACAACGAAAGTGGCATTGTTGACATGGAGTGAAAGAAAGCAGGATTTCTATTCATTGCATAATCTGATTTATGCATGAATGTTCTTTGGCGAGTCATGCAATTTGTGTCTGTGCACAGAATCCAATCTGTTTTTAAGCTTGGAAATATTCCTTTAAAACATGATCTTAATTCTTGAGACTCAGCAAGACATGCCATCAGACATTTCGTGGGTACAGCAACTGCAATGTCAAACTCCATTTGCCTCAAATCATTCAAAGAAACCATTTTCACTGAGGAGAGCTCCTTCTTGCCTCTGAAATACTTCAGAGTGAAGCCTCGGGGAAAAGACCTCGCTCTAACATCTAAAGCAAAGAACGTCTGACTTTAAAACTGCATTATGGGATGTAAATCCACAAAAGCACTCAGTCTCTAAGAATGTGTCTGATCCACCCTGTTTTATTGCCAGGCAGTATTTTGTAGATTGAGGTTCTGAGATGTAGCCAGTGTAGGAGGTTTACCTGACACATTCCCACCATGACCGTGGTTTGGACTTTATTAAAACTGCATGGGAGTGGGTTGGGAGGGTCCAAGAGGTTTCAATTCAATTATGGCCATACCCCTCATTGCCCTCAATTATTAATATTTATGGCAGGATAGCACGTTAGCACAATACAGGCCCACCCTTAATTGCATGCAAGTTCAAGCAAATGAAATAAAGCCTCGGTAAGCTGCTCATATTCTCAGTTGTACTCATGAGCTCATGATTTATTTCTTTTTGAATTAATATATGCACATTTATTTTACTTTTAGTCCTGACATTTCAGACTTGACATTTTTTCTAGGTCACCTTTTAAGAGCCTTTCCTGAGATTCACTGCCATAATATATATTCAATAAAAAAAAAAAAGTCAAATAATGGAAATCAAATCGTCAAGTGTCGTAAATGTTTGTGTGTATGAGGGTGTGTGTGTGGGGGTGGGGGGGTGGAGGGTAAAATAGCAGAGGTTACCTCCACTGCCTGAATTATAAAAGAATGTGGGATAAAACAGTCTGTCAGAAGTACAGACTGTTTGTTCTTCCGTTTGTCTGTTATTTTACTGTATATTTGGGTTTTCTGGCAAACACTCAATATAACTATATCAAATATAGCAACTTCCAATTACTGTCAGTGAAAGAACAAAACAAACCCCACAAATCATATGCAGATTGAACCACACACACACACACACACACACACACATACACACACACACACACACACACACACACACACAAACATAAACACATACACACACACACACACACACACAGAAGAATTAATAAAACAATAGCCTTATTTAAATACTGTATGTTGGTTAATCATCTAAGTGTGTATACATAGTATCTAACATGGTAATGTGATGATACATTTTATGAATCTGGGTCCTGCGTGTTTTTTCAGTCTATATTCATTTAAACTATTCTTGAAATCTTGGAAGAAATAATTAATTAAATAATAAATCTGGCATCATTCAGAAAATATGACTGTGTTTGATTTCTGTGGATTTCATGGTGGTTAGGAAGGTTGTGACCTTGAGGAAGTCACTAAACTCCCCAACTGCGCCATGCTTGGTCAGTCCTTGAGACAAAGCCAGCTCATTTTAGAAGTGTATTTTTTAACAAAATGTCATAAATGTAACCAGTTTTGACCTAATTTCCAGAACTAAATGATGAAACACAAGTTATGAAATCTTGAAATCTCGTTGTTATGACAAATATGTCACAAATATGGGATTTTTTTTTACGTTAAAGTATTTATAAAGTCATGTGACCTTTATCACAATATGAGTGAGCTGCTCAATTCAGAATCAAATCAGATTCTTTTATTTGCCCAAAATGCCAAAGTAGTTTATGGGTTAAATGCAGAGGAATACTTTTCATGTCTGCATGCACAGTGGGTCTGCACTCCCCTCCTAAAGTACTGGAACAATGAGGTCAATCTTTTATTTTTGTTATAGAATGAAAACATTTGGGTTTGACATTAAAAGATGAATACTAGCAAAAGGCCAATAGTTCAGCTTTTATTTCCACGTGTTTACATCTGGATCTGATACACAGTTCAGAAGATAGAACCTTTGTCTGAACCCACCCTTTTTTTTGTGAGCAAAAATATTGGATCTTGTGACTGACAGGTGTGTTGGTGCCTAGGTGTGTCCTGTCCCATTGATCAGTTTCAGAGCTTTTATATTTAGAGAAGTAACCATTATGAAAAGCAGAGCACTATCTATGGGTGAAGAACCAGAGAAGATGGAAAATTGATCAGAGCCATTGCACAAATATTGACCATCACCAACACAACCGTTTGAAATGTCTTGAAGTCGAATGTTGTCACTGGTGGACTAAGTAACAGATGCCGAACAGGAAGACCCAAGGAAAACAACAGTTGATGACAGAAACCGTGTAAGTTCTGTAAAGAAAGACCCTAAAACAACCATTAGTGACATCAGCAACAACCTCCAGAGGGCAGGAGTGGAGGTCTCACAATCTACTGTTCAGAAGAGTTCATGAACAAAAGTAAAGAGGCTTCTGCAAAAAACTTCTTATTAAGAATACAGGAAGACTGAGCTGGAATTTGCCAAGAAGAACAGAGACAAACCTCATGCGTTTAATGAACTGGTGAGACAAAGATTAACCTTTACCAATGTGATGTGATGTGAAGGCTAAAGTTTGGAGAAAGACAGTGAAACACAGTGGAGGTTGTTTCATGGCTTGGACATGCATGGCTTCGTCTGTGATGGGCTGATTAATCTTCATTAATGATGCGTTGCATGATGGCAGCAGAACTATGTACATCTATAAACACATTTTGTCTGTCAACTTAAAGAAAGATGCAACCAAACTGAGAGGAGATCAAGATAATGACCAAAAACATGCTTCCAAAACTACAAAGGAGTTTATCAGGTGCAAGACGTGGAAGGTTTCAAACTGGTCTAGTCAATCTAAACCCTATAGAGCTGCATTGTCCCTGCTAAAGGGGAGAATGAAACAAACAAAAACAAACAAATGAACCCCACCTGAAAGAGGCTGCAGTGACAAACCTGGAAAAGCATCACAAAAGAAGAATGCAAAAGTTTAGTGATGTCAGTGGGTCGCAAGCTTGATGCAGTTAATGCAAGAAAAGGATTTTCAACAAAATAATTTGTCTTTTTCACTTTAATCTTTTTGAAGTTTATCTGCTCAAATACTTTTGCTCACAAGAAAAATGGGTGGGTTCTGACAGAAGGTGCTATCTTCTGAACTGTGTATCAGATCCAGATGAAAATACCTAGAAATCTTCATCTTTTTGTCTCACATTCATCTTTTAATCCCAAACCCAAATGTTTTCAGTCTACTGCAAAAAATAAAGGGATTGGCCTCACTGTGTACTTTGGGACGGGAGTGTATATGCACATTTCTGTTTCCACAAGAAGTTCAGTGTATGTGCAGTCCAGCCATATTGGGCAGACAATGCAGATCTTGTAGGGACACTTTCTTCCACTCTAAGCTATGCTGTGATGATGTAAGCATGTTCAAGCTTGGTACGTTAAGCACAGTGTGAGTGCAGGCCAACAGGGGAGTAAGGAGGGGCAATAATCATGCTCCAGCACAGTGAACCGTGCCTAGTGTTAGTATGCCCTAAGAGACCTCTGAAGGTGACCTGTGGTCTCTGGCACCATGACAACATCAAATCCTTTAAGTCCATTATGTTGCAAGGTTGAACTACTGCGGGTTGAAATTGGTCCACATCCACCAGCTGCACATGAACCTCAGTGTTCATGTGATAGAAAAGAAAAATAAGGCTCATTGAGTGAGCAAATGTCCTTCATTGCTTAAAAAAATGCAGTTCCAACAGTCAGTTGTCCATTTATGTTGTTTATGGTAGAAGACAGGGGTTAGCATGGGCACTATTGTCTGCTCTGTTTTTGATTTCCTTGGACTACGGTGGCTTGGTGGTCGCCATAGCTGAATGCATTATTGTTACTGACTGGGTCATCACAATTTGACCTTTGTTAGAGGGACTTCATTCAGCACTCTGACTACAGGAACCAACTGTTCAGTTAGAGTTAGATTCCAGATCTTGACATGGTTCACTCTTGTTGCCAGATAATCAGTCATTTTTTGCTTCATGATTGTTTCACCGATCTACTCTATGCTAATCAGAATCAGAATCAGAAATACTTTATTACACAGTGTGTGTGTGTGTGTGTGTGTGTGTGTGTGTGTGTGTGTGTGTGTGTGTGTGTGTGTGTGTGTGTGAAAAAAAGGATTGATGTCTGTGGAAATATGTGAATTAAATGTTTGAGGAGTTATTTATATGATATAGTTCATTAAGTAATATATTATATATAAATATTATATAATTTGACCAGATAAAGCTGAGAAGTATAGGCTAATACAATTTCCCCATAAACTTTACCCTTCAACATAATTTTGTGTTTTATAGGAAGATATTGGTGTTGCACTAGTACAGGGGTGTCCAAACATTTTGCAAAGAAGGCCAGATTTGCTGTAGTGAAAGCGTGTGGGGGCCAACAATTCAACCAGACCTTCTTTGAACCATTAATATTAAACGCAAATGAACTATTTCATACATTTTTTATTGCAAATGGCATACTTTTCATTTCTTCACACAGAATACAAATATATGTGTGTGTGTGTGTGTGTGTTTGTGTGTGTGTGTGTGTGTGTGTGTGTGTGTGTGTGTGTGTGTGTGTGGGTTTTTTTAAATATCTCTTCCTTTCATATTTGAAGACCACAAAAAATGAAGAAAATCTGTCAGCCAGGCAAACATTGCCAATCTCTTGTTTCTTCTCAGGACAAAAATTCTCCACCATTTTCATCATGCAGTCTTTAATAAATTCACCCGCAGTAAAAGGTTTGCAGTGCCTTTGTGTCATTTTCATTTGAATCATGGGCTCTTGTGAAAAATAGCTGCTGTACCATCAAAACAGCTTCTAGTTGCTTCCATTTTTCACTTTGTTCATTCCCAGTTAGCTTGTTGTAATCAGCATGTTTTGTCTGATAGTGCCTCCTTGGCAAATTAGACAGACGCATTTTAAAGATAAAATACTCTAATTTCCACTTGTTCTGGAAGCAGTGGCCCTCAAGGTTCCTTTTTCGTGACATTCACCATTTAAGAAATGGGCTGGAATCACACAAAGATTGCACAGTGAAAGTGTTGCCACAGGTCTACTGTCATGTTCTGCTGAAAGATAGAACAGCTTTTTTTGGTATGAGTGTATTTCATACTGTGGTCAACAGTGCTGGCTGGCTGCCTATTTTTGATTTCCTGACAGAGGCTGCTGTTATGACCACTGATTGAATATATTGGTTTCACCAATTTAGATGAAACAGCTAAGGGATTTAGTGAACACTTAGATTAGACACAATTAAATTCAGAAGAAGAAATTCTGAAAAAATCAAGTCCTAATAGGGTTGGGTCATTGGCACTTCTAAATTGGGGTAGGGGGAATTGGGACATGAATTGGTCAGGAAAATGCTCTGGTCTTGGGGCATCCAACCAAGCTTAGTTCTTCAAACTAGACAGAAGAACAATCTACCACCACAAGATCTCAATTACTTTCTTCAAAATGAGACTTTCTTGTTACTCTTTACTGTGTTTATGTTTACCTGTGTCTGTTCTAATGTAATCTGGAGTTTTTACAAGCAAAATTACACTGATTGCCATGGTTAGTAATAATCTGCTTCAGTCATTTCAGTCGGTCCATTTTTCCCAGATGTTTGTCATTAGAATTATTGCTGATTTTCATTAAGGGTACATCCACTGTGCTCCTTTCATTTCAATGGCTTTAACATTAACTGCTTCCCTTTATTGTTTTCACAGTATTGAAACAGAAGTGTTTGCTTATTCCACCCTGTTCTAAGCACTGGCAGAAGGGTAATGCAATGTCTGCACGCATTGTCGGGACTGAAAGGAACATCAGTCAAAATTGAAATTTATTTTTGTGGTTGAACTTGTCTCTGTCTCTTCTTAAGGTAAAACAGTTCTGTCAGTAATTTCTCCAGCTGTGCAGTTGTAATTTAAATGCTGAAATCTTCCATTTGTCCTTTCCCACATGTTTTCCATACCAGTGGTGAATTCCGTACAAAATCTCTGGCTTTTGACATGCAACTGCGGAAATTCTGTAGACTTTAAAGGGTTGAAAGCTTTAAAAAGCTTTTCTGGGGATATGAATTAATAAATCTTTTCATAATCACCTTCTATTCAGTAGTTGTGTCTCTTTATCTGCAGGTTAACAATTTCCAAGTCAAGGATCTCCAGTCGGTTGTTCTATTCGGTGTATCCGAGCTCTGCCAAGGAATTTCATATAAAGTCTATCTTAGGTGTGGTAGGAGTACATGAGAAAAAAGAAACTCATCAAATATGTGCCAGACAGCTAGGAAGGACTCGATTTGGCTTGTAAGGCTGGTAACTATAATAATTACAATGTTAGTAATACACAGTAGGGGTGGCACCAGGGTTGGACCTATTGGGTTTAAGCTTTGATTGTTTATTGCAAAGCTCTAAACCATTTATTAATATTTCATTTATCAGCTCAGTTGCATGAATCTTTCTCTCCTGCCTGCTTTCATTGATTTTGCCTGGTCTGTTACTCAAAGTGTCAGTAAATACTGGTAGAGTTGTTTAGCAGGTAATGCCATGTAATGTATTGTGTCTTATTTTTCATATGTACTTGTACAGTCTAATGAAATTCTTCAGTTCACATACCCCAGCTTAGAAGGCTGTGATCAGAGCGTAGTGTCAACCCTGCTAAAGCACCTCTGGAGCTGAGAGGTCATTCATACTCAAGGGCTCGGTTGTAGCAACTTATTGGAACTCAAACCACCAACCATATGAAAAAAACAGTGCTCTGGAAAGCATTGATCACTAAGGTGTGAGGCATAAATGTGAAATGAAAAGGACCAGTCAATTCTAAAATTCCAATTATTTGTGGTTATTTGGGTCAGGTACACCTAGCATTGGCCCTGTCCTGCCACTACTTTATTGAAACAGGTCCATCAATCTATCTGCCAAAAAAAAAAAAACAGTACCTGTTCATGGAATATCACCAGTGTCACACAAAAACCTTGCATCTGCAAAATGTCAGCTTAAGAGGATCAGTTAACATCTGCTTAACTTTCAGTGGAAGTAAATTTGAAGGAATTTATGCCAAGTTATTTTTGAATATTTGGACTGGTCTGGTCATCATAATCTGAAACATTTTAAAGAGCAACTGCCAGATTCACATTCGCCAGATTATGTAAAAAAAATGGAAATTCAAGAGTTGTGCATGATCACAAAGTAGTGTTGTAATACTTGAATCTGAGTCTCAAGTCTCATGTCTAAAAACAAGTGGTCTTGGTCTCAGTCTTGGACCTTGCTTGGATTCTGGGTTTGTCTCATCTGTCTAAAGTAAAGTCCTACCTTCTCACCACTACTATTGGTCTACATGGACACACATCTACATTATGTTGGATCACACCCAGAGGAATAACAATCAGAATCTCTATCTCACATTTGGTATGAGCTTATTGCTGAAGCTTAACTGAGGTGGAAAAAGAAGTGACTTTAATTTAGTGTAGCAGTGACAGAAGGCTGACAGGAGCAATGTGATGCACTGAGAAACTGAACAGTGACAGGAGTTGTTGAGTGCTGGACACATCAAGAATCTAAGCGGCCCTTTTGTTTTTTTGGCCTAAGTGGATAGTTTTTGTTTGAGGACAGTTTTTTTTTCAGTTTTACAGAAGAATAAGAAAAATAGTTGCACCTATTGTCTGATTTGCAATGCTATTCGAAAGGTAGATAAAGTCATACATATGGCCAATATTTTTTGAGCTACAGATGCAGAAGTAGTGTCTCTCAGTCTGGTGTTGGGTCACCATGTTTGCTAACACAACATGCCAGATGTCTCAGCATGGAGTTGTACCTAATGGTGGTAGGGATGGAGTGTTGATAACACATCCAAAGGTATCCCACACATTTTCAATTGGGCTTAGGTCTGGCACAATGGTGCCTCCTAACACAGATTTATTGGTCATTACCAAAACAAAAGCAGGACTCGTCACTCGTCACGTCTTTGGTGACACTGACGTGGTGTTAAGGCCAGTTGTCATAACGGTCAGACTGCATGCATTGTGCAGTCATCTGCATTGCTCTTGGCAATAACAGGATGAATTATGGAGGCCATCAATGCCTGATGAATGTCTGGAATCATGGCTGTTGTGTCACTCCGCACTTCAGACAATCCATTTGTTCTCCATGTTCTTCACGCCAGTGGTGTGTGACATCTTCTATCCACTGCAACCAGCACTGTGCTATAGTACTACTGATAAGACCATCTCAGAGCCCTATAATGCAACCCCTGAATTGCTTTCAAATTCTTCTTCAAGGCATTTTTTATATTTCACAACAGGATAATGTGCATGTACAATGGGACAAACTTATATAGTCAGTCAGGATACAATGATAAGGTCTGTTGTCATATGCAATGCTGAGCATAAAGCTTGAATCAGTTGTATCTCTCACAATATCAAACCCACCCACCAAGTTTCATTTCTGTTGGTGGATTTCTTCTGGGTGCAACTATTTTTGATGTGTGTGAGTTTTTTCCTTTTTTATATTATGAAAAAAATATGGTCTCGGTCTTGTCTCAGTGTCAGACACTCAAGGGGTCAGTCTCGACTTGGACTCAACTACTCAAAGTCTTGGTTTTGACCAGGTGCATCACCTGACTATGCTCATTTCTGGTACTCAGGAGCTCATGGGGGAGAAGGGGTCTGAGTTGCTTTCGCTCCATTGAGGGTGTGGGTTTCCCCAGCAGTCATTTTCTTTCTTTCCACATTTTCACTGTCAGTCACAGTCAAGGGGGTGGGGCTCCTTAAACAAAGTTCAGGCCTATAGCTCCAGAAACCCAGACCAGGCAAAGCCTCTGGTCTTGACTCAGACTCAGTGTGTGCCAGTGTTGATCTTGACTCTGACTCGGCTCTAGCAGTCTTGACTACAACACTATTGTGAGGATATGCTTTTGCTGGTGTTGGTTGGTTTTAATAAAAACTACTGACCCAACGGCAAACAGGAGACACATGTTTAGCTCTCTACCTGAGTGGCCACATCCTCCTTTGGGAAGTATTATGAACGAAAAAAAGGAGCACTGTGTTCTGTGAAATGTTACAGGTAGTGTGCCGTCTGTCAGGGAGTTTACAAAACCCACTGCTGTTCTCTGGGCCAATTTTCAAACATATATTTCCATTCTATGTGGCATGGAGCCCTCTCATGAGGTTTCAGTTTGGGTTAGATGGTTTATTTTATATTGTCTTGGATTAGTTTACTTGAATTACTCATTTCTTCCCTGTCATAAGCCCCTCAGATGCACATATCTTTGTCCCAGACAGATGTGCCCTAAAGACACTATTGTGTTTTAGCAAGCTCCACCACAGAACTATGTGCCTATGCGTGAACATTTCCCTCTACTTTTAAAGACATTAGTCATCGCTTGTTTTAAGCCTTTGTGCAAATGTTATTGTGCGACATATCAAGAGACACTGTTTTTTCCACAAATATATCAATGCCAAAGGGAGGTGCCATTCCGTGAGATCCTTGGACATCTCAAAAATTCAAGACAACTGTGAGCTCTCAGAAGTGAAGTACAGCAGGGATGGCATGTCATGTTTAACGTTTGGGCTGGATTCGTGAGAGCTCTGTGAAAGATGGTTTCAGAAGCAATGTGGTTCTAATTCCTGCAGCCTGGGTCTGGTGGTGTGAGAGTAGTCTTTATCACATGCAGTATCCAAAGTCTGGCATACCAGACATGCCCTTCCAAATCTGGACTGAGAATTTCTCTATAGTTTCAGGGTAATTTTGATACCTCTAATCAACCGTCTTACCATCTGTTTTAAGCACCCTTTCCCCTCTTGATTGATAATCATCTGGAGAGAATGAAGGAATGAGTGATAACAAGATAAGTCACAGAAAAGGTTCAGTACACACAACTTCTTTGTTTCACTTCTGACAACACCAAGTAGGTATTTCTGAATTCAGATGAGTAACAATTTCACTTACACAGTGTAATTAAATGCCAAATCTGTCGTGGTCATTTCTAAAGTGTGCAAGACTAGCTTACATATGGCAATCAGTTCATTGGACGAAATCAAGCTACCAAGGTTCCTGGACCATGTTTGCACTGGTACATGAATTCTTAGAACCCAAAATCTGCACATTGTGGGCAATTGCTTCATTACTCAGGATCAGAGTAACTTACAGACATGATACATAAATCATAACAAACTGCAATGATGCATGTAGACTCTGACTGATCAATGAGAGGAGGTGGGGCTAATGATGTCTCAGACCCAAATATTGGTTTAAATGAAAATGAGAAGCCATGTAAGATGGTTGAACAGCATAGTTCATGTTTTCTGCTTTCCAAACATGATCAATCTGACCAAGGTAGATGAGCTGTATAACTAAGCTTGACCAAACTGGCTAACCAGCATTATCAGCAAGACTAAGACTACACCTGGTAAGACCTGTGACTCCCTCCCGAAGCACGATCAGACACAAGTGGTTTTCTTTATACTTTAAAGTGGCCAAACAACATCACCAACATGACCGAGCTGGCCAACCAGCATTACCAGCATGGCTTAGCCCAGCAACCAGCATAACCAGCATAATAAAGCAGGTCAACGTGTATGACCAGAAGCAAACGCAACATACAATATACTGGTTTGGAGCTGCACAGCAAATCTCTGAATACATTTCATGCATTAAATTCATATATTATTCACATTACTTTTAAGTACGTATGTATTAATACATTTCTGATTATATCAACATATTTACTGAATGTGTGTTAGTGTAATGGGTTGCACAGTTTGTGCGGAATCAGGCATTACAATATTTAATAGCTATAGTCTTGAATATTTTCCTACAAAATTGGTTAAAATGGCAGTCGATTCAGTCATCAGCACACATTGGTTTTTTTTGGTTTTTTTTATCCAAATAAATGGTGGAGATACGATTGTCTCAGCTGCTAAACATAGATTTATTCCCCTGCAATTTCCCTCTGGGATTAATATAGTAATTTTGATTCTGATTCTGATAGCTAACAACACGGTTGACTTGGATAATGTAGGCAGATTGACACAAGAAAATGTTTACACTGTAGCTATATATGTTCTATACATTGCATTTCTGAAAGTCTTGTATATAAAAATATTTCTGTATATAAAAATATTTCTCATTAATTTTATTACTTTTAATTTTATTAATTTTATTATTTCCTTAAGTGGCACAATGCTGTTAAAAGTAAAACCAGAGGTCTTCACTTCTCTTCTGGTCTTCCTGCATCTTCTCACTCACAACCAACAGGAAGTGGCCCAAGAAGATCAGCGTTGGATAGGCATTAGATCATCTGGTAAAATTTCGTAAGGTTTGTCCATTGTGGCTCATGCAACACTTTTAAACATATTTTGTTTTTTGTTTTTGTTTTTTGAGATGCATTTCTTTCTTATCAAATATTATCTTTGTTTCAATCGTATTCCAACTTCTACATAGTCTTGGATAGAAAGCTTCTTCCATGGCAGTCATCTACATCCTTAGGTGTATTGGATGAGATGTTCAGTGTTAACATGTTGCAAGTATCTATGCAGATTTTGGAATCTTTGTATACAGTTTATGGATTTATGCAATAAAAACAGTAATGCGCAGTAATGGTTCTTTTGTGATCATTTGCACCTGAACTTTTCAGTGTTTTGAAACATTTTAAGCATTGATTTGTTTGTATAAAGGACATGATGTTAAAATGAACTCAAACTGAGTTGTATTTCACTTTACATGGGATGTGTTTTCACTCCCCAACAGTTCAGTTTTAAGTCCTGAAAAGAGTTAAAAGATCAACTCCCAGAAGAGAGTTACTTTAACTCTGCCCTAGAGTGTATTTGATGGTCACACTTATACACTCAAAATGAGTTAATTTGATCTCCCAGGGAGTTTATTCTAAAGGGCAGAATTTGCTGTGTGGTTAACCAGCTTACCCCCAGAGGGTATGTTTACATCTGGTTGACCAGCCCTCAACCATCATTACAGACCAGCTTAGACCAATGCATCTGAAGCAAATGCTAGTATTGAGATTAATTTTTCAGTGAGGGAATAATTGCTCCAATGGGCACAGAATCATCAAACCATGACTGGTGAGGAGAAGAAACAAATTCTGAAAAGATTTCTGATCAATGACACCATCCAGTATCGACAGCGATGATGATATGATTGTTGTGGACGAAATGTATTCTTCACTGCTACAGTTTTTCCACACTGGCAGGGCACTTGCAGCATAATGCACAATGTCACGAGGCCCATTCTGATACTGAAGCGCTATATTAAAATCGTTCTTACATATTTGAGACGAGGAAGAGAGTGTTGGCAGCAAAAATATGCAGCAACTGTGCAGTGCCGTCATTTCTGCATAGTACTTTGTTCCTGTCCAATGCAGCCAGTTGTCAGGAAATCCACCTTCTAGCATCCTGGAACTTCATAATTTCACTTTGGATTTGCTCCCTCATCATCACATTCACCTGTGCCCTGTTTGTTTAGTTTGGATGTGTGTATATAGAGTGTTTACTCTAAGCTTTGAAATTTCCTACCTTTATTTCAGGCCTGGTTAAGTCATGTTCCACCATTTAGCTCGCTCCCATTTATAATGATTTTGTGTACTCTTGTTTATAGTTTAAAACAGCCTTAACCTCTGTTCACAATTATGGATATGCATGCATAAGATCTTTGCCTTCAGTCCTGTCATGGACTCTGACAGTTACTTGCACATGCACGTAATAGCCTAACTATTATTAGAACCTTTCCACTGGCCAGTGCAGTTCGGTGCGGTATGGGTAATAATCTGAATCCAGAACTATCTGTACCCTTGACAAATTCCTGAGTCTGTTTTCCATCACAAAATGATATCTGCGAAAGAAGTATGGGTATTCTCTCTTCTGTGAGCAGCATTATATCAAGTGGAGCTATTAACATCATACGCAACATATCACATCGTATGACATCCACCGACATTCATAATTTAGACAGACTGCTCTGAAGTACTGTGTGTTTAGAAAGTTTAATTAGCAATTAAGTGCGACTCAGAGCTAAAAGAGAGCTTTGATGCTCTGGAGTTTTAAGGCTTTCATCATTTCGGGTATTTGTGTTATATTTTTCCAATTTTTCCCCCCAGTTTGGAATTGCCAATTACCCAACCTCTTTAGGACTCTCCCCCATCACAAACAATGCTCCTGACACTAGGAGGGTGAAGACAAGCACATGCCTCTTCTGATACATGTGAAGCCAGCCACCACCACTTTCCAAACTGCCACCATTGCTTCAGTGCTGGGCAGCCAATGTGCTTGGAGGAAACCATTGGGTACCCAGCTCCGATATAACAGCTAACAGATGCCTATTCCTGCCAGCATCGAGAAGGGTGCCATCTACCGACCCAGAGAGAGCATGGCCAATTTAGCTCTCTCAGACTCTGGTTGCCGATGGCAAGCACCATTTCAACCATTAGCTACGTGGTATCTAACCATTTCAGTCTAAAAACTAAAGAGAGTGATACAGAATGGGGAGAGGTGGGGAGAGGGTCTTTCAGCCTTCCTTCAAAAAGCCACTGCCCCAAAACACATGAATGCATACAGCCTGACAAGTCAACTAGAGGTCAACAAAGAGGTGTGCAGCTCCGTTATGGTGTGGTGGTCTTGCGGATCAATTAAGGTGTAGAAGTTGAAGAAAAAACAGATTTATTTTATCTGATAGATGCAAAGTGACCAGTTAGTGGCCAAAGCAGCCAACACGGCTGAAGTTGGATTCTAAGTCTCCATTCCACCTTAAATAGTGCAGCAGTTACTCTCTGTACATGTCAACAGCAGAACATAACAGCTGCCTCGTTTAAAGTGGAATAGAAACTTTAGGTCAGCTTCAGATTACATTAGCTCAGAGCTTTGTTGTAAACCTTGTTGTAAAATTTATATTGCACTTTTAAAGACACGAGTGTTGACCAAAGTGCTTGATAGGTTGAATATGTAAGAAAAAGATTTAAATCAGGGTTTCTCGACCTATTGAGTGGGGGCCAGCAGTGGGCCATGAAGCACTCTCTAGTGGTCTACAGGCCCATTCTCAGGATGAGACAGTAGTCCATAGTGGGTCAGAAATGGCACTGTAAATAATAAATCAAGCCCTATTTCTCATGTTTTATTTAAGAAATTAAAGGCAAAGGCAGTTAAAATTAAAATGGTTTGTTAACCATTCTAGTTATTAACAGGTGGGCCATGAGGTGGAGAACCTCTGATTTAAATCACTCTTCTGTAAAATGTTTTATATATATATAAATATATGTTTTATATTTTCTGCATGTTTTGTCCACACTGCCAAAACCACCCAGTTTGTTTGTACTAATGCTGCAACAAAGATATTCTATTCCATTATATCAATTTAGGGAGATATACTAGTACTCAAATCCTATATTCATTCATAAATGATGACTGCTTGTAGATAAAACTGTCATGGAAACACTACTTTCTACCAGTGGTAACTCATCCAAATGTAAAGAAATGTCAGTATAAAATATTATTTTAGTCCATTGATCCTATTGATCCAGTCAACAATAAAATCTCATATAATTTAATTTTATTCATTTTTAATTTTATATTAAGTTATAAAGATAAAAAATGCTGGAAATGGAATGTTAAACAAATATAGGATATTTATTAGTAACTCAAATTCAGCATATCTTCAGCTAATAAACAGAGAAACACTTCAAGAGCAACAGAGCAATTATCAGGAACTGGAGTTCCACAGTTAGAACAGCCACGCTTATAGTGCAACGTATTATGATATCAATCTTTTAGATGATATTAAAGCAACATGCCTTTCTGTGTACAGTTACATGCTTTATTTAAAAAGGCAGCATTCCAGGCAAACCATAACAGGTGCAACTAGCAGAGGCAAACCTGCCTGTCATCTAATTTCCACAGGGATGTGTGCCCCAGATGTTTCCTGCCTTTTCATCATGGTCTGCACGCAAAAGTCAAATCCCCTCATATCAAGAAGGATCTCACCGTTCTGAAATGAGAGGTCAGACACCCAGTCTGATATCTGAGAGGCTGTCCCTTGCCTCCCTAGATTTGTGGTCCAGTTACTGGCACACCATTCCCTTCAGGCCAGGTATGTCAGGTCAGTTTACAGTAGAAATATTTGATGTTCCTTTAATCTCACACTTAAGGCAGGCTGCATTTTAAGGGTGCGAACAGAAGCATACTTTTTTGCATCATTTGTAAAACCATTACATGAAAGATATTTTTATTTAATACACCTTATCTGTCAAACTGGTTAAAGGGAAGCACCTCTTCAATACACTGTTTGGAGCTTCCAGTAGACAGGAGAACACAAAGCTGCTTTTGACTGACGGAAGCAGGCACTGCTTGCTGCCCTGAAGCTGAACTATGCCTACCTCAAATTACCTTTTGATTGTATACAGATGCCCTGTTGACTGGCCTGGGAGCCATCCTGTTGCAACTTTTAAGACAATTTAGAACAGAGGATCAAAGATCAAAGATAAAAGAGTCTGTTGGGAGTTCACCACACTGCTGTAGCAAACAACCCCCTGGTGCACCTTAAAATCCCCATGTCTAATGCACTTGATCAAAGTTAAGGTGGCTGATTTTTCCAACCAAATATAACACAGGTTCAGGACCAATGGCATCAGAGAGACCGCGAGGGACATTAAATATTTAGCAACATTCCTTGTACCCCCAGCTGGGGTAACCTGTTTCAGGAATGATCTTCAAATGTTGTGTTCAGACCTGTTTGCAAGAATTGAGTGCTCGGTGAAACAGTCCCATACATCCAGTTCCTAGAAGGTTATAATGGGAAATGCTTATATTATCTTGACATATGGTGTATGCTTTATCCATTACACAACCTCATTTGATGTTTTAATAACCTAGGTTTGAGGTTATGCTAAAGAATTTTAAGGTAGTCTTTCATACTTATTAAATCCACTTTATGCATCAAGCATGATGCTACCACGACCATGCTTAACAGGTGGTCCAGTGTTCTTCGGGTGAATGCCTTAGTTTTATTACTAATACATACTGAAATCCAATACATAACCAATATGTGGCAATGTGACTCAGCAATATCGGAACAGTCAACAATTTTTACTTTGACTTCCTCATAAATAAATACAGAGGAGAAAGGGAAAAATGGAATATGGCTGTAAAGCATGCTTTCGGTGGTTTTATGAGGCAACAGACCTCATTAATATTTGGGTAAATGTCTCTGTTCTAACACGATTAAAAGGTACATACTACAACTGCTCTGTGGTTTAAAGAAATGGCCAAATGCAGCCCGTGGCTATTAATGTCCCCTTTTCTCAGTGAAAAGCCCTGTCTGTCACTTGAACTCCTTAATATTGCCTGTGATGCTGGTGAAAATGATTTAAAGCTTTCGGAGCAGACTTGTGCATGCAAATCAGTTTGGGAATGTTTGATAAAGGTCACGTTAAATATATAATATGAACAGCCTAAAAATCTGTGTTTGGTGTGGAAACCAGATTGAGCCACTTTACCTGGTATGTGGACTTAGTCTAAAACACATTCCTGACGTGTGTCAGTCAGGGATCATCCTTTTTGTACTGAGCATCGTTGACTTTCCTAAACCAGCCTTTAGGGGTGTACTTTGTGCACTACTGGTGCCGGTCCCCAGCCTGGATAAATGGTGAGGGTTGCGTCAGGAAGGGCACCCAGCGTGAAACTTGTGCCAAAACTATAATGCGGATCAGGCAGATTATCCACTGTGGCGACCCCTAATGGGACCATCCGAAAGAAGAAGAAGAAGATCTTTGACTTTCCTGCTGTACTGTATGTTGGTCAATGCAGAGAGTGCTGTCCAAAAATCCCTTGTGCAGACAAGCTCCTGGTTGTAGTCATTCATGATCACTAACAGCAACATAAGAGACCTTGGCCTTGAAAATTAAAGCACTAGTGAATTAATAATCTAAGTGGGTGTGTGTATAATTTTGATCCTGTAATGAAAATCCCCGAAAAAGATGAATATTTTGCTCCAAATTGTGTTTTGATTTATAAAGCTAAACATTCTGCCTCAGAAAAAGGACAGATCAATGAAAACATTGAAACACAGGTTGGCCAGTATTGTAAACGTCAACCACAACTTCACTGGTCAATAGTGTTAGTAGTATTGACTTTCATAAAAATGGGAGTAGGAATTGTTTTATATTTGTCAATTTATTCATGTAATGCAGAATAAGCCACACAAAGGAAAGGAATATATTGTTTTCTTAGATGGATATATTACATACTTACAGAGATTCAGCTATTATTTGCGTTACCTAATTTGATTACCTATTAATCCAATTAGATTAGTAGCTAGGAAACAGTGATACTCTTACAAGATGCATTACTACCTGCCATGTACATATTTCTTGCATATCGCAATGACATCTAGACTATTTGGGAAGTTAAATATTAGGCCACTGCAGCTGCTGTGGGGAGACTTTTATTCCAAAATGCATCACAGATGTTTATGTTGATCATGAATGAACTTCCAAAATAATATCACATCTGGTTTTAGCAGAGATATAAAAAAGGCAAACAAACTAAAAAGCCTCATGCACACATTCAAAATGTATTAACTACTAATTTTTAGCATGCAATCTATCAGAATTTGTGCAAGCACGGTATATGTGTGCAAGTGTTTGCTCAGAGATCAATTATAAATACGTTCAAGATGTTGACATTAGGGGGATCACACAAGTTCTTTTCTTTGGGGAAAATGGGTCATGAATAAAGTGTAGTAAATAATAAGTTATAAACAGCCCATAATATGGTCCAGAAGTCGGGATCTATTTTTCTGTGTAATGTATTCCAGGGCTTGTGTTGTCACTAACAAGATGCGGCCAGTAATATTGTACATTTCTACTCACGTCATGTCTTTTCTAATGTTTTTCATCTTGTATACCTATATGGTCTCCATAGGCCATTACAGGCATTATTTCAGTGTGAGGCTGGGCAACCAATGATATATTTTAATATTTTTCCTTCACCCCATTTTGGCCCCACCCTTATAGTGACAGAAAGGTCAGGATTTTGATCCTGAGAAGGAAAAGTTGTGTATCACACATCACTGAAAAGCACCTGCACTGGCTAGTCATATTTCCTTACAGCTGTGACATTTGTTCAGATGTAAAAGCAAAGAAAAACAAAAGTCGGTAGAAACTATGCACCATATCCCTGCCCACATCATGCTATAATAAGTCCCAGGACCTGTTGTACCACACCTCAGTCTCGCTGAAACTGTGAGGTGCAGTCTGTGTTAGCAGTGGAACCCAAGTCCTGCAGAAATCATCAAAATACCCCTTCTTTTTTTTTTACAGCCGTCTGAAAGCTGAGATGAGTTCTATTCCAACGCACACCAGATTGAAAGCTTATTGTACTAAGCTGAAAAATTATACTCACTTCTGGGTTTAGCTGGGATTTTGCATTTTAGATTTGTAAAGATGATAATTAAAGGTGGTATCATGGCACAGGGTCAACATTTGGAAAACCGATCCTTTTTTGTTGAGACCGTACAGCCAGTCAGAGGTAACGTTTCATTGTGTTTTCAATATAAAGGGAGAATAGTTTCATGCTTTAAAGAATGAGTATGAAACGAGAGAGCGAGATAGTTCTATTTTAAAGATGTGTATGTTTGACTAAGCAATTGAACCACTCAAATGGGGCCTGAAACCCTGGATATTTCAGTATCCCAACAGCCAACATTTATTTAATTTTTCGGATTTCAAATTTTATCCTCTGGGAATTGTGGTATCACAAGCAAACCCCTAGCAATGTTCCATTTTGGCAAAGCTCTTTATTGTGTTTGTGGAATTTGTGGACATAAGATTATGGGCAAGATATGAGACCGCAAGGGCTACGCACGAAGCACTGAGCAGCTTTTGCCAGGGGTCTGTAAATACAGGGAGTCTGTGGATGAATTTGCAATTAAAGATGCTTTATTTATTCATTTTTATTTCAAATAAATAGAAATGTTACAATCAAACTTCTTGTGCCAGTCATTTTATTCATTAGCACTTAATAGTGTGAGAATCACACGGGTCAGGTACATTGACACATAGGTCAATGATAGGTGCATTTGCACTGCTTGTTTAGGTGCTTTTTCTCCTTCCTCTTCTTTTTCTTTCTTTTTCTTTTAGAGAAGGAATTTTCCCACATGATTTGCTCTCAATCATAATGTCAACACATGCATAGGGCAGTTCATTTCCCTGCACTTAGAGGCAAAGTGTGTGCAGTAGGAGACGGAAAAGAGCGCCTTTTAGGAGTCTTATCTCGATTGCTTCCTGCAAACATGTCTATGGACCAATCAGTATAGAGCTGGGGGGGCAGCTTGTTATCATTAATATAGGAAGCAGAGGACAAGGCAAAACAGTAGGAACTAGCCAGCTTTAGACTGCATCCTCAGTGCCCAGTTTCCCTCTGTATTCCCACATGCAGCGAGTAACAGTCCATTAGTTCCACTGCAGTCTCACTTCCTCTTGGAAGTTCAGAACAAATCCTGTTGTTTTAACACAATAAGGAAATGCTAATCATCATTGTTTGGCATTATTAAAAAATTAACTGATATAAAAAGTGGTCTGGTTTATTATTCATGCATACTACAGAAAGTTCAATGCATTTTCAGTTCAGCACTGGCAAAGATTCCATATTCTACTTTTCAGTAATTCAGTAGTTTAAATAAGTTAGCAGTAGGTTAAACGTGTATTTTCTCTATATTTGAAAAGGTTTCCTTTATTGATGTAATATATGTTATAGAATTAAAAGTATATTAATGTATTTCACTGTAAAAAATAATTTTCTTGCAGCAGTGGTATCAGAAAATGTTGTAAAAATTTTAAATAATCTGGTGTGTTTACCCCTTTTTAAAGACATTTTCTGTCACGCCTGCTAACAGCTGTTTTGTATACCACTCATATTCTGTCTGTTAAAACAAAGAATTACATTTAAAAAAAAACGATTAAAATGCATTTATTTTCTCTACAATCTTAATTGTACATTTACAGTGTGTTACATTCTTCATTTAAAAGCTATAAACTTTATGAAGAAAGAAAATGAAAAAAAAAGAATATTAGGTTGTGATTTCAGCCAATTTAAATTTGTGTTAAATTTAAGAAAATGTTGTGATTTATATAATGTTGAAGAATACATTTATTTCATGGTTAATATTGTTAAACTTACAATCTGAAAGTTCTTATAATATATATAAATATATATAATTAAAATATTCCATTCATGCAAAATTTTCTTGCAGAATTATGTCACATTTAAATATGATTGTAAAAAGAAATATTTTTTACAGGGAAAATATTGTCAAATTCAGTTGAGAAAAGTTTATAAAGTGTATGAATTAAAGTGCATGTTGTTGATTTTAATTAACATTTAATATTCAGACAATTATATTAAAATGGTTTTGCCGTAAAATCATTTGGTATCAAGCTTTGTGATAAACCAATATTTTGGTTTAGTGACAACCCTGGTGAAACCAGAAACATTAGTTGGCTAGTTGGAAAAATTAGTTGGAAAAATACAGTGACATGCAAAAATTTGGTAATTCCTGGACAGAACATATATGAATAGCAAAATGGGAATAAGATTATCTATTTTCCAAAAAGTAAAAAGTAAAAGAAACATTTAAATATTATAAACACAGTTACGTTTTTATTTCCATCTTTTACAAAAAAAGACAAACGTCCCCAAAAAACTTTGGGCACCTTTTATGGCCAGTATTTAGTAAATATTTAGCTTGTAAAGGCTTTTTTTAAGAGTTAAGAGTCTTTAAATTCTTGTTTGGGGGATTTTGCCCATTCTTGCAAAAGACTTCTAGTTCCGTGAGATTATTGGGCTGTTTTTCACACATTACTTCTCTGAGGTCTATCTACAGATATTTATGGTGTGTAGGTCAGGGGAATGTAAGAGCCATTGCACAACCTTCAGCTTGCACCTCCTGAGGAAGTCCATTGTGGATTTGGAGTTGTTTCAAACATTATTTTCCTGCTTTAATTGAATCCCCTCTTCCTTTAACCAGTTAAATGACTGGTGCTAAATTTTGTGGTGTGGACACAGGAAAGGTTTGTTTCTGATTATACTCACGAATAGGTGAAATCAAACTAAAGGTATTTTATAGTCAAATAGGGACTGTGACTTAAGTCATTCCTACAAGTGGTTCTTCCTGTTCTTTCAGAACTCAGCTTGACCTGTATGATTTCTGTTAACTGTCAATTATTTATTACTTTTTATACCCTTCATTGACTTAATATTCAGAGTGGTAGGCAGCTGCTTAGAGGAGCCCATGCCTGCTGATTGTCGGGGGAAGGTTTGAGGACTCTTTCCTAATGATGACTGTCAACTACCCATACCTCTAACAAACTAATTAAGGTCAGAGACTGTGGTAAAAGTTTTACATGGTGCACCTTTCCTTTTTTTTCATTCTAAAACTGTACAAAAATAAAATGTACTAATCTTGTTTCTAATCTTGTACTAATAATGTTTCATCATTAAATGTATTGTAAAATGTTGTCACTTCAGTCAATACTGTGTGAGGCTCTTTTAGGGAATTCAAAATGATTTATTGAATTAGTGAAATGTAGCAATGCCACCAGAAATCCTGTCCTCCGATCATAGGATACACCATCCACTGTTTGGTCAGAAGCTCTAGCTGGGAAGTTGTGCAGAGAAATGAAATTTGCAAGTCAGTCACTGAATAGCAAGCAGACGAAATACAGGGGTAATTCTGCAGGTTCTTGGACTGTGGCCATACCAGCAGCACTCATGTTTAATTTGCAACCTCTGCCAGCTTTTTATATATACAGTCAGATTGCAAGCACCCAAACTCACTTCGTGAATTAATGTGGCTCTGAGAGCTGAGAGCTCTCCAGCTGTATGAGTTGTAGCTGCTAGTTCCAGGAAAAGGTGCTGAAATCAACATATATCTGAAATTTTACTCAAGAGTCAGAGCTGTTGGTTGTTTCTCATTGTTGAACTGAAAATAAAATATATGCAAGTTAATACATTTCATGCAGGACCACATACCCTTTGCATAAGGCAAATAAGATATCTGTAATAATATCCAAACAAGGGCACAATCTGTATTACTCTGCCAGAATCTGACAGTTTGATAGGTTATTGTGATGCTCATGGCTCTGTGAAATGTTCAAAACACAAGACAGATAAATAGCAGGGCTTTTTAACCTGTGGGCCGCAGACCACTAGTGGACCATAAAGCACTCTAGGCACTAAGCAATGGTCCAAATTTTTGTTTTCAGCTCAAAAAAACTTGGGATTTCAATTTTTAACAGCAACTCTGAGTTGCAAAATGTCTTATGAACACAAAAATTGTAGACACAATTTTTTTTTTATCAAAACATGATCAAATTCATACAAATTCATCAAATATTTAAATTCCTACAATCTCCTGAAAATAATATCTGGCATGTATGACTTGTAAATACTTTTCAAATTGATTTGGCAAATACAAGTATGTCAAACTATAGAAACATGTCACAAAACTGGTCTAGGATTCAAAATGATAAACTACTCTTTGGGCCCTAATTCAGCTTTTGAGAAAAATAAAAAATAAAAAATAAATGTTATAGGGCTGTTATGTTTTCTAGTTATGAACAGGTGGGCTGTGAAGTGGACAAGAATGAACTTTCCTTTGCCATGTTGCTATGATTAATTGTGTTTTTTTTCCTCAGAATTGTAAAGGGAAAGGGGGGTTTGTGTCTTTATGCTTGGTTTCAGGTGTTTTTAACCTTCTTATTTTTGATTTCTGTAAAGTTGCTCTGTGACAACATCAGTTGTAAAAAGTGCTATACAGATATATTTCTATTAGATTTTTTTATATAGAGTTATACTTTATTAATAAAAAAAATGTTTTTAGTTAAAATGTACCATCACAATAAGAAATATCAATTTAATATGAATATCTACAGATTTTGGGTGGAACATGAGTTTTGTCAGTGAGTAAAGTGTTTTTGGACATTTTTTAAAAAAACATGCTCTTTGTGTGAACTGAAGTAATGGATCACTTCAGTAATAAAACAATGTCAATTTCTTGTCCAGTCACACATAACGTACTACTCACCATGATGAAAATGCCCAATTCTTTGGTCTGCACTCCTTTGAGGATCAAAACATGGCCTACAACCAACTCAACAACAAAGAAAGTTGATTTCTTTGACGTGAACACCCTCAGGCATCTGCAGAATGTCAACTGGTCACACTTCATCAGTAATGAGACCATTTGGCAGCACAGTAACCAGACCTAGGGCTCTATTCCTGCCAGACAGTGGTGTTGCAACTTGTCTAGCTGGCCAGTTCAGTTGCCACCTGATGCTGAAACTACTGGGTTCTTCCGTTTTAACAATTAACTCATTAAAAGAAAAATACAGTTCTTTCTTTGTAGACATAACTTTCCATGCCATAGGTAGTTCTCTTTACTATGTGGAGGTACATTCTTGCTTTGGTCTTTAACCTTTGTCAAGGTTCCTCTCAGATCTTTAGAACATGTTCTTTATCTACTCTTGGAGAAATACCTTCCTGCAAGCTTCAACTCTAATCCAAATCTAACACACCATATTCAGCCAATCAAGAACTTCTGAAGGCTGGATTAGAGTTGAATCTAAAGCAGGAGGGTGCTCTCCAGAAGCAGGGTTGGTGACCCCTGCTCCAAAGACAATTGACCACAAATCAGATAATCCCTAATAAATTTCATGAAACCAATTTAACCATTTCTTATTAAGATAATGTAGTTTACAGAAGTTTGCAAATATGTGGGCACCTCTGGTATCCTTTGAGGTAGCACATTGTGGATTTTGAGGTGTGTTTAGGATCATTATCCTTCTGTAGAAGCTATCCTCTTTGTATCTTCCAATTTTTTACAAGTGGTGTGATGTTTGTTTCCAGAATATGCTGGCATTCAATCCAATCCAGTGCATTATCTGCCAGTGTTAAACTCACCGTGCTGGCTGCCACACAAGCATGTTTGATCCCCATGGCTAACATTTGGAGATTGCACCCTTTTTCTCTTTGCTCATTGCATCCAAAAGGTTTTATTTTAAATTAATTGCTAAGACTTGTTTCCAAAATGCATCAGTGTTGTTAAAATGTTTTTAGATGTCCTTAACTGTCATTTCATAACAGCTATCTACTTCTAACGTGCTTTTGCTTTGTGTGAATGAAATGTTTGACTTCTGATTGTTGGGACAAGATTTACAGAGTCAGTATTTTTATAGATTTGAAAATTTGCATCACTTGTCCTTTCTGGTCCAGAACCATCCATAAGGCTAACAAATTAATTGAGGTCTGAAACTGCATTTGCATTTTCTTTTTATTTTATCCCAATTTCCCCACCAATTTGGAAGAGCCAAATACTCAAACCCATTAGGATTCTCCTCCTATCCCATACACTCCCCTCCAAAAATATTGGAATGGTGAGACAAATGTCTTTATCTTTGCTATAGACTGAAAACTTTTGGGTCTGACTTTAAAATATGAATATAAGGCAAAAGAACTACATTTCAGCTTTTGTTTCCAGGTATTTACATCTGGATTTGATACACAGTTCAGAAGACATTTTCTCATAACCCACCCATTTTTCTACAGCAAAAATACAGGGATTGGCCTCACTGTTCCAGTACTTATGGAGAGGAGTGCTCCTGACACTAGGAGGGTGAAGACAAGCCACCGCCTCTTTTTGAACTGCTGCGATTGCATCATTGACACCATTGCATCTTTGTTGGGCAGCCAACGCCAGCTCTGATAGAACAACTAACAGATGCCTGTGCTGACCAGCACTGAACTACCCACCCAGAGAGACCGCTGGGCCATTCGGAACCCAAAAATCAACTGTTTATCATGAAAAATAAAGGACAAAATGTACTTCATAAATGGTTTATTTGCCCATAATTATTTGGATAGTCGCTGTTATTCCATGTTCCTTTGGAAAAATTGACTATCATTTGTTCTCTCAACAGTGAAAAAAGTGGTGAACATTCCTGTCATTTCTCACATAGCACAAGTTGAACAATTCTGTCCCTTTTTTCAGTGTGCAATTACTATTTATATGGAAGCCCTAAAACGGTAGGTGATTGCCTCTTTAAAGAGTCCTTTCACTGCTTTCTCCTCTGTCTGTTCCCAAGGATACAGTATGGCACGTTAAAATGGTGAGCTTTGCCCTGTTGACTGGTTACTTAGACAACAAGAATGGCAATTAGCTGTGAACTGACATGAAGAGCCCAGTAAGAGTCTGAGGTTGCGAACCTTTGACAATTTACTTCACTTAGTTCCAGTAATATTAGATAGTAAAACTGTTGTAAGTGAAGTGAATCAAACCAGACCTTCTTTCTTCAGCGTTATTTAAAAAGCCTTTCAAGACCCAACCCTGCTTGAGCCTGGATTCTAGGAACTGCTGATATATGTGCCTGCTGTATTAAACCAGCTGGTGATTATGTATCCTTGGAAGATGTATGTTGGTGTTTTGGGAAACTTTGGGAAGTCCTCTCAGTAATGAGTAGGTGAGAGAGAAGACATCAGGCTGTTACAGTTCTGAAAGGCTACATATCTGTCGAAGGTGGAATTTAGACAGTAATAGTTCTAGACATATAACTATAACAGACAATAGTTCTGACTATAACTACTTTTCTATTCCCTGTATCTCCCCTGTATCTATCATCACCATCTGATTGGCCCATGTGTGATGCAGATTGAACGGCAAAGCATATGCCCTTGTTTCGTAAACTTCCCATAAAACTGCAGGGGGTTGTGACTGAGAACTGGGCTATGGAACATCTATTGAGCCTCATAAAATGAGTACTGCATTGTCTGACTACAGAAAAATATCAATGATTCAGAGATTACAGACATGATGGCTCAAATTCCAAACATCTTTGATTAAAAAAACCTTTTACTGACCTTAGGCCACATCAGATCACAGGTGAAATGGGGGGGGGGGGTATCAGAGTGGCATTATCTCAGCCTCGGATCAGTTCCAGATGTGCACGGTTTGCATTTATAAATGGCCTCCAGACAAATGCTCTTTATTATACTGATTACCTCCACGTGAGAGAAATTTGTACTCCCAGTGATTAGTTAGAAACGATCTGTGTTTACGACAACACAGGTAGTGAGAGATAATGTTTACACTTGTGCACTTGGTTTGGAAGACAGGGGCAAAGACTGTTCTGGGTGTGTAACACATCCATGCTGTGCTCCATGGTCAGCTCTCAGATGAACCCACATGTTTTTGCTTGATTGTGGCCCAGTTCGCAACACACTCCCGAGTCTATAAAACATTTGACGCTGCTTGATGTGAAATACTGGGATGTGTTAATACCATACTTATCACATCATCCATTTTTGCTCTGGGTTTGTATGTTCCAAGGGGTGTTGTACTGTGGCACTTGGCCTCATTGCACCACGTTAGCTAAATGACTGCTGGCCACCGCCTTGCCTTTACCTCATCATGTAAGTTGTGACCACATGTTTGTGATTTTTCTTTTCATTTTCTTTAAAACATGGAGATTCAATAGAGGATACCAAGAGACGACAGGCTATGTCTCTATTAAAGGCCTAATACACTTGGTGCGTGATCCCAACCAGGATACAATAGAGCCCACAGCTGGAAGTACTGAAGGAATCCTTAAACAGAGCAAGGGAATAACGAAAGGACACGGGAGAAGAAACATGCAGTTTCTATGTTAGACAAACAAGGTGGAGGCTTGTCGCTTTCTTGTAATGGATGGGAAAGAACATGCTGGGAGAGAGAGAGAGAGAGAGAGAGAGAGAGAGAGAGAGAGAGAGAGAGAGAGAGAGCTGGGCCTTCAATTACTGCCTGTAATTGTTTGGTATTGCATGGCATTCGAATGAGATCAAGCAACTATACAGGTGCTGAGTGTGTTGGCCGAGCGGCCTGCATCTGTCGAGTGCCAGCAGTTTGTGAGATCACCAGGGAAATAAAGTAAACAAACTGAAAAGCCAGGACTGATGGCAGTACCTGTTTTGGGGGCTCATATGAATTTTATTAAAGGCACTTTGAAAGGAAATAATAACAATAATAGTAATCAAAACAAGATGTCCATTGCCCTACAGTGCGTCACTCACTGGAAGCTGAGATAATCCGCTTTCAGCGAGGCTTTTGAAAGTCAAGCCTGTTCATAACATTTTCTTTATAATGAAACCATTTTGTGCCAATCCTCAAGGGAAGCATTTCTCTCAACATAGAAAAAAAGCGAACAGCCTTCATCCGATTAAGCAGCTGTTTCTAGATTGCAAAGGTGATCTTAATCACCAGGTCTGAGTGAGTCTCATGTGGACTGTTGCTAAGGGTCTACAGTAGCAATGTGTTGTCTGTTGTCAGGAATGTCCTCAGTGGGAGGCATAGTTTCTCAAAGTAAGTGATAACCAGCCTGTCTTGTGTTTGTCATGAAATTTATGACGGAATAAAGAGCAAATTCGAAGAGTCAGCATTCTCTCACATGTTTGTTAAACATTTGATGGCGGTCAAACCATTGAATCCAAGTATTGGCCAGCACTTTTCAGAAAACCAGAGGAATTTAACAAGATGGAACATATATTAAATCATTATAGAGACTGACAGCATGACAGTATTTTAATGCTTGTCTGCAACAAGATCTCCAAAATCTTATTGTTACATTGTTACAATTTGCAAATTTAACAATGTGAACTCCCGTCCCATGGGTGCCCGGTTTGGCTAAATGTCAGTCAGTCAGTCAGTTGTTATCTAAGTCACTTCTTCCTGAATTAATCCAGAACCCTGAAGTCATCAGGAGTAAGGCAGGAATAGCCCCTGGAATACATGTTTTGCCAAATACACTCACATTTTGTGCATATTTTACAAATCACAGTGAACTCCTGTCCACTGGAGGCACTGTTTTGCCAAATGCACACATATTTTGTACATGGGCAAATGGACAAAAGCTGTGAAATGCTGCTTTAGGTGCTAGTTAGTTAGTTTTTAATCCAATTTTTAAGCAACCAACACCATTTAAAAAGAATTTCTTAAAAACAACAAACTGAATTGCACACCTTTCAAGGAGTGCAGCCACATATATAGGTCTGAGGAGCACAAAGCTATGTCTGCTGCTTATTTTATTTCTTTTTCATCTGAACCAATGACTAAAATAAAGATAGACAACATAAAGGCTCTTAAAAGGGAAACCAGTATGATGATAAACTCCATAACTCTCCTTACATCTTTAATATATAGTCATTGGTCTTAACTAATTCTGTTTGTTCTGCCTCAGAGGCAGCGCTGCCTCAGGTGTAGTGTAGTGATTTTGTACAAGAGCATAAATTGTTTTTCATACAAATGTGATAGCACAATTGAGAAATACATTTAACTGACCATCGTCTGTGGTTTAGGGTGTGTTCTGCAGGATCCGGCTGAGCTATTCTTCACAAATGTGAAAAAAAAAAATGATATGAAACATGTATGTGTTTGTATAACTTCATCGTGCCTTGTTTCCCTGAAAGCACTGGGAGCTTGCAGAATTTAAGTATCTAATTTTACATTGCAACAATGTTTCTTTAAAGTGGTCATGGTGGTACCTGCTTTGAATCTTCAGGCAGGTTCAGACTCCCAAGTGTGGGGGATGCTGGTACCAGGGGTTCAAACCCTGATGTATCAGAGAAGGAGAGGGTATGCTTATCAGCTACATTCCCAGTTTTCATCTGCGGTAGACATTGTCCATTTGCGAGCTGAAAATGTTTGTTTTCTCAGTGATGTGTTTGGGAATATTCCAAATCACGGAAGCCTGGTAATGGCAGTGTTTGTTTGTTTGTGACATTTGTTTGAATATGAGGACTTCACGAGAAAAAAATCATCTCAAGATAGTGAAGATAGAGAGATGTGTTTGGGAAAAGTGCCATCATATGGTTATCTTTTCATTATTTATTGAATTCCTTTCTTAGTGAGATGATTCGGATAATGTGTATGTCAGAGTGCACATCAATAAGCCAGAGTTGATACAGTTTTGTGTCAGGAAAAGGCCTTTGAAATGTAGTGAACACATAAAAAAACAATACAATAATACAAAAAATAATACAATCAAAAGCTTTTTAAAATCATTGATGTGGAAACTATCGTCAAAACTAGTTTGGCAGAGCTCAATCAGATCTCAAACGGACCGTGACAGAATTAACAAGGAATAGAACAAAAGTGCAAAAACCTCACACAAAGTGTCAGTGATTTGGAGGAGAATGCTCTGGTTGTTTAAGACTGACTCAAGGAGACATTTGTTCTCAGTGAATCACCAAGGATGTGAAAGTGTTATTTGCCTGTTCGGTGGATGATACTTTTATTGCAGCAGTGATTGATCTCTTAAAAAGCCTTGGATAGATGTGTGTGAAAGTGGAATTTTGACTTCAACTCTGTGCTTCTAGAGAAATGTGAAGAAATGAGTGTGTAACAGCTGGTTTTAAACAACTTGTATGAGATTCTGTCCAAGTGATGTTGAGCCAAAACTCCCACAAGCCTGGCATATCAAGCTTTTCTGAGAAGGATACCTCATTAAAACTGTGCAGTGATGCTCAGATGCTAGCAACTGTTCCTTCTCCTTTCAAGCTTTTTTGCCTCTGTAATTAAATCTGCCTCATTTGAAACGGTGAAAGCCAGCAGCAGCAAATAATTCCTAGATATGCAACTTTTTCGTCCTAAGGTCATTGTCAATAAAGTCGATGGTTCCACATCTTGTATAGTACATCCGGAAAGTATTCACAGTGCTTCACTTTTGCACTTTTATATGTTACAGCCTTATTCCAAAATTGATTTTTTTTCTGTCAACATTCTACACACAATACCCCATGATTACAAAGAGAGAAAACTGTGTTTGAAATTTTTGCAAATGTATTAATAATAAAAACACAAAAATATAATATACATGAGTATTCGCAGCCTTTGCCATGATGCTCAACATTGTGTATCTTGTTTCCACCGATTATCCTTCAGATGTTTCTTGATTATAAATTAAGTTGATTGGACATCATTGGGAAAGACACACATCTGTTTATATAAGGTCCCATAGTAGACCATACAAACCCAGACATGAAGTTAGACTGAATTGTCTGTAGACCTCTGAGACAGGATTGTACTGAGAGATAGTTCTGGTGAATGGTCCAGAAAAAGTTCTGCTGCATTGAAGATCTCAAAGAGCACACTGGCCACCATCATCTGTAAACGGAAGAAGTTTGGAACCACCAGGACACTTCCTAGAGCAGGCCACCTAGCCAAACTGAGTGATTGTAGTTGGAGGAACTTAGTCAGGGAGGTGACTAAGAACCCAACAGTCACTATGACAGAGCTCCAACATTGCTCTATTGAGAGAGGAGAATCTTACAGAAGGACAACCATTTCTGTAACACTCCACCAATCAGGCCTGTATGGTGGAGTGGCCAGACGGAAGCCTGCTCAGTAAAAGGCACATAATAGCCCATCTGAAGTTTGCCAAAAGGCACCTAAAGGACTCTCAGTCCACGAGAAACAAAAAGATTGAACCTATCACATATGATGCCGACACTAGGAGGGTGAAGACAAGCACATGGCTCATCCAATACATGCAAACTGCCACCATTGCACCTTTGCTGGGCAGCCAACTCATTTGGAGGAAACCGCAGAGGGGATGCATCATTAGACTGAGAGAAGCAGGTGCACCATCTAGGCCAGGGGTAGACAATCCTTGTTCTGGATTTGCCAGACTCCTGGTAAAGCACACTTGATTCAACTCACCTGTTAAGGTCTGTTAGGGCAGGAATTCTGACCTAGCTTTATTCACTGTTGTGAACAAGAAATCTTTTAGCAACAAATCCAGGTTCAGTTTGGGATCTGAAAACTGGTACAATGATCTGCAGACCCATCACATATGACAGTCAGTCAACCCTAGTAGTGGTATGTAGGGATGTCACCTGGTATGGGCTTCCTTGGCAATTGCAGCAAATATATTTGTAAGCAGCCCCAAACATCATAACCATGCCATATGGAACCTGCCAAACCATATTTCATCTTGTATCTAGGAGGCACCCCAACAAGGTATGACTGTACAGTTTGTCCCATATACTTATCCTTTTGCTCTCATATTGTAATTGCTTATATATATTGTCATATATTGTCAATTGTGAATTGGTGAATATTTATGGGCATATGCATTGGTATCAGATATCTAACCATGAAAATACAGTTTGAATAGATAAAAATATACCCGATCACTCTGAATTCCTTTTACTGGCTTCATGTAATTGCCCACATTTAAAAGCTTAGTGTTTGCCTACACATCTAAAATGGAATTGTACTTCTGTACTTGATGGTGCTGGTCAAAACTCAAGCTGTACCTCGAGCTCATTCAGACTCAAGTATGGCTTGGCTTGACCCAGCCTTGCTCAATGCATGATAAGCAAACATCAAGACTCTTCTCTGTCCTGGCACTCAGATATTGAGATGAAGATTCCCCCCCAGACTGAAGACCCATATCTTCAACTGCACTTGAATGAAGACTAATCTTGTATTTGTTGAACTGTAATTGAACTTCATATCGTCTTGTCATCTCTGTTTGTTTATTCTTGTTGTCGTATCTCTGGCAGCATATTAGTCAAGCAGCATCTTTGGACTCTGCATGAGAACAAATATTTTGAGCCAATAGAAAATCACTTTTCTAACTCCCTCTTAATTAAAGTGAAGTGCTGTAAATCTACATGTTATTGGACACTGTGGCGTTTTGAGACTCTTGATGTCCAGACAGATTGCCATGTCTAGTGTTTTGACCTTTGATGGCCGCAAGAAAAATCAAACCTGTTCCTGTTAACGGAGAAGGAGACCTTTGGTTTTAGTACCTTTGTTGAACAAGAACTGGCCAGCAAATACACAGACCTTCACTACAAAGGGGATGTGTGGGAAATGTCAACAAATACTTGACTTTTCTTTGGTTCCTGGAAGGGCCGGACATTTCTTTGTGTTGGTGTCACACTTCCCGAGTTTTCCATTCAAAATTTCGTGGCCTTAGCAAATACACTTGCGCCTTGTGTGAATAAGCTTTAACTGAAGGATGGTGTTTACTGGCTGAAATATAATAAAGACGTGTCATTGACTCTCAGGCTATTTGTAAAGCACTTGGGTTACGTTCCTTAAAAAATAATGCCAAAGTTGTTATTTGGAGCAATGCTGCAAAAGAATCACACTGCGCTGCTAGCAGAGAACATTACTCCATCGTAGGGCTAGCAATAGTACATGAGAGGGAAAACAGAAAATAGAAACAGTGTTGTGTTTGCCTTTGGCTTGTATATGATTCATCACTGTTATGCTGTTATTTAGTACCTTGACCTGCTTTTATACGAAAAAGTGAAGTGTTTATAACAGTTCAGAAATGAAAATTAAAACAATAAATTGTTAAGTGAATCCAGCATTTTATTTGTTTTAATGTTAATATTTCCTTTTGTCAAAACAAAAGTCACAGTATCTCCACTCATTCGTTGCACAGCCTACTGCTCTTTTTCCAGCTCCTAACATATATCAACAAGTTAACTTCTTTCTCAACCAATTAGGAAAATATGTCTGGAACTAACTGTTTCTATCAGGACATTTACCCTGGCACGCGCAGGGTAAATCAGTCAATAGTCTTTAATAAAAGACAGAGAGAAGTCTACAAACACAATACAGGGGTAATCCAATAGCGAAGTCAAACCAGAAGCAGGGTCAAAAAACACGAGAAACAAAAAAATCCAAGAAAGCAGAGTACAGCTACAATGGCTAATACTAGGCAAAGACACCTGGGGGAAACCAGTATATAAAAGGGGAACCCCAGGTGTCAGTACTCCGGTGATTGCGACCGGATCATGTGACCCTCTGAGAAGGGGATTGGGTCACCCATGGCCCTCTGGGAAATGTAGTCTGGGCACGTGACAGTTTCTTAGACATTCCCAGTTAGACAAAAACTAACATGGAAACATCAACTCCCAAAACTAAACATACATTAAACAAAATACATTACTTGCATTACTTTTTGAAATATGCTTACCAAACTTGAAAAGTCCATATTTAATTGAGAGAGTTGTGAGTAAACAGTAAAAAAAAATATTAAACTATAAACTAAAGCTTCTAGAGAACGAGACGGATTAAGTTATAAATATATAGATAAGTTGGTTTTCAATCAATTCTTTATAGAGCAGTTCTGGTACATTATGTTGTTGCAATGTCAAGACCCTTTTTAACAGCTGTTTGAAAATTTCTATAATGTAAATATTACTACTATTATTACTGGTTTATTCATTCTGAGGGTAAAGCGAAAAATGAGGCGTTATTTTGTCTCAGATGAGCACCAATATGGGAAGTCCAGACAGAGGTCATAGCAGTTAATTGCATCACTTTCTGAAAGTTAATGGCTTCACTGTTGTGACAACGTAGCATGAAATAACAAACAGATATGATTTGTATTTGCTCTGCTCAACTGCAGCCAGGATTTGCTAAAAGAGCTTTCATCAGAAGTCGGTAGGAAGTTGGTAGGATCACTTTTACATGTGGGTCAAACAAACAATGCGTTGCCATGATATGGTGACATGTTTGCTCAGAGCCAATAGTGCTGATGAGACTTGGTTTTTTTTCTTCACTGTTTGGACACATCATTCCGTTTCACACCCAGTGGTTTTTTTGTCACAAATGAGCTCAATGTTAGCCTTACTGGATATATTGGAAAGGGAAGGGCCAATAATATTCGTAAATGATTTCACCATTGACCATTTTCAAGCAGTTTAAAAGAGACGTCATCTTGATTTTTGCAGAGCGCATTATGAAATAAACCACATAATCGCTGGGCTCACATTTGTGCTATTGTGTATTCCAATCATTTCCTATTCCTAACAGCACTGCTTTGACAATAACGTAAGAATGTTTCAAACCAAAGGAAAGAGATTTTCCTTTCACTGATGTTGGAAACAGTCATTTCAGTGAAGATTCTGATTCAGTGTCAGCCACTTACAACATGTCTCTGTAATTGTGCCTGTCCGTCTGGATTAGTATACTCTTTGTTTTGCTGCCAGAACACCCTCATTGTCAAGACACATCTGGAGATAGATCAGATGCCCACAGTTCCCTCTTTCTGGTTCAAATCCTCATCTTAAAACAAATACTGTAAATCAGAGGTGTTACATGTGTCATGTTACTTTTTTTCCAAGAAAGTTGAAGTTGAACCATGTCAAAGCCATTAGTGAAACTCTAGTATCTCCAGTGCAGCAAGACAGGGACTGACAGACCTTCTCACATGGTTGCTCTCCCAGGGTAATGCGATAGCAAAATATTTACACAGCCGCTTGAATTTGTCTAAAGCGATTTTGATTCTTATCAAATATGAGACAAGCAAGCATCTGCCTTCGCCCATCCGATGTGTTTGTTTGAGTTTGATGTTTATTGACAAATACTGTACATTGGCCTAGGATTCGGTCAGCAGCCCAAGATTTAGGTTGTAGATGTTTCCACCACAGTTGACTAACGGAACCTATTGCAACATTCAAACGGCATTGAATCGAATGCATTGGCTTTAGAGTCTTTTCTGTTTTAAAATGTTAAAGTGGGATAATATAAGATCTCCACTTCTAGGCCCACCTACACCCCTGCTGACCCAATAAATCTTTGTCCTTTAGCCAACATCATTTTCTCCCTAAGCTGCATTTATAAGTAGGGTGACACTTGACCAGTCGATATGCTAAGACAGATCCAAAGAAATCAAAACTGCACCCATTACACGACAGGCAACCACATCCCTTTTCCAATGAAAAGAGAAGAAAGCTGGACTCACTTGTTATCTGCATTCAAATCCAGTTATCCCAGGTGGCCTCTGCAAACGAGTTCTTTGGTGTCACCTCGTGAAAAGCAGAAAATAATACATTTGCCCTATTTGTGAGGGTGACCGTATGACAGCCTTGACGAAAATGCACCTGGTCTGGTTTGGAATGCTACTCACTTTCACTGATCTCAGCAAGCATTAGTCACATTTGTGTGTCTTGAGTGCTAGACATGTCCTCTTTTTGGGAAGTGATAAATGTGTCAGGCCAGAATAACGAAATTGTCTCAAAACACTGTTGGTCTACATGTACCAGCATCTAAACTCACAACAATCTGTCAGTCACCTTGCATTTTTAACATGTTAGTAAATTCAGGCTCCTGCAGATGGTGTTGCACAAGGACAATCAAACTATAAATACATGTAGGGTGTGCAACCTGTTTCATATACTGAGAAGAGGTGGTACAATGTAGTAAATGTTTGGTTGCGGGTGTGGAAAATGGGTTGCAAAGCAGATATATATGACACAAATAAATAGGCGAAAAAATATGATTACATTTGGGTGAGCCAAAAGCCAAAGTGTGAAGGGAGTAGCTGAGTTTGCAAGTGTATTGAAGCATACAATGATACTGGTCCACCAGCAGTGGCAAAAATCCCAGTCACTGCAGTGTACCACCCTCAGTCTCACTACTGGCCTGAGAATAGATCAGCAACCAGAAATGTCCAGCCAGCAGCATCCTGTGGGCAGCGTCCTGTGAGCACTAATGAAGGACTAGAGGATGACCAACACAAACTGTGCAGAAACAGATGAGCTTCTGTCGCTGACTTTACATTTACAAGGTGGAGCAACTTGAGAGGAGTGTCTAATAGAGTGGACAATGAGTGAACGCAGTGTTTAAACACTCCAGCGGCACTGCTGCACACACTAAAACATCACCAACATGTCAGTGTCACTGCAGTGCTCTGTGGTGGTCCTGTGGGGTCCTGAACATTTAAGATGAAGGTGAAAAGAAGCTAACAAAGTATATAGAGAAACAGATGGACTGTTTAAAGACATTTATAATATCTTTAAAATGCATATTTATTTAGGCATGTCCAAATGTGAACAGACATTCTGTCCATGTATACATGTCAGTGTCCTCTTGTCAAATATTCATTCATCAACTGTTCTGAGATGGTTAAGATATTAACCCCCATTGAAATCTAAAGAAACTGACCTCTGCAGTTCACAGTTACTTGATGAGGCTCCTCAATAGTATGCGTGTTCTATCCATAAGAGCTCCCCTTACATTACTGGCTAAAAACCAGGCTAAATATCACAGGAGGCACCGAGGTTGAACATCAAATCCAAGAAAGAGTCAGCTGTATAGTCCGAAGGGGATATTTGGTGTTCCTTGGTATTTTAAACTATCGAAATCTGATCGATTGGGACCTACAGCTGCTAATGGTTGCACAGTGGGGAACATTTTTGATGGAAGTGCTCCTAAGGTTGACTATTTGGACTGAACAGCGTTCCACTGAGTTGTTTTTGTCTGCAACAACTGTCTTTAAACAATGGGTGGTTTTATGCAGCCAAATGTTCTTGACATATGTGGATTCCATTTGTGATAGAATCCTGTAAATGTAACACTATTGCAGTTGGCAGGAGCAGAGATAAAAAAAATGGTTTCTGTCATACCTCATGTGTGCTTGCTGTTTGTTTGACATTTTATTTATCTTGAGACTTAAGCCATTATTACCAATTGCCATTGATATGTTTTTCATTCCTCGTGTTATGACCTTGAAAGTTCTTGTACTGCGCACTTCTATTTTTCATTGTTGTAGCTCTGGCTGACCGGCAAAGGGGTCTGTGTCACCCAGAGCACCTATCGTGCATGGCCACACCATTTCGCAGTCGTTCCCTGATGAGAACGGAATGCAAACATTTAAAGACAGGTACCAGGGAGACTGAGAGCACAACGTTCGAAAAGGGGTTGAGTTTCGCGTTTTGAAAATATTTAACACTTACAGAGTGCATATTTGGATCTGCCCCTTACGGAGCTTGATGTTTTGCCTTGTTGTACAGCAGACACCCCCTGTTGTTCCTTTCCTTTTCCTTCTGGAGCAATCGCCAGTGTGGTGCAACTCATTTGGCAGCATTCCTTTTACCTTTTAAAAGAGGCCATGGCAGCGAATGCATAGGCATGTAAAAACAAACTCTCAGGGACAGGTTAATAGGACCCAGAGTCCACATAGAGGGGAATGAGGAAGGGGGCTGGGTATGGTGCCCTCAGGCCCGGGAGTCAAGGTAACTCACACATTTACTGAGACTACCTTACAGTTATGCACAGTTATGATCCACACCCATCCTACATTTTATAGTCTGAAGATGCACTCAATGGCTCGGTGTAGATATAGATACATAGGATGCCTTTTTTTGACCTTGCCTGAAGTGAACAATCCCACTTTTGCACAAAATCATGCTGGTGATAATTGCACTTGTAAAAACCTGGCGGTTTCTGAGTTCAAGCCAAGATGACTGTTGGTCTTCTGCATTGTCATCTTTCCGCAAAGCGTTGGACAAGGGAGAGCAAAAAATGCCTAAGACCCATTCTATAAGTCCACCGTGGAGCAAATAAAAAAGAAGAATGTGACACCATAAAAGTAATGATTTTCGGAACAAAATAATAATACAAACAGACGTTATTACTGCAAATTGTGCTGCAGACATTCCACTAAACTTCCCTTCACCTCCGAAGCACAGACAGAGCCTCAACTCCCTAGAGGACACATTAAAAATCTCTCCACGTCATTAGGGGTTTGTTTAAATCCAAAATATTCCATTTATTAAACCTTTTAAATGAGATGGAAATGCGAACTGTAGAATAACATTGTAAATGAGGCTTGTGACTTAATTAGTGAAGTGATGCTCGCCTGGGGGCAAACACTGAATGAATGATTTAACGGCCCAGCATGAGGGTGTGACTGCATTCGTTTTTTTCTCTCTGCTAATTCAATTAGACAGTCTGTGTCATAGCTCAGATAGCTCAGATAGTAGTCTAGTGGAGGCCATGTATCACTTCCCTTCACATTTATATCCTTTACAAGTGGCTACTACATTAGTTTATCTCATAATGAAATGGGATATAAAAAGCATTCATTCATTCATTCATTCATTCATTCATTCATTCATTCATTCATTCATTCAGCATTCATGCAACTGAACTTCATTATAACATATGCTGATCAATGAATCTGTACAGAGCACCACAGTATTGCCACAGGTAGTGAGTATGTCACACACCTCCAGGGGCCTGGAGTTGTGGGTAAAATCCCCGCTCAGGTCACTGACTGAGGAATTTTGTGTGATCTCGCCGTGTCTGCACAAGTTTTCTCCAGGTACTCTGGTTTCCTCCCACCTCCCAAAAATGCACATGGTGAATTGGCCATGCTAAATTGCCCTTAGTTGTGAGTGAGTAATTCTCGACTCCATAACATACATTTTTCTAATGTGCTGAGTGAGTGGGACACCCACTGATGCTGGGAGATGCTAAATGCACACGCTTGGAATGCATACCCATTGTGCATTGCGCAAGCAGTCAAAGTTGAACTGAAGTGCTATGGAGCGACTGCTCATTTGTATCAAATGAATGGCATTGATTTGTTATGAGTATATTAACATAAAATAGACATTTATACAGTTCTCCAGGTATAATTCATCTCGCATTCTAGTAGCATTCAAATCACTATATAATCAGGTAGTAAGCTTGTCAGAGCCATGCAGTCTGTATAAGACAGCAAGAAATGAAAGCTCAAATGGCACGCCTTCATTCCTTGCTCAGCTAATCACTTAGCTGTCTTTGAAAGGCTTTTACTCACATGCCTCTTTGCTGCTTTACAGACACGGACATCTTGCCTTTCTCTTTATTTCTCATTGGTTTGCCAGGGGGTTGACTCCGCACCTGCCTTCCTTACTAGGCAGGACCTGGTCCGACTACAGGGTCAATGCCAAAGACTTTAACTAATAAATATTAACCTTTGAAATGTTACTGCATACTTCTCAGAGTCACCAGTACAACAACATTAGACACAAAGGACAATAAACTGTAACATCATTGATGTACAGTATAATTTTAGATTTATAATTTATAACTATACAAAACACACACATTACTAGTACATATTTATTAAATTACAACAGTAGACCGAATCCCGCATCATGCTGCTTGCCATCTGCAGCTGGAGTCCAAGAGAGCGAATTTGGCTATGCTCTCTCTGTGTGGGATACTGGAAGGCAAAGGTGTGTGCCATTGTATCAGAGCTGGGGATCTGGCACTTTCCTCCAAGTGTGTTGGCTGCCCAGCAATGATGCAGTTAGAAAAGAGATGGTGGCTGACTTCACATGTATCCGAGGAAGTCTTCACCCTCACACTATCAAGAGCATCGTATGTGATGGGAGAATCCTAGTGAGATTGGGTAATGTGCACTTCTAAAGTGGGGGGAAAATTGGAGGAGAAGGGAATCATACCAGCAGTCCTGATATCAGTTAATGAAGCACTAATTAGGTTGTAGGATAAGGTCACATCAAAGTCTTACAGTGTTTAAGCCATTTTACTAAAACTTTTACTAAAACTGTTTCTGTAGACATTCCACCCACCCACTCAGAACATTAGAAAAATATATGTATGAGAGCAGCCGTGGCCTGGAGGTTAGGGAACCAGCCTTGTGACTGGAAGGTGACTGGTTTGAATCCCTGAACTGGCAGGATGGCAAGCAGCATGATGCGGGATTCTGTCTATTGTTGTAATTTAATAAATATGTACTCGTAATGTGTGTGTTTTGTATAGTTATAAATTATAAATCTAAAATTATACTGTACATCAATGATGTTACAGTTTATTGTCCTTTGTGTCTAATGTTGTTGTACTGGTGACTCTGAGAAGTATGCAGAGAAGTTTGCTGAGGATAGGGCAGCCCACTGCTCTGGCCCACTGCTCCGGGCACGTGTGCTCACTGCCCCCTCACTGCCTAACCACTCCTAACCCCGTGGCTGGGCATAATGCTGAGGTGTATAACACATTAGTATAATTACTAGTTACTGTTAAGTGCTACCACCATGAGCCCAAGTTCATAGGAAGCCAGAGATTTTTAGTACATGATCTCTAGTAGATGGTAAATGGTACTGTCTCTCCCCACATCACACTCAATGTGCATCAGAGCTGGGGACTCATTTTTCCTCCACTGTTCAAAAAGAAGCGGTAGATTGGCATCACATGTGATGAGGGAGTACAATAATGGAGTTGGGGCACTGGCACATTGAAATTCATGACATAAATTTGGGTAAAAATGTGTAAAAAGAAAAAAGAAAAATGTATCCTAGGGAGTCAAAAATGAGCCTCAGAAGGCATGGCATAGTGAAGAGCCATGGTCACCAACCAGACCCCTTAACATTTCAAAAGGTTGCTGCCCACCACAACATGATAGAGGGAAAAATCCTCTATTGCATCAATCCTCTATTGCAATGGGGGTGGAGTTACAGACACAGCAGAAATGTTTTTTTAACCTCTTGGCCGTGTACTTGCTAGGTTAGGAACATCAAAATAGTAAAATGTTGTTTATGGCTAAATCACCTGTTTTACCCGAAAAGTAGAAAAAGTGAGTGTGTGTGTGAAAATGTAAATAAATATATATATGCTTTAAGGAGAAATTTACAAAAGTTTTCCTGAACATTCAGAATATTAAGTCAAAGTCAATCAAGAATACTGAATATTAAGTCAATGTCAGATTATTGATGTGTTTTTAAGATGCGGAATTGTTCAGTTATGTTGATATAATGATGAATCTCATTGTTCTCGTAAACTGAAGAGAAATCGTGACAATAGGAAATGTCAGAATCTTTGTGAAAATTGCATCTTTTAAAAAACAAATAGCCCAATTTTTTCACAATGTGAAAATGCCAAATACCCAACCCCAATATCACATTTGATGTTCCCGACAGTAGGAGGGTGAAGACAAGCACATGCTTCATTGCTGGGCAGCCAACACACTCAGAGGACGATGCAGAGACCCCAGCTCAGATACAATGGCTAACAGATGCTGTGCTGACCAGTATTACTTTGGGTGTAAGGTAGGGAGAGAGTGCCATCTACCCACACAGAGAAAACATGGACTATGACCCTCGGACTCCGACGGCCGATGGCAAGCAGCCAAATGGGATCTCTTACTATAAGAGCAGAGCTGCAAAGAATGTCGCAATTTAGAAACACATAATGAATCTGACCAAGAGTTTGTTAGGACTTTTTTCAAAAACGAACTGAAGAAATTTCTTTCTGCCCAAATTTCATGGACATATTAAAACTTCTTCTCCCTGGGTCTTTACGGCTAATGCATATTTAACATTATCCTATACATTACCCTCATTGACATTTGAGTTTATTAGACTTGTTACTAAAGCTTCAATCCTCATTTTCCACATACGGCAGCTGGATGTGAAAAACTGAGCAAAGCAGCTGACGCATGTTGAACCATCATGGTCAAGAACACCCCCAAAGCACACTCGAGAGTGAAGTAAAAACACCAGTTTCTTCAATACAGCAAAGAAACTGGCCCGAACAAGGTTTGCTGAAGAATGTGGGTGGTTAACGACAGCAGATAGCAGTTAGAGGAGCTACAAAGGGATGTGCAGGTCTCTGTTTATACATCTTCCAAACGGCATGCTCTGACGTCCCTCTGTCAGAAGAGAAACACTACATGTTGACATTGCGTGTGTGGTAGACATTTTTACGTCAGAGATTCTCCCGAGCCTTTTTTCTTTCCCCCTGTCTGCAAACCCCAGTTTATTTGAATGGTGTATTACTGCTTTCCATTGTCTGGTACTGTCTACATTCTGTTCTTGTGACAAGCAGTGGGTGTGAGGTCTCAGTTAAAGAAACAGACAGAGGCCTTGCTTCAGGGAGCTGAAATCTAAAAGAAAGGTCAGAAAGCATCAGGGGCCTAAACAAATAACCAGCTCTAGTAAATGGCTTAATATGAAGGCAGACAGAAAGACGGGCTAGGAGTGCCTTGCATCAATAAAAGTAAATATATCCTTTAAATTAAAAGCGTCCTCGGTGTAATACGGCTCCTGTTCAGTCACATGCAACCCAAACAGTGAACCTATATGGTGTTAACCTCCTGGAACAGTACCATTAGGTACGTTACAGTACAAGTGCTTCGAATCCATATAAACAGTAAATGATACAGAGGAACTCAATGTAACCAGCATTCAAGGCTCAGTGTTTCGGTATGTATTCAGCTGGAAAAAGGGATAAAAAAAATCAGAACAAAGCACAGAGTTGGCCAAGTGGAAAACCCTCATGCCTGCAGTGGTTTGACATAACCTCGAATAGCACAAACAAGGGGAACACGACCATGAATACTTAATGGCTGCCCTATTCCAAAATAGTCTTTTTTCCGTTAATCACCTTGAATTTCCTTCCACTGTTACCTGGAATCCTATGGTTGAATGTATTTTCCACTATTAGTGCTAATTGAGAGATGTGTGATATTATTACTCAGCGTCTGCGCAGTTTGCTTATTAATAATGCAACCAAATAAAGATTTTCCCTTGATAAGATATTCCACTTGGAAGTCACCAAGGCTGTAACACCATTATTGCTGCAGAGACTGCCTTGTGTGCACTGGATGTGCACCAGATTTTTTGGCAATGGTCTTTGTGGCCTTCAAGCGAGATAGCGAGAATGACTTTTTCCCTTTTGGACGCCTGCATCAAAATTACAACCATGACTATCTTAATGGTGTCCCCCAGGATTTGAAGGAATTAAAGTATGGCTGAAGCTATTTGGAATGCATTGTGGAGCTTATTGCATAATGCTTTGCCACATAGGCATTCAGCAGTACAAGGCACAGAGGGCGTGCTCGGCGCTTTCAGGCCATATCAGACAGCTGGGCTGCTTCAAGCTATCTTAGTGCATACTCTCCTGCACCAAAGGTGAAGGAAGAGAATCCAGCTCATTAAGTGATGAACCCCGGAGCCCTCGGGCGCACTCACGCTTCCCTAAACAGGTCAAGTTACTCAGCATGTCTGTGAGAATATCTTTTATTTTTTTATGCCAGTGCAAGTAAAATCAGGGTTCAGTATACAGGCATATTTATGAGCTCGTGTGGACAGTCGGACAGGTCGGGGGCACCTCCAGCTGACCCTGACGTGGCTCCACTCAGCAGGGTCCCGCAGCCAGCAAGCGCTGAACTGGCTCAGCCCCAGTGTAGGAGGAGGGGGGGGAGCAGTCATCAACAAGGCTTGCTGCATTCCTCAGCGCACCCCGGCCAACGTCAACAGCTGCGGGCAGGGCCGAGGCCTCGCCACCACTCACCTTGCCTGGCGGCTCCACGGCACGCTGACAGCAAAACCTTCCCAGCAAGAGAGCCCATGCTGTGTCTGAGGCTTCCACCAATCAGCACATGTTGAAGAAGTGGATTCAAAAAAGCAGTTATAGCAATTTCAGTGGCAGGAGTGACTGGGAGTACAGTTAAATATGCTTGCTGCAATGATTTTGAGCCATTCCAGGGGAAAGCTGAAGTAACTGACGTGCCAGGTATAGTGACAAGTTAGAGAAGGTGTTAGCTGAGTCTTGGACCATGTGGACCATTCAAACAGATTCTACCATCCACTTGTTCTTAATATCTACCTTGAGACCTGACAGCTGGATGATCACAAGAACTGTTTCAGCTATTCCTTAAGGTTACCTCTATGACAGCAGTTGCAGGGCAATCATTAATCATGAATGAAGGCCTGTTTTGATCTTGCTACACATTTATGGCAGCTCAACTGATGTGACCTCAAGACCTTAAGAAACCAATATATATTCAAGCTTCCTCTCCCTTTGCCTACAAACATCTAGCTAAAAATGCCCACACCTGCGAAATGCCCACCAGTGCTGAGTAGATGAGCCAACTGTGCGGAATTTAACCTACTATAATGTTCAGCTAGATCCTTCATGTTGCATTTGAATTTGACTTGTTTTTCTTATGACGTGTGCAAGATGAATGATTTCATCTGCTCCGGAGGGTGAAGTAAGGGGATTCTGGCCTGTAAACTTCTCAATATCATTTGTCCATTGTAAAGATAATTCAAGTGTAGACAAATTGGCAAGAACCTGCTGGACTTCACAGCCAAGCTAGACTTCAGCCAATACCATCCCTGTCACGGACAGGAAACCCGAGGCGCCCCATAATCAATATGCATTTCACATCTCAATGGAAGAGCAAATTCCTTCCAAGAAACAAGATCCGTTATATTAGCCACCACAGAGTAAAACAACAGAGACAGAGACATCCATCAAAAAGTGGGCTGATAGGGTTTCCTCATGTCTTACACGCCCTCAGCCCCTTTAAAAGCAGTGCTAGTTTGCTATTAACCCAAAGATGAGCTACATTCCCTTGTATATGGCCATGTTCTGATGTAAATATAACCTGAATTTGAAGTGCTGAAACCTGCAATACAATACCCCAGGTTCCAATGACACGAGCAGCAGTCTAAGAACCACAGCCGCTGATGTTCAATCACTGGGCTTATTGCAGACCCTTCAAATGGAAGCAGATGTTGGACTTCAGAGGCATCAGTGACCTGAGGTAGTGAAGCACACCCACTTCACTCCTTTTTTCCCCTCCCGCTCCCTTTTCTTTTCCAGGATACTCTTCCCTCGATCCATCATAAAACCATCAAAGTATAAAGTAATGTACGGGAAGAAATGCGGTGTTTCCTGAGCAGCCAAGTCTTAGTGTGTCCCTGCCTTGTTTCCAGGTGCAGGTTGCATGGGCACTCCAAACCACTTACAGCAATTGGAGAGTATGCTTTTTAGTGGGTGGATGGGAGAGGACTTGCCTTGCGTGCATGTAAGTGATGGAGGACATTTTTTTTCCACTAAAATGCGTGCAGACCACAGTGCAACCTTTAACGTCCATCATTTCAATAAGCCCTTGTTCCACTGAATGATTCTACAGATGTGACTCCTAAGGACAAGTATCCATATTAGTCATTTAGATATTATATTCATCATAAATCATGTCGTCCCACTGAAGTGACATAAAAATTCAAGGAAATGGCAGTTCTTTGCCACAGGCGCCTTTCAAGCACAGCCAAGGGTTGTGAAATGAAGTCCTCTTCGATTGGTGACAATACAGCGTGAGGGAATTTGTCCATCAAATGAGAAAATCATTATTCACCTTTCCAGAAACACGTAGATCCTTTTTGAAAACCCCTGTCAAATATCAAAGGAGACACTCTGGTGGCTCAAACGGAGCTTCTATGTTTGAAGGTATTTTAAAAATGTTTGGTAAAAGTACTCGCAGCCACTCCCTAAAAAAACTACTAGTACGACCATTTGAGAACATTTATTAATACACCGTCTCTCCTTTCAAGCTCTTTCTAGTGGGGTTTGGGTCATGAGACTGGTATGTCTACTGCAAAAGCTTCAGTGTGATCAGTGTGTGATACTGCAACCATTGTTAAGGTGGTATTTTCAATCATGACCTATTTGCAAATAGTGGTGTCGTCTTAATTCATGTATTTTCTTATGGATGTCCAAGTCTCAAAACTATAATTGAGGACAGTTGTTACCAGTTACAAGTTACTAGTTGGTGCACTGAAGCATTACTGGGACATACATCTATTCCTCGGTTCAATAAGCTGGTGACACACTGAGTTTGCATTTAATAATCCAGTCTTAATGGAGATTAACTGTGCAGTTATATCATTTATCTATTATTCAACTGGTCACGCAAACAGCAAAGTCCAATTTCATAGATCATAATAAGGAAATGGAATTAAGAGGTCTGATAACGAAAGCTGGATTGTATTTATTGTACTGGATTTATTCAAACCTCTTGAAACCTCTTGAGTGCATGCATTCCTTTACTGTGATTTCTTTTGATTTTCTCAGTCTGCGCATGCACCTGTCCTGACGACCTGACCTGATCATGGGGAAAGCACGTAGCATGAACCAGTAGGACAGAATGACCTGGCATTTGAACTTGCAGCGATAGTGCGGGTGCCTTACTCTGCTGAGCCTTTAATCATTTGATGTACTGTAGCTCATGATGCCGTATCAAGCACTATACTAATAAGACCTCCCTCTACACTCAAAGGCAGTTCAGGGTTGTTGTAGTTTTTCCACACTATGTCATTGACATGACTGCATATTTTTCAGGAGCATTTTCATGCAACAAATCAACTGTATCACAACCCAAAGCATTCAACTGAATTCAGACCTGGTAAAAAGGCCACTGAAAAACACTCATTGTCTTGTAATTAATGTAAACATTTGAATTACTTGCTTTGTGACGTGGTGCAATATTGTGCTGGAAATAGCAAATATAAAATGGATATATTGTGGCCATGAAAGGATACACATGGTCAGCAACAATACTCAAACCAACTATTCTGTATGAACCAAACATTCTATAGGAATGCTTCAGCTGAAAATCAGATCAACGGTTCTTGAAAGAATCAAACCAGCCCATCTGGCACCAACAAACTTACCACATTCAAATTTACTGAGATCACATGTTTGTCCATTCTGAGAGTTGATGTGAACAGCTGAAGCTGATGATCCATATCTGAACGATTGTATGCACTGCACTGGCTGAATTGCTTGAATGAGATGTACAGGTGTTCCTAATCAAATGCTCAGGGCGTGAAGACCCTAATGAGATTTCCAGGGGCTTTGAATGGAAGAAGGTCCAGCATCATCACAAATCCATCACCCTACCTGACATTCAGGATAGTTTGTTGTCTTTCACACTGCTTATGAAAAAGTGAAACCACTAGCTTCAGCCACTACAAATACTCCATAGTGGAAATGGTAGCTTCTTCCTCATTTCGAATGTATTTCTATGGCAGCATTAATAGATTTTCTAACACTGATACTTACAAAACTGTAAACCATTACATAAGTTTCTCAGCACTAAAATCTTCTTCTGGCAGGCCTTTCAAACTGTTTGCTGGCAAGGGGGGGACTTCAGGATGCAACCAGTTCCTACAATTGTCTAAGTATTATTTGAAAATGTTTTACCTTCTTTCCTCCTCACACTTGTGCACTTTCCCAAGCAGGTTCATCGACGTTGTTTTTCTTTAACATCTTTATTATTGCTCTTTTTTTTTTAACTGCACAAAACCATTTGACAGCTTTTGTGAATATCAGACTTATGAAAGTAATGGAAGTTTTTCTTCTCTAATGTATGTTGATTGAAGACACCTTCCATTGTTATCCATGGGGATATATGATAAACACGATGTTAAAAAAATACAATGTGAATAAATTAGGACACTCCGTGAAATCCTTTATCTCTTTAACTTTATTTAAACATATTGAAATGTGTTCATTTCCTTTTTATACATACAAGCCTTCTCAAAGTTGCCTCATCATGCCAGAGGTCTGTCTTATGTCCCGTCCACGGTGTGTGTGAGAGAACACTAGTAGGAGCAGAGGGGAGCAGAGAAGTGGGGGAGCTGAGAGCAGGGGGCGGAGCAAAGCCAGCAAGCAGGAAATAAAGGTTTTCCACAAGATTGAAATAGACTTTTAAACTTGATATAAACAATATCACTTCAGCCCATATCCTGCTGTTTATATCACACAGCTCTAGTAAATGTCAATACATTTATTTCGTAATCTCTAGTAACAATTGAGATTTTGTCACATTTCATTTTTTTCAAATAGATAGATATTTTGTCCTAGTTGTTTTTGTTCCTTCTTACGGTGATGCTTGTGTGCACCACTCTAGGCAAAAAGATTTTCATTCTATTGTAAAACAGTAAAACAGACCACTCGAAAACAGGACTCTAATGACTAGTGTTGGTCATACAAGAAAATGGAGCACTAGCACCATCTAGTGCTTCACTACCCAAAGCTGGGAACCAGATCTGTATTCCCTTGAGCTCTGAACAGCAACAGTCTGTTTACTTTGTTTTGAATATAAACCGGTTTCTACTCTGACCATCAGTGATTTCACAGTGCTTGATCAGATTGTGTGTGTGGGCTGTGCACACACGCTTCATGTTCAGCAGTTCTACTGCTGTAGGTGTTACACACACACATACTTGTCCCGGCCCACAGTAAGCACTTACAGCAAACATTGCAAGGCATGTACTAAACGCTTTATCTCAAACTGTACAGAAACTGCAATATGAATGCCGTGCTCTTCAGCTGGACAATAGCACTGATGATAATCATCACCTCCACTCTGGAAGTGCATTAAACCTCCACAGTGACAAAAGATCTCCATAGTAACTGGCACCTGAGCAGCCTCTGGTGAAATGTGAAAGTGTAGTAATTATGCTTCTTTCAATCATTCTGCAGCTTATGAAATGTTCTGAAGTGTTGAGAATGTGTTCAAATCATAGGAGAATCTCAGATAATTGCATTAAGTTGGAAGTGAAGAGCATCTGCAAACCAAAAGACTTTAGCTTTATACATTCACTCTAATTTGATCCACTCAGCGTCTCTTCTTCTAATGTACCCTACAAATCTCATGATCCTTTGTTCACAGCTTGAAGGGACAATCAAAAAATTAGAACGTTTTCACACTGCGGTTACCAGCCCCCATATACACACCCTCCTCCCCACCCCCCTCGGGTAATCGTAACTAATGTGAGCCCTTGCACGCAACACTATAAACCATGTTGTCTGAAAGATCGGTGCTGGCAATACAGTGGCTACCATGATTTAAGAGCCTGATTTAATTTGGTCAGCAAATGCAATTGATGCAAGATGGCTCTTCTGGACAGTTAGCTGAAAGGGCTGTTGTTGCACTGGAGTCTGGTCTATGTCTGAGTGGGCGTATGGACAATTATAATTCCTGCTCCCACGCGAAGGCAAGCAAATTATACACAGGCACTTAGCACTGGACGCAGTAAGAGCCAAACACGTTGGTTTTAGGTCGTCCTTTCTCGCTGGGCTGTTAAATGTTAAAAGCATTCTAAAGCATAATTCTACTTTGACGTGCAAAAGCTGTCCTCAATATGCGCAATGAAAAACTGCCCCTTTGTGCATCTGAGATCCATTCATTCATTTGAAGCCAGGCTAGTAGGTGCCATTTATCTAGTGTGTACTCAAACTGACATGCGATGGAGAGACTCCAAACCGAAATATGACAAACATATGTCACTGTGAAAACCCACTCAGGCGGCCTTTATTACATATACAAAGAAGAAAGAACTTTATAGCCTTTTTTATTTTTTCAAAACAATTTTCACCCATTGCAGACCGACAGTCATCTATTACAAACATCAGACAGCAGTTCTGAATTCTGGACAATAATACACCAAAACAAAAACTCTGCTTATACTAAACTGCAACCACATACAAGCTGAAAAGAGCAGGAAAAAAAACCTGTTATACAAAGTGCCAACATGTCAAAGTATGGAATTCTAAAAACACTTTGCCACGCCCTACCCATCCCCAAAATCTCCAACCTCCAGCTGAAACACAGACAAAACAGATCCTATACTCTTCTTATTGCGTCATCAATGTCCGACATTTGTTCCTTCAGCTGGTTCCACTGTTCTGGGTTCAGTGAGATACCTGAGGGGGATCAATACAGCTGGTGAACACAATAGACAAACATCCCATTCGTTGAAACCAGTGGTTCACAAATCAGTCCCCCAGACCCACCCGCTCTCCCACCTACCTCAAGGCAGTCAACATTTTTGTGTTAAGAGCTGGACTCAGGCAAGACTGAATTGTCTGGGGAGCCCCAAGGGACAGATTTGAAAACCACTGATGTAGAAAAATGGATCATGTTGAATGACCCTCAGAGGCTTATATATTCAATTGAGCCATGCTGGCACTTTTACCAGAGTATTTACAGTAAAACACTGAAAAATGCTTGTTTGTGCTGTTATATGGAACCATTTAAAACATCTCGTATAGATGCATTTATCTTGCATTTAGAGAACTATTCAGTCTAGAAAATAGATACACATCAGTCAAAATAATGTGCCTAGTACTGTATACATCAAACCACAAAACGAATAGGTGAAACTACTCTAGTAGTGGGGCTTTTGTCTATTTGTAATTCTAAATAAAGGAAATATTTTGGTTCAAATAAAATACACTCAAAAAAAAATCAACAGAACACTTATCACAGTGCAACACAAAATCAGCTAAAGGTCAGGGATATCAATCTGCCCAGTTAGGCAGCATAAGCAATTGTTCACTTGCTTTGGTGCAAATGTGACAACAGGAGCACTGGAGAGGCAACTTCAAGACAACCCCCCAAAAAGAAACGGCTTTCCAGGTAGTGGCCACAGAATTACTCTCTCCTTATACTTCCTGGCCTACCTGCAGTCCATTCAAGTGTCAGATAGCTGTGTTCCTTCAGAATATTGATGGACACAGGCCGTTTTACATGAATAGCGGGACAGGGCCGTAGAACGGAATCAACCCAGCAGCAGCCCTAGTATCTCTTTCTTTGTGCAAGGAGAAAAAGGAGGAGCACTGCCAGTGCCCTACAAAGTGACCTCCAGCAAGCCAGTAGTGTAACTGTATTTAAACAAACTGTAAGGAAGATGAGAGAAAGTTCACACTGAGCGCGTGACGGGGTGAAAGTGTCTGGAGACACTGTGGTGAACGTAATGCTGACTGCAAAATAACCCAGCATGACCAGTTTGGTGGTGGGTCAGTGATGAACTGGAGAGGCATATACTTGGATGTTCACACAAACCTTCATGGGAATTTCACTACCACCGTGGAACAGGTGTTCCGGAGCGTGAAGCTCATTTTGAACTGTTCTGTGCATTTCCACCAACAAAAAGAAAAGTTTGTTTGCAGAGGAAACCAAAGATTACAAGGCTTTTCATCTCAAACTGCTGTGGGAGTGTCTAGGTGTGCAGGAGCAAGGAGCAATGACATACCATTCGTCTCGCACAAAGCTTGCTTTTTGTTAGAAAAACTAATGTCTAACAGCACAAATGCTCACAGATCCTTAATTTCCCTGAAGGAACCCTCCCAAGGGATCAATAAAGTTCTATTCTATTCTTCTAATCTATCATCTAAACGCAGTTGTATTCTCTAACATATGGTCAATTCCACTAAAACTACATACGGAGATGAAAACCTCAGCACCACTGACAGACCTTATGCTTGTGTAGTGGGACCTGGGTTCTTCCTGTTGCAGGACAATGTCCAGCCTCATGTGGCTATAGTGTGTAGGCAGTTCCTGAAATGCCCTACAGACTGTCCAGGAGCATACTGATGCTCTGATCCAGGTCTGGGAAGACATTCCCCAGGACACCATCTACAGTTTCATCAGGAGCATTACAGGGAGTGCATACAGGCAGATGGGGGCAATACAAACTATTGAGTAACGAAAGTTTTTGTTTGATTTTCAGAATTAATATGAGTCCAGCCCTCCGTGGGCTGATGATTTTTGTTCCCGTTGACCATTATGTCTTGCTGTTTCAACAAATTACACAGTTTTTTGAAAAGTGTACCAAAATAGTAGTGTTTACTCTCTTGTACACATTAAGATTTCCAAGTCTAAGGGCCTGTGTGCAGCCCAGCACTTTAGTTCAATCCTCATAGCAAAGCCTTCCCTGCACAGTAGAAACAATTACTTCATGTGTATTAATAATCCTGCTTTTGTAGTTTTCAAAAGAAACATCAAAATGTGCAAGTGTCCCAATGCCACACTGAATACTGGGAGTATCAGAAATCTGTAATACATTCGGTCCAAATTTTGACTGGTACTGTACCTGATTCATCTTAATTTTCTTTCTTTCTGATAAAAACATTTAAAAAGCTTAACAGTCATCTTAGTTTAAAAAAAAAAGGACAACAGATATTTACCCTTTTTGCCAGGCTTCATATCACCAGCTTGGTCCATCCAGTATTCTCGAATGTCAATCAAGACCTTTCCTTTAAAGTCTCTGACACTAACGTACCGCATCTTCCCAATCTGAAACAGACATACGATTTAGGCTCAAGCCATGACAACATTCTCTCCACATGATACAGAAATGCTGCTTTCACACTGAACGTGGGAAATTCAGTGCTGCGGTGCTGTCAAGCACATTATTTTCCGATTGGATGCGTGGCACAGATGTGGATGTTCGCTGTGTGGAAATCAGCAGCAAGAGCAGCGGGGCAGATGTGTCATATGGTTCAAAGGCTTTCAACTTTTGCTCGACACACTTTGGTTTAGTCTCAGTGTAGCAAATAAGAGATCAGAGTGAGCTACAAACAGCTACAGAGTACATCTCCCAACGTGTCCAACCAGCAACACTGCGTATACAGTGAGTGGTGTTGACAACTTGCACCAACACGAGCAGGACGAAAACAGCTTAAAATGTTTATGGGGATAAACTGTAATACACTACATGTCCAAATAAGTGTGGACACCTTTTCTAACAAATGTATTCAGCTACTTTAAGCTCCATCCATTGCTGACCCAGATGTGCAAATGCACACACAGCTTGTCTGGTCCCTATAGAGAAGTACTGCCAATTGAATAGGACTCTCTGGAGCAGAGACCTATTGGCACCATGCCTAATGGCAGAGATAGGCATTGAGCATTGAGATGTGGAGCAGAGGAACTGTGATCTCTGGACTGATGGTGCTCCATCTTATTCTTTTGGGATGAGTTAGGGAGTTGGAGATGAGGAGGAGATGAGGAGGAGATGATCATCAAACATCCTGACCTCATTAACGCTAGACACAGAATATAATCTAAACCTCACGACAATGCTCCAAAATCTAGTAAAGCCTTCTGTAGACAGTAGAGAAAGTATAGAAACAATGACTAAGGTGTTTGTTCTGTGGAGTGCCATCCCTCCTGATATCCACCCATTTCCACACAAACGAGCCACCTGCATTGTTTTTTTGGAATTAAATTGTACACAAATGGTAACCTGCATAACAGGTGTGATATGATATAATAAGTGTATCATGCACAAAACACATCTCAATATAACAAAATTTAGAACATTGCTCAGCCCTACTTAATGATAGGTACACACTAGGACTGGGCGATATCAATAATTATATCGATATCGGGATATAAACAGAGCAAGAAATAGGCTGGGGTAATATTGTTTATAACGTTTTAAAGTTTTAAAATAACATTAATTTGAACTACACACGGTTCTCCTTTTTTCACATTGTATTGTTTCATAGATCATATCGCCATTCACCAAAAATATATTTGGATATGATTTTTTGTCCATATAGCTCAGCTGCTGTTCAAATTGCTCAGTTGGCTTGGTGTTGCCCCCATGTTGCAGACTAGATGGGTTGGAGTCATGCGACTATTCCCACACTAGAATGTGTTTAATAGAATAGAATATGTTGAATCAATTTGAGCAAGATTAAATCAGATAGAGGTCATCAACTACCCAGCCCTATTTTTGAGAACGTTGCTTTTTGTCCTTGGTAAATCTGCATAACTCGATCGCTTCAAGTACAGTTTACTAAACAAACACAGAAAGTGATTTGTAAAATGAACCTGAAACATGTTGTCGCCGTTATTCTTATCACTTTTAGATGAGCTGCTTGGTTTGGAAGTCTCCCCACTCTTCTGTTTCTTAGCAGGCTTCTCTGAGGAGCTTGCCTTCTTTCTTTTGGCCTATGACAAATGTGAAAAACAATGGCATTTAGGCTCATAAGTACAGGCTTTGTTAAGCATGAAGTTAAACGTGACATTTAAGGGGGAACAGATTTTTCTTTCCATCCAGATAAAACACATAAACCGCCAACAATATTCCCTAATCTGTGGTGTTTAAAAACAATAATAATGATCATACCTTTGCTTCTGCTTCGCTGTCAGAATCACTGCTTGATGTAGTAGACAACACTTCTTTTGATTTGGGCATGCTGACGAAGACAAAGGCAAGAGTGTTACTACAATATGAGTCAACACTGCCCCCACATGACAGCTTGAGAAACTCCATAATACACAGCATCACTTTATTTATTTAGGCCCAAAACTAGTAAATCACATACTGCAAATAGGCTGTTTATCAAGAAAGTATTGCGACTAAACCTGAAGTGTCATTAAATTGGTTGTAAATTGCTTTTTGCAACATGGGCCTTGGTAATATTGATCTTGCAATTACAGTTGTTTTCACTGTGTGCTGTAAATGTTCATCACTTCAGTTTCGGATTCTACAGCTTTGCTGCACCAAGGTTTTCAAATAATCCTATAAATGTATATAACACACATTATAAGTATATATAATATGTATAAGTAATGCAGGTCAATATTTAAATGCCCCTATTATGTAAAACTGAACTCTCTTTAGTATTTAAAATAAAAGCTTTGCAGCAATGTATAAACAATGTCCCTACAGTGCAAATGTAAACTAAGTCAGGGTTTCTCAACCTGGTCCTATAGGTACCCCTACCCTGCATATTGCTGAGCTTTCCCTGCTCCCACCACACCTGATTTAACAAGCCCTTGAGAGTTACATTTACATTTGTGGCATTTAACAGACACTCTTTCCAGAGCGACTTACAAAAGTGCTTTGCTGTTGCACTGGGTGTGTTAAAGCTAAAACGTGCCTCCAGGACCTGAGTTGGGAACCACTGAACTAGGTTACAACTACCGCGTATTAGACTTTAGAATGAGTTATTGGTGATACAGACACTATATCTAAAGGTTTGGGTTTTTTTTTATCCAGCTCAAGTCATACAGAGCCCACCTGTCAGCCCACTGGCACTGCAGTAATCCTACTCAAATACTGCATATCTCAGCTGTTAGTTCATTAGAGTTGCAGTTATGGCCATTTTCAGGAGCTGTTAAAGACACATGGTGCTGCATTCAAGTAGTGTTGGAAACTGAGAAATACCATTGTATTTCCACAGCCGCCAGGACACAGAAGGACAACTATTTCTGCAAAACTCCACCAATGAGGTCTGTATGGTAGAGGGGCCAGACGGAAGCCATTCCATCTGGAGACATCTAAAGGACTCTCAGACCAAGATTAAACTTTTTGGACTGAATGCCACACATCATGTCTGGAGGAAACCAGGCACTGCTCATCACCCAAAAAATACTATTCCTACAGTGAAGCATGGTGGTGGCTGCATCGTGCTGTGGGGGTGTTCTTCTGCAGCAGAAACTGTGAGACTAGTCAGGGTCAAGAGAAAGATGACTGCAGCAACATCCTTGAGGATAACCTGCTCTGCAGCGCTTTGGGCCACAGACTGTGACAATGGTTTATCTTCCAACATGATAACGACTCTAAGCACACAAAGATAACAAAGGAGAGGCTTCAGGACAACTCCGTGAATGTCAATGAGTGGCCCAGCCAGAGCCCAGACTTGAACCCGATTGAACATCTCTGGAGATATCTAAAAATGTCTGTGCACTGATCCTCCCCATCCAATTGATGGAGCTTGAGCTGTTCTGCAAAGAAGAATGGGAGAACCTTCCCAAAAACAGGTGTGCCAAGCTCATATCATCCTACTCAAAAGACTTGAGGCTATAATTCCTGCCAAAGATGCTCCAACAAAGTACTGAGCAAAGGTTGTGAACACTTATGTACGTTATATTTTTATGTTTTATTTTTAATACATTTGCAAAGATTTCAAACAAACATTTCTCACGGCCATCGTGGGGTATTTGTGTATGTAGGATTTTGATGGGAAAATGAATTTAATCCATTTTGGAATAAGGCTGTAACATAAAATGTGCAAAAAGTGAAGCGCTGTGAATACTTTCCGATGCACTGTATGAGTTCTGAGATGCGAGGGTGCTAGCTATATGTTTCCAATGTATTCATGTTTTTTTCTTATTATACTCCAATGCTTAGCTGACCAATAATTCATTTCATTTTGCAATACTTGAACAACAACTGGACATAAATTCCAACATGCAGGCTAAGTGAGCTTGTATTTAGGAGCTAAACATCTGGTGTGTGTATAAAAACTTCACATGCGCTCTCGAATGCAGCATTAAACAGAGCTCGTACAGAACAGCCCAACCAGAATCGACACAAAGAGTTTTACAGAATACAGAAGTTGTTTGTGCAAAATCCCTTTTTAAATTCAGTTTCTTTGATGTCAAAAGAACTAAATTATTTGCCTCGTGCATTCTTAATGCAGGTCTCAGGAGTGTTTCAGCTCGAAACCACAATACAGATCTGCCAATAAGAACAGGAATCACTTCTCATAAGTGTCTTTCAGGGCGTTTTCACACCTGTAGTTCATTTGCTTTGGTCAGTTAATGATTTGATGAACTGGTTTGGATTGTTTTCACACAAGGAAAAGTCTAAGTGATAAACCATGTGACACTGTTCTCTCTGCTTATTGGTCAATCCTGTCTGAGTTGGGAGCAAGAAAGTACATACAGGAAGAAGGTGCAGTGTTTCGGACCAACACAGATTTCAGTAGTTTCATGTGGAGAGGTGGTATTAGTTCATAGCTGCAATGATTATATGACTAGTTTAAACTACAGTTACCTTCAGCTCAAATGTGGATTATGCCAGATATTTGGGTCGGATCAAGGTCGGATCACTTTCTCACCACAAACAAACAAGTTCATTTGGACCCAGACCAAGACCACCTCCTCTAAAGGGTTTTGGTGCGGTTGTTTTGGTCTGCATTTGTGTGTGATTAATGTTCACACACGCCCAATGAATTAAGAGAGAAAGTCCGAGTCCGACTTAACCAGACCAAAAACTGCTGGTGTGAAAACATCTGAAAAAAACTGTTTATTATTATGGGATAAAGAATAAGACTGTATATTGACAAGAACCTGGTGATATGCATCACAATTCAGGAATCACAATTCTGTATACGGCAATACTGTAATTAAGATGCTACTGTGCATTTTGAAAATACATTTTAGGAAACCTGTCACAGTATAAAAATCTGGATTGACAAAATTGGCAGGTATTCCGGCTGTTCAGACTGAATCACATTAATGCTAATCAAAACACACTGAATTTCAATAACACATGTAAAAGTGACCAAAATCAGGAGTGAAAAATTTCTACTTGGTGTATTTTTGTTGTTCATACTTCCACACAACATATCTGCAATTACATTATGAAAAATGTCAGCTTTGGGCTACTTTAACGTCCAATGCATACATAGCCTTGGAGCGCGAAGACACCGTTTCTGCCCTCTTGCACGTGAATTTATGACCAATAGTAAAAGTGTTTTGCTTACATGATCATAGGTCACTTCAGCCTTATAGGATATTGAAATTCAAGATCCATCCATCCATCTATCCATCCATCCATCCATCCATCCATCCATCTTCCGCCTGCTTATCCAGGGCCGGGTGGCGGGGGCAACAGTCTAAGCAGGGATGTCAGACCTCCCTCTTCCCCAACACCTCAGCACCTTTATCGGATGCCCCCTGGACGTCTCCCCGGGGAGGTCTTCCTGGCACGCCCCACCGGGAGGGACCCTGAGGGGTTCCCAGGCCAGCCGAGAGACATAGTCCCTCCAGCGTGTCCTGGGTCTATCCCGCGGTCTCCTCCCGTTGGGACGTGCCTGGAACACCTCCCCGGGGAAAAATCCAGGGAGCATCCAAAAAAGGTGCCCGAGCCACCTCAACTAGTTCCTCTCAATGTAGAGGAGCTCTAGTCCGAGCTCCTCCCAGGTGACCGCGGATCTCACCCTATATCTAAGGGAACACCCGGCCAAACTCATTTCGGCCGCTTGTATCTGCAATCTTGTCCTTTCAGTCATTAACCACAGCTCATGACCATAGGTGAGGGTAGGAACGTAGATTGACTGGTAAATCAAGATCTTTGCCTTTCGGCTCAGCTCCTTCTTCACCCCGACCGACTGATTCACCGATCCGCCTGTCAATCTCACGCTCCCTCTCACCCCCACTCGTGAACAAGAACCCAAGATACCTAAACTCAGCTCCACTGATCTGGAGAGAGCAAGCCACCCTTTTCTGGTCGAGAACCATGGCCTCAGATTTGGAGGTGCTGATTTGCATCCCAGCCGCTTCACACTCAGCTATGAACCACTCCAGTGCCTGCTGAATGTCCTGGCTCAAAGAAGCCAAAAGGACAACATCATCTGCAAAAAGCAGAGACGATATCCTGTGGTTCCCAAACTGGACTTCATCCAGCCGCTAGCTGCGCCTAGAAATTCTGTCCATAAAGATTATGAACAGAACCAGTGACAAAGGGCAGCCTTGCTGGAGTCCAACATGCACCGCAAACAGGCCCGATTTACTGCCGGCAATGTGAACCAAGCCCCTGCTCCGGTCGTACAAAGACCTGACAGCCCTTAACAGAGGCCCCCGGACCCCGTATTCCCGGAGCACCCCCCACAGGATACCCCGAGGGACACGGTCGAATGCCTTCTCCAAATCCACAAAACACATGTGGACTGGTTGGGCAAACTCCCATGAACACGCGAGCACCCTCTGAAGGGTGTAGGGCTGGTCCAGTGTTCCTCAGCCAGGAAGAAAACCACATTGTTCCTCCTGAATCCAAGGTTCGACTAACGGCCGAATTCGTCTCTCCCGTACCCTGGCGTAGACTTTCCCGGGTAGGCTGAGAAGCGTGATCCCCCTATAGTTGGAACACACTCTCCGGTCCCCCTTTTTAAACATGGGAACTGGATATTCAAGATCCTGGATATTCAATTGGGGTTTTCAGCTAGTAAATGCACTGAATGTCACCTCAAGACATCAGCTGAGAAACAAAGCTTCAATACAGAGGCTTTTGCTCTTAGACAAAGGCCCTTTGGATACATGCAAACATTTACCTCCAGAGTAGTAGCCTGGTAATTACTGGAAGGGGCTCATGTGTGAACAAAAGCAAATAAATTACCAGGAATTACATTCCTGGGACCACATATTTTAACAGTGTGTAAACATGTCTTGACAGAAGTAGTAGACATCTACTCTGCATGTGTGACATGGTCTCTTCTGTGGAAAACCAATACAGTCTGGATTCTGTGTTCAGAGGGTTCAAAGGTGTCCATTTGTATATTATTTGAAATCAAGACACTAATGGGCCTTTTTACATCCTGTTTACTAGACTTTCAAGGAGAGTATGAACATCCTGGTAAAATACCATGTGAAGGCTGCAAGTGTGAATGACACAAAGACTGAACACTGTGGTATTTGAAAGGCAAAACTGTACTATTCAGCAGTCAGCCAAAGTCCACCTCTCCACAAGGGGCCAAAGAATCATCACTACACTGGTAGTGTAACGGTGGAGATAAGGGCTAATATTCTTCTATTACTTCAACTGTTATTCCATTTACTCCTTTTTTCAGTTTCCTCACACATTGCACCATCATGACACAACTGTGCAAAAAGTCGATTGCAGCCCTGTCACCCAAAGCTTTCTATAGTGTACTGCAGTCTGTCAGAATGGCAGAATACCTCATAAGCTCACTAAAAAAAATAAGCACCTTGCATATTTAAGGTGGTAGTAACTTAAGGCTTCTGCAAGCTGCATTGAACGAGGATGATTGGGCTACATATATGTATACATACATATATATACACACATATTTCTGTGTGATGTGCAATGATATTCAAAGATTGGTATAGTGCAGTAGCTGGAGGTGCCTATCACCAGTCTGTCCAAAACTAATGCCAAGTTCCCCTTGTTTCCCCTTGGGGATTCCTTGGAATTTCAAAACCAGGAAGTGACCGATATTTGGACCAGCTGATAATGGGGGACCTGAAGTTAAATGTCTCATGTGATGTGTGGAAGATTGGTCCCAAATGGATGTTAATTGCAAAACGTACTGCATTTGGGTGTGCTAAGACCATGGTGTGAAGGAAGCCGCTGAACTGGTCATACAGGTCTATCAGCAGTGGCAAAAATATTAGTTTAAAAGAAATTCTCCAGAGAATAATGACAGAAAAACTGCCAGCATGTTTCATAGCTTGTGAACGAATTGCTTCACTTAAGACAAGCATAACTTAAAGAAGACAGTGCAGGTTGTCCACACCCAATTTCTGAAAGAACCGTCTGAAGAAAACTATGAGCATACGGAGCAGAGTGGCACCAAAGGCCTTTGCTCAGTTTAGTCTTTCAGCCACAATTTTGATGAGAATTTCCTCTAGACTGGGATTTTTCCATGGCTGTGTCTCCATCTTAGAACATCCTGTTTCCATCTTAGAGAAACCTTTTCTGCTCTGTCCTGTAATCTCAGCTCCTCCACCCTCATTGGTCCTCTCCTATGCATACTAAGAAGGCGGCACAAGACTGAGAGTATAAAGATTATATGTTCAAACAAGTTCAAATCCTTATCATTTACTTAGCCAATCGATTTGAGTGAAATTGGGAATTCATTGGGAATTTCAAACAGGTTAAGGGAGAGAGAAGTATTGAATGTGGCTGAAATTGGACTGCCTGAAAATAGTATTTGGTCCATATTTTTCATTTCTTCTGCCCTAATCTACGAACAGGTTGATCATGGCTAATGTGACACATGTGATCACTCCCCCCACCGTTTTAGACTTTGGACGATAAAGAAAGCTCATGTACACACATTGTCTACTGGTCTTCTGTTAATGAACACAGTCCACATATAACCACGTTTCTATGCTGTGGGGCAGCTGTGTACATACTGTCTTCACAACTAATCAAGACTTAATGATAAATCACATGAGTAAATCAAAGTGTGTGTGTTTCACAGGCTCTCTCTTAACTAAGAGAAACATATCCAGCACTGCAGTCCAGCCTCACTGTCTACACAAGGCCAAGGTCTTCAAGAAAGGACCCTGCAGATGCTGGAGGAGGCCTGCTGAGTCTGGAAGCCCAGTCAGAAGGTCTGCTCTGCTGCTGTGGCTCCACAGACCCTGTGCAGTCGCCTGTGAGTGTGCACTTCTGTTTAAAGTGGTTTGTTTAGTTTATTTTGTAGAAAAGCTCTAGATAGGAAGGATACCTCTCATGTGTGTAGTGCGAGTTTCTGATTAGTTATCCTACAGTCCTGTGCTTTTGTTAGACCCTCTAACACACAGCACTGTTCTCCATTATCCACAGAACCGGGGTCTATCTGAACACCTGCGACTCTGACTCTCCCTGTCCCACTCCCACTCCCACTCCCTCTCCCAATCCCAATCTACTCCCCTCTCCTCTCCTCTCCTCCTGTAACCCGCGTCCACTTCGCGTTATTCGCTTCATCTGCTTTTAGCAGGACTTACATTGAAGGATGGCGTTCCGGACGCTCTCTCTCAGTGGGGTGTCTGGGTACCAGGAGCCCCAGCCAATCAGAGCTCGGATTAGTACCGCTGGGAATTCTGGGGGATGTGGTTCTGTGCCCGCAGCTGAGAGAAACGAGCTTCATTAAATCAGAAGCTGAACGTACGTGTGTGTGTGTTATTTGGTTTAGTATGTGTTTACTGTGTGTGTTAGTGTTGTTTGTGTTTACTGTGTGGTTTAGTATGTGTTTAGTGTGTGTTAATGTGTTGTTTATGTTTACTGTGTGTTAGTGTGGTTTAGTATGTGTTTAGTGTTTTTGTGTTTACTGTGTTTGTTTTTACAATGTGTTTACTGTATGTTAATATGTAAGTGACTGAATTTAATTGGTGTGCTTAATCATTAAATTAGCCAGTGTGGGTAGAGAGAATAATTTATATACCACAAAATAAGTCCTATATACAAAAGATACATATGTTCTAATAATGAATAATATGAAGTAATATATATCAGTGGTTAAAAAGGGGTGCATGGGGACCTAATTGGCCTCATGCCATACTGCATTTGGACTCTGTGCTTCTATATACTGAGCGATCATTTCTCCTGATTGCAGCTTGTTGTCTTGACATAAAGCAGCTACACAGTAAGTCACTCTCTGATGGAGGAAGGGATGGATGGATGGGGTGATGTGTGTCACAGCTGTTCTAATGTGCAGAGCACGGGGTCCTTCAGGAGCGAGCCTGCATAGTATGTGGGCTGCAACTACAATTCCCAGCATGAACTCATGGAGCTGCGCATGCGTACCGGGGAGCACTTCCTGCTGGGCTGCAGCGATATAAATACGGCTGGTTATGAGTCAGAGTTCGTCAGAGAAGAGGAACCCAATGATTCCCATATGTCCAGTGGTCTCCTTCACCTATGGTGAGTAAAGGTCCGGGGACCGCGCTGTGACGGGGTAGTTAGTGTGGGGCTGGTTGCGGGCTGTTGCTGAGGGTCGCGCGCGGCCGTTAAGGTGCTGCTGCTGGTGGTGCTGGGGGTTAGCCTGTTAGCTGTAGCCTGCTCACCCTCGTCTCTCTCCGCAGTGCCCAGCCGGCTAGGTGAAGATGCCAAAATGGCTACCGGCAACTACTTTGGATTCACCCACGGAGCCGCTGCGCAGTACAGGTAAGAGCTTCTGTCGGTCTGAGCTCCGCGCGGCGCCGCGCGGCGGTGCTATTGTTCGGCGGTGGGGGAGGGGGCGCTCAGCACGACCCGGCCTGTAGCCTTCTGCACCAACGGTCCTTTAACGGTTGCTCCGGCCACGCTACGGGGCAGCTTTAGGCCGAGTCTCATCTAACCCCGCGCCGCTTACGGACAACTGACCGCCTGGGCCTCCGCCGTGAACACAGCCTGCGTTCGCGTACAGACAGCAGGCCTGAATGACCAGCTGCCGGACAGCGTACGGTCAGTGTAACGGTCATTCTGAATGACGGGCTGCCGCACAGCGTAACGGTCAGTGTAACGGTCATGCTGAATGGCGGACTGTCGGACAGTGTAACGGTCATGCTGAATGGCGGGCTGTCGGACAGTGTAACGGTCATTCTGAATGGCGGGCTGTCGGACAGTGTAACGGTCATTCTGAATGGCGGGCTGTCGGACAGTGTAACGGTCATTCTGAATGGCGGCCTGTCGGACAGTGTAACGGTCATTCTGAATGAAGGGCTGTCGGACAGTGTAACGGTCATTCTGAATGACGGACTGTCGCATAGCGTAACGGTCATTCTGAAGCCGCTGGGCTGCACCGTGCGGCGGCAGGTGTTTTGAAGCAGCGCTGATGTTTATTTCAGTGTTTTTCAGTCATATTTTCGATTAAATGTATGGAATCAGTTGTTTTTATTTATGATTCACAGCCACACGAATCCACCGTAGCGTTTAGTGACTCATTTTTGAAGGACAGGGTCTTCATGTGCTTTTGTCAAGGACTTTCTGAATGTCAGGCAGTTCAGCTGCTGGTCTTATGCTCAGGATCTTGGGTACAACTTGGTGTAAATGGAGAAACACACGTGTGTGTGTGTGTGTGTTTGTTTACTGTGAGGGACTGGTACCTAAGTTGTACTTTACCTGTGAGAATAAATTATATATAAATATATAAAAATGTATGTAAAATATTTATATAAAATGTGTGTGTGTGTGTGAGAGAGAGAGAGAGAAGGTGAGTATATGCATATTACTATGCTGAGTAGTACTGTGTACACTGGTTCAGCCAAATGTTTTGGTTGCCAAACATTAGGTTGCTTTTGTTAAATTTTACACACATATATATATATATATATATATATGTATATGTATATGTATATGTATATATGTATATGTATATGTATGTGTGTGTGTGTGTGTGTATAATGTATTAGTGTTAGCAGTTCAGTAGCAGGGAAATGTATGCATACACTGTTTAGTCAAGATTTCTAAATACAGCAATTGGAATTTCATCTTTGTTCCATAAACTAATGTACTTTTTCATATATATCCCCATCACTGCTGATGCACGCAAAATTGCTTGTTTGTTAAATAGATGTTCTATGTTTCCACTGACCCTTCTCAAGTATCAGGTGAATGGCAACCCCTATTCTTCCAGTGTTTTAGTTTACCTTTCAGAACGAGTGAGGCAGGTATTACTAACCTGCCATCATAGCTTTTTAAATATGAATACAAACCTACCAATTTGTGCCCTTTTTTTAAAGTGTCTCTATATTTATTTTTTTAATGAATTCTGTGGTCAGAAGTCTTCAGAATTCTTCAGAAGTCACAAAGTGTCAGTGATCCAACATATTAATAATATACTCTGTGATTACTCAGTATCATTACTTTTACTCCCCATATGGGAGACAGAAACTGCCTCTGGTATTTATGGCATGAAGATGAGGTGTGAATATTCCTTTTGTTTCAAGCAGCGAAAACATAAAAAATAACATTTTGACATTGCGCTTTCTGAAGGATATACTATGCGTCACGATCTTTGGACACAACTTGCACACTGTTTGCTATTAAATGCTGCTCTCAAACACAAAGTACAGTTTGTTTGTTTGTTTGCTGCTTTACATCAGTGAAAACATGATTAATTATGCTGTCTTACTAAACCAGTAGTTTGTTTTTATTAATATTCATTTTGAACTGATTAAGTGTTTACTGCTTTTGTCGAACCATGAAAAATTATTCATTTGACATTTATAGAAGACTTTGTGCAGCGCTCTCTCAGTTCATAAAAGCTACATGTGTATTAGATCACGTTTTAACAACTTGATATTTGCTATTCCCATTATTTTGAGTTATTTTAGATCCATTTTCAAACAAGACAAAACATTCAAAGGGCTGTGATTTGTCCCAATTCTCTGGTCCTAATTCATTAGAGTAGGATGCCACTGCAACAGATACTTCTCCAATATCAATGAGGGTGTTTGTTCTGTGCTTTTCTTGGTGAGCCATTAGTGTAAAGGACAAGCCCAATGGAGCAGGACAGACTGCTCAGTATTATAATTTAATGGCCATTGTTTTGTGTATCAACTGATATTTCTCAGATGCCTGTTGAATGTAATAAGTTTTATTTTCATTTCCAGTTAAAAACTGCTGCACTACATCTAAATGATTAATTATACTTTGTAATGAAACAAGTAGTTAATTAGCAATCTGTATGTACAATATACAACATAAGCAGTTGACAAATTATCATGACCATTTTCATGACAGTCATGAGAATCTCATTTGGGCATTTGTAATAGGATGAGCCTTTACTGTTGAACTGAATTACCCGCACAAGTGCAAGAAATGCACTGCCAAATGGAACAGCCACCAATACAATATGCTGTCTGAAAAAATCAAGATTTAAGGTGAATTTTCTCAGCATCCAATCAAAAGCTGAGGAAATGTATATTAGTCCTGTACCGTTTCACTTGCATGCAAACAGATTAGTGTATTTAGTGAAAGTAGAAAGATTAGATTTATGTCTAATAATCTGCTCTTGCATTAACTCTAATGGTCACTTAAAGCAGCATGTTTACATATTTATTATTGCAATTTATTAAATTGTGAATGCATGATTTGCTCGGAAGTGGACTTTCAGTTAACGCTTTAATGGCAAAATTAAAGAATTGCTCAGTGTTNACAAAGGTCACTTGAATCACATAATTTCAAGAGTGACAATTTCTCATGTTCTGACCAGTGACTGTCCTATCATAGTATTTGATAACTATTCACACCCCTGAAGTCAGTACTTTCTAGAGGCCCCTTTTGTGGAAATTATAGCTGCAAGTCACTTTGCATGAGATTGTATGATCTTGCCACATCTTGCCACTGGGATTTATGCCTATTCCTCAAGGCAAAACAAAAATGTTTTTGTCTGTTACTGTGGTCGTATGGACAGATACTCCACTCTCTGCCTGAAAACTGTTTAGCTCCTTCAGTACTTTTCCAGAACTTTGTCCCTGACTTGTTTGGAGATCTCTTTGGTCTGCATGGTGTTTTTTGGTTAGTGGTGCCTCTTACTAAATGATATTGCAGCCTCTGGGGCCTTTCAGAAAAGGTGTGTATATACTGACAGATCATGTGACAGTTAGATTGCACACGGGTGGGCTTCATTTCACTATGTGACTTTTGAAGGTAATTGATTGCACCAGAACTATTTAGGGGTTTCATATGAAAGGGCATGAATATATATGCACATGCCAGTTTTTATTTTCAATTTATATATATATATATATATATATATATATATATATATATATATTTTTTTTTTTTATATATTATTATTATTATTATTATTATTTTAATTATATAATCGCATATCAAGTTTAGAATGGCTTTCTGTTGTGCTGCAAATGTGGAGTCCGATCCAAAACGCAGATTGGATTTATGGATATGTTCTTTGGTGATCCTTATTGATCTGTTATGGCAGGGCAACGCTTCAAAACATATATGGACTATTTTATGATTAATGTTACTATCATCCTCCTCCATTGCAGTCAGCAGCCGGCCGCTGGGGTAGCCTACACTCACCCCACCACAGTGGCCAGCTACACTGTGCACCAAGCACCAGTGGCAGCTCACACTGTGGCCGCAGCCTATGCTCCCACAGCCGCTACAGTTGCCGTAGCCAGGCCTGCACCTGTTGCCGTAGCAGCAGCAGCCACTGCTGCAGCGTATGGAGGGTACCAGCCTGCCCACGCTGCTACCGACTATGGGTACGCCCAACGCCAGCCGGAAGTGCCCCCACCTCCTCCTCCGGTCACCTCCCAGAACTACCAGGTAAGGTGTTGGTTATTAGTAGTAAAAGAAATGTTAATGTCAACTTATTTTATTTCTATGCATTTGGTGGAATGCAAACTTTGTGCATCCTGGCCAGAATTTGATCATGGGAATAGCTGAGGAAGATAAATTGATCTCTCGTTGAAATAACTATGTAAGTTGTTGGGAAAAAAAACATCACTAGAAACCCTTTCCCGTGTCCTTGCCAAAAAACAGACCTGTGGATAAAATATTATTATTATTATTATTATTATTATTATTATTATTATTATTTTATTTTATTTTTTTTAATTTAAAGAGCAATGTTGTTGTTTTGGGGTAGAGTAGAGAGAAGAATACAAATTCTGAGCTTTGGATGTCTGAAGTGGAAAGCTTCTACAGCAGGATAATGAACATAAACTCTTAACAATTGAATGGAAATGGAACCTTCTCAGTCACCTGAGCTTAACATAATCAAAAATCTGTGGATAGACCCCCAAAGAGCTGAACATCAAGATAGCCCAAATATCTCCTAGAACTAAAGTCTTTCCCAAAGATGAATGGATGAAAATCTCTTAAATAAGATGTGATGGGCTGGAAAGCTGCTTGAAAGCTGGGTCCTAAACGTGTCTTAAATTTGATACCTGCTAAAGGGGCTGTTGCTATAACGTGTGTGTGTGTGTGTGTGTGTGTTTAGTAATTTAATTAATTTTTTTGTTTTTTTGTTAGCTGTAAATAATGGAAGTCTCATTAAGTATTGCTTAAGGTATAAATCTGGCTTAAATCTACCATTGATGCTCAATAAACATACTTAACCTAGTAAAATGAGGCAAAAAAGTCAGCTCAGTTCAAATTCCTTAAACAAATCCTAAAGGAAAGATCAGTTGCGTGTCTGTTGGACTAACCATTCACATTCCTATGATTTATTCGACAGTCATTTTTATTTTTTGATTGTTTCCGTTCAGTTTCTTTCCATCCACACTTGGATTTACTTCAAGTTGTTTTCAACAAGGCATTCTCAAAATGCCTGTCTACTTAATGTTCTGGTGTCCAGATGTGTCTATTTAAAATGTGTATTTCTTGTGTGCAAACAATGGAACAGCCTTACAGTGGAAAATATAGTTTAGATTTTGAGCTATCCAAAGAATTCCAACCTGTCAGTTCAAATATAAAATACAGTAGCTAATCTCTGCCTGCTTCTGACAGTAACCATTAAATCTTTCCAGAGAGTCTAACTAGATTTCTTTTTACTTTTACAGGATTCCTATTCGTATGTTCGGTCCTCAGCCCCAGCTGTAGCTTATGACAGTAAACAATACTATCAGCAGCCAACGGCTACAGCAGCTGTCGCTGCAGCAGCTGCCCAACCACAACCAACTGTGGCAGAGTCCTACTATCAAACAGGTAATGTATTTGTAGGAGCCCTTGTGGCTCATGCATTGACTGAGCCACAATTCTCAAATTTCATATGGCAATCACTTCAAGCTTTCAGAAGAATTTTTGGTTACTTTATATGATGAGCAGTTTTAATGAGTGCCGATTGTTCCTTGCTCTTGCCAGCACCCAAGACTGGATACAGCCAGGGCGCTACACCATACACACAGACCCAGCAAACACGTCAGGTTACAGCCATAAAGCCAGCCACCCCAAGCCCAGCCACCTCCACGTTCTCCATCTATCCCGTTTCCTCAGCTGTACAGCCAGTGGCCGCAGCAGCTGCTGCAGCCTCCGTGGTCCCATCTTACTCTCAGAGCCCCACCTACAGCACTAATGCCGTCACATACTCTGGTAAGGCCTTTTAGGCATTGATTTTGAATTGTTTATTTTGTAGTACACTGTCATTGTCCTTTCGTTTCAGCCATGCTTAATTTTTTTTATCATTTTATATGAAACTTTTAATCTTAACATCAAAGCTTTATATCTTATTTTTTTATGATGACTAGACCAATAGGCATGGATCCTAAATCTACCTGAGAATTGTTTTATATATAAATAAGAAAACGTGTCTGTGCATATATTTATATTATTATTAAATGGGATGTTTGCCAATCATTTTTAAAACCTAAAATTAAACTAGATCTGGGCAGTCAGTTCAGACAAGATTATGCAGCTAATGCTTCACCAGGGTTCAGGCCTTTTTGGGTGCAATGATAGATTTACATGACAGAAAAACCAAGGTATCTTTTGAATTGTGGAGGAGCAGAACTGCTGTTCTGTTGCAATAAACAGGGAAATGCTATGCTGCCAGAGTTCTGAATCAAAGAACTTCTAAGATCAGTGGGAGCTTTGAAGCTACAAAAAATGCTAAAGTGCTCTTAAAATCCATCTCTGTCTGATTTCAGTTGTCACACACATCTTTCAAGGACTTTAATGTGGATGGTTAAACACTGTAAAGAGGTGCCCAGTTTAATCATCGTGTTTCCACAGGCACGTCCTATTCGGGCTATGAGGCAGCGGTGTACTCTGCCGCATCCTCTTACTACCAGCAGCAGCAACAGCAGCAGAAGCAGGCTGTTGCTGCTGCAGCTGCCACTGCGGCTTGGACTGGCAGCACCTTCACCAAGAAAACTCCATTCCAGAACAAGACGCTCAAACCTAAACAGCCCCCCAAGCCACCGCAAATACACTACTGTGATGTTTGCAAAATTAGCTGCGCGGGTCCACAGGTCAGTCGTGTGTGTGTGCGTGCGTGCGTGCGTGTGTTGGGGTTTTTTACACTTGCAAAATTACAGCATGGATTAAGCTTGTTTGGTGCAGAATAAACAAATTCTGTGCATAATATATAGTTGCTGAGACATTAACACCATGTAAGAAGTAGGGCTTGTATGGACTTAATTGACTAAATAAATGAACACTTTGTTTGTATGTGTGAACAATTTTCACTAAAGGCAAAAAATCCTTTTTTTTTTTTTTTAAGGGTCTCTGTCCATGAAAGACGTCTTTCTAGATTTCTGCAAGATTTTATTTTTTGGGGGGTCATGAATAATGTGCTCTGAGGGAACTGTAATGCCCTGGACCTTCACTGATCATTTGTTCAGTCTGCTTGTTCATAAACTACTGCATTTCTTTCCTAAAGCTTCTCTTTTCACTTATAGACATATAAAGAGCATCTGGAAGGTCAGAAGCACAAGAAGAAGGAGGCAGCGCTGAAGGTTTCACAGAGCAGTAGCAGCAGTAGCGGAGGCAGCAGCTCAGCCCGCGGCACGCAGAACCAACTGCGCTGCGAACTCTGTGATGTCGCCTGCACCGGGGCGGATGCCTACGCTGCACACATTCGTGGAGCTAAACACCAGAAGGTAAATGACTCATTCCTCAAGGTGACCACATCACACATGGATATATCTGACCTTTAGAAATCTAGAAAAAGTGGCCTTTTCTGTAGTGGCCTTTTCACATGATTATGTAATTGCACAGTTATGTAAGAAATTCAAATTTGGTTTTCACTTGCTGTATCTGCAGGTTTGACTGCCTTGATTTACTGTTTGTTTTTATGTCCAGGAATAATGTAACACTACCAACAAATCACTAATTTGCAATCAAAAATCTTTGTGGTATCAAAAAAGCTTTGAATCCACACTTTTGATCAAACTTGCTCTAAAATGACTCCTTTTTGAGTCCATGCCTCTTTTCATTTGTCATGCCCCTTCCTCCATTAGGTTGTAAAACTGCACACCAAACTGGGGAAGCCCATCCCTTCAACAGAGCCCAGTGTGGTGACCCAAGCCTCCACATCCACCACAGCAGCCCCCAGTAAGACTGCCAGCACAGCTATCAACAGCTCCACCAGCAGCACTGCATCCTCTTTGAGTGCTTCCTCCACCATATCCAGCTCTTACCTCAAACCTGTTGGTATGGTGAACAGCACCCTCACCTCAGCTGCACAGGGCAAGAGCCCCATCTCTAGCAGCATTTCTGCAACTGCAGCTGCTGTCAAAAAGGTCAACACTCCTAAGATCAACTTTGTTGGTAGGTACCATAGTTTATTGCTAAAGATTGTTATTCTTAATTTTTCTTATGCCCCTATACAAAACTGCAAGATGGTGTCATGTTAGCTTCCATGAAGCTTTGAACACAAATTGCTGGGTATTATTTAGTTTAAAGCATGATTCTTACAGTAATATTGTCTTCAGATCCTACTGTTTTGATGATGCTAAGCCTAATGCTGTTGGGTTGCATCTCCAGTGCTGTGTAAGAAACGGATAAAAGGATAGTGGGGCACAGATGATGGATTAAACACAAAGATTGGGTGCATAGACAAGTATACTCTTCTATTCTATTTAGACACTGACTCAGTTTAGGTACTACAATACAGACAATCCTTCACTCAATTGAAAATCCCTTTCCCACGAGGAATGAGTATATTTCCAGACTGAAAAAACTGATTTTTAACACAATGGAAATCTTTAAGTCCACATGTGGTGTGTGTGTTTTTTTTTTTTTTTTTTTTTTTCCCCATTCCTTCTTCTTCTGTGTTCTGCTCCATGTCTGCTTTGGCTTTCTTTAATGTCCTTCTGTCACTCGAGTGCTCTTTAGCGAGAGCAGCTATAGTTCATGTCTTTTGCCATGAACAGACTAGACTGAACAGCTGAATAAAGTTGCAGTCATTCCCCAGCTTTTATGCCTTTCCAACTGTGCTACTGGCAGGACAATGGCATCTTCACTCTCTGTGTTAGAAACACATTACCTTCCGACCTATGGTTGTTCTTGCACACACGAGAGTAAGGTAGAAACTATAGTTACTGTTCTAAGAAATGAGCATGTAATATCAGAACAATTTACAGCTTAGATGTTTTGCAGAGGTTCTTTACAAAGTGTCCAGTGCAGGAAATGATCATTAGCTTAATGTTCAATCAAGTGAAGTAATAAATGGGGTAAAAAGAATACAGTACTGGAGTGCATTTTCATATAAAGTGTATTGGAATTGCTATATGTATCACTGACCTCACTACCATGCACCTCATTCTTTTAAGGTGGTGGTCAGTCGTCATTTCAAAATGCTATAAAAGCTGCATCTACACAAACTACACAAAATGACAGGCCAATATGTGCTTGGACTTGGAGAATTGCTGCTTGTGTGTCACTAATGTTGTTCTGCTGCACAGGTGGAAACAAGCTGCAGACGACTGGTGTTAAGGATGACTCCAAGGTTGAGGCAGCTAAACCTGCACAGTCCTCTATGGTCACAGCGTCGCAAGAGGTCAAAAATGAGATCCCTGATCCAATGTCTCCACAGTCAGCTCTGGCAGCGCTGCAGAGTGATGTCCAGCCTGTTGGACATGACTATGTTGAAGAGGTAAATTCCCAAACAACAAAAAACATCTCCTTGTGATCTGTTTTTGCCAGATATCGATCTTCCCATTTGAAAAGTTGATGATGAATATGATTTTTACAGGTTCGTAATGATGAAGGAAAAGTCATCCGGTTCCACTGCAAACTCTGCGAATGCAGTTTTAATGATCCCAATGCAAAAGAGATGCATCTTAAAGGAAGGAGACATCGTTTGCAGTACAAGGTTGGTGGCTGCTATTTTTATTACAAGGTCTACAGGAGTACTATACTGTTTTCTCTTTTGAAATTTGTATACAATGTAAATTCATTCTAACACCAGCTCGAAAATGACAGGCTGCTGCTTTGTATTCATCTGCATTTTTTTTTTTCCATCTTAGAAATGAAAGCTGCCAAATCTAACTACTTTTCTGCAGTTTTGCAGAATTGTTCATCTTGTTAAGTGACTTTATCAGTAATGTATAAATAAATAATTAAAGTAACATTACACAAGAATTGGCATTTCCTGCTCCAGGCCTCCGCCTGCCGTCAGGAAGTGAAATTAGTGCTTTCGCCCACCCCCGGAAAGGCATGATTTTCACTGGAAGTGAAGGAAGCATGTGCATTGATGCAGTAGAATAAAATTACAGCGTTTTACCCAAATATGACTGGGATTATGCCTTTTTACAAACTTTGTCCTGTCCGTATCACCAAAGTTCCATAGTGCAGTTAGCATGTAATGCCCACAGTATCAGCTATAGGACATCCTTCTCTGTATTAAATTGGTGGAAAATAAACATGAAGCTGATTTTAAAATAAATGCTATGTAATGTTGCTTAAACCATAAGTTTAATTCTTTATGCTTCAAGTGTAAAATGGCTGCAATTGTATTGGTTTCTTGGAAGCAGATGAGTCATTAACCTGCAGATTAAGGGATTCTTTGAAATTAGGCCATGTGGTAAAACTTAAAGTGGCCAAAAAATTGTAACGTCAACTGCCTTGAAACACTCACTAGGGTTTATTTCCAGTTTTGCACTTTATTCATCCTAATGAAAACATTTTAGAGCAGGCACTTATCAATCTGTATCAGTTTCTCTGCCTTGCTTTCACACTACCTTTCTGTGATCTTTTATTGCCCATGTAGAAAAAGGTGAATCCAGACCTCCAGGTGGAAGTGAAGCCTAGTATCAGAGCACGGAAGATCCAAGAGGAAAAAATGAGGAAGCAGATGCAGAAAGAGGAGTACTGGAGACGAAGGGAAGAGGAGGAGCGCTGGAGAATGGAGATGAGGTGTGTGTATGTGGTTTTTGTGTTTGTTTTGTTTTTTCAATCAAAATTGAATATTCTTTTGCATTTATTTGATTACATGACATGACCCACTTGTTTTCCCATTTGTAGGCGCTATGAAGAGGACATGTACTGGAGACGAATGGAAGAAGAGCAGCACCACTGGGAGGAAAGGCGCAGGATGCCAGATGGTGGATATCCACCAGGTCCACCTGGACCTCCCGGTCTCCTTGGGGTGAGGCCTGGAATGCCCATGCCACAGCCGCAAGGACCTGTGGTTAGTTTTTCATCAGACCGAAGCACTTTATATTTATGCAACTTATAGAAATACAGATTATTTATTAAGTAAGTAGTATTTAACAAGCCAATAACTGGGGAGACTATTTAGAATTAGAATAATTAATTTATGTAGCATAAAATTATGTAAAAACATTAAAGTGCTTCACAATATCCGTAATGGCACAAGTTACATAATAATGTAGACAAAAATGAAGGGGACAAAAATGAATCAAACCTCCAAATATGACGGGGATTTGGGTGGGAAAAAATCATGTAAATAAATAAATAAATACATCTGCACCTTGTGCCCAGTTTCTAGTAAACAAGAAAACCACGCTTCTCAACTGAGATTAAGTACACTATTTTAAAATTAAATTAAAAAGACCTTAAATTTGTACTCACATAAGTAACTGATGTTAATTTTTTAAATAAGTAACAACATAATGTGTTACTTATGTTGATGTTAAACAAAATGTACACAGTCATTGCCCTTCATGACTGGCTTGTTCCCTGCTTTGCGTTTCAGCCCCTGCGTCGCCCTGATTCTTCTGACGATCGCTATGTGATGACCAAACATGCAGCTATTTACCCATCAGAAGATGAGCTCCAGGCCATCCAGAAGATTGTTTCCATCACCGAGCGTGCTCTTAAACTAGTGTCTGATATTATCACTGACCAAGACAAGGTCAAAGAGGAGGACAAAGAGAAGAAGGAGCCGCCCAAAGACCGGTAAGTCCAGGCTTGTTGAGGGAGATCTGTGTCCAACCATGGCAATCTCACTCATTTTAACTATTGAGAGCAAATCAAACTATGTCTGGGGTTTAAATAAGATCACCTCTTCCAAAGTCTTCTCTAACAGTGGTCCAATCCTCAGCAGCATTTGTCATATTTCAATTTTCATTTTTCCATATATTTAAACAAATGCTTTTTTTGTTTTTGTTCCCCACGTTACTAAATTGATTCATGTCTAAAAATTACTTACAGCAAAGTCTGAAAATAGCAGTTGAGTAATATACTAATCTACCTGATGTACTTATTGGAATTACCAGCTCTTCTCAACTGATTTCTTGTTCCTTACAGAGCACTGAAGGGAGTGATGAGGGTCGGTGTTTTGGCCAAAGGGCTGCTTCTGCGTGGAGACAAAAATGTCAACCTTGTTCTCCTGTGTTCCGAGAAACCCAGCAAGAGTTTGCTGTCACGCATTGTAGAACACCTCCCTAAACAGCTCACGGTATGGATCTCGTGCTAATTTGCTTTGATAACTGTTTATCCAATGATGCTGTATTATTTGTTTTAGCTCTCACCTAACCCATGGCAATAAATCCTAGAAATGGCCTCCTCCCTCTTCCATTCTGCAGTTGCCTGCTGTATAAATATGCCTGATGTAATTTATCAGATTCTATTCAAGGCTGTAATTGCAGCAGCCCAACACAAACAAACCCACATCTACCAAAGCCAGTAAATCTTGTGTGGGAGGATTGTCTACAACTAATTGAGATTAGGGCCTGACTGATGATGAGAATTGTAACCCACTCCCAAAAGTAGCTGTTTGTGAGCTGGCTCATTGCTACAGAATATAAATGGTGTACTTTGGGAAGTCTGAGCTTGCCAGAATCTTTTGTTTAAATCTTTATGATTTATTTTGGTCAATTCTCTTGCTAGCAGTCTGTGTGGGTTTTTTTTAATTTTGTCTTGGCACCTGCCCTGCACATTTTGAGTGGTTTCCTGCATTAATGCTCCTCCTGCAGCTCTGAAGAGGCTTGATAATGAACTGAATGGGGTGTGTCTGGAACAGTGAGGGTTACAAAACATACAGGTCAGGGGGCACAAGGACCAGGTTTGCAAAACATTATGCTAATGTTGTCCTCATATTTGTAGGACAGGGTGGGGACCAGTTTTATGCTTTTACCACATAAACACACCTGATTCTGCTCACCTGTTTATTACTTGGTATGTTGGAGCAGGGGCATCAGAAAACTGCAGGACTCCAGCCCTCGGGTTTCCCTCCCCAGTTGTGGGACTTCACTAATGTAGTCGTGCCTTGGGCTGGGTATAGTTTGAAAATCTGCGGTGTAAAATTTGTCCAACACTCTGCGTTTGGCATGTACCGTAATTCTGTTGTGCAACAAAAAGCAGAGAAATTCAAAGTTTGCAAGTAAAACTCATCTTTGACATCTGAAGAGTCTTCACTGTTTTGCTTAAACAAGATGCTAGCTCTCACCTCGGGCTGCTTTCACATCAGCCTGTTTTAAAGCTTGCTATGCGCAATTATGCAGATTAAACCTCTGTCCACAGTGATGGGTGAACATCTGTCTTTCTCTCGCCCTCTCTAATATTGTACAAGTACAGTAGTTAGGGCTCATTTATTAAACCGATGAAATGCATGTTCACTCAGGAGTCAGTTGGTTGATTTTTTTTATTTATTTATTTATTTATTTTTTGTAGTTGTATGGCTTGTGTCCATTTTTTTTCCAAAGAATCAGAAATAAGTGTGTATTTCTTCCTCCAGCTGGTAACACCAGAGAAATATGAAGTGAAGGGCTCTATCCAAGAAGCTGCCATCATCCTGACGTCGTGTGCTGACCCTAAGATGCAGGTGACCATCACGCTGACCTCACCCGTCATTCGAGAGGAGAACACCCGGGATGGAGGTTGGAAAAGACGTTGCTCCCTTAACTTGGCCACCAATTAAATGAATTTGACACCTTGATTTGATACCCTAAAGAGCCCATCTGCTGGCACAAAGGAGATGCTATTGGATCTGAGTAGCGTTGCATTCTTTTTGCGCATCGTTTGAAACGGAGTGTCCTTTTTGCTCCTTTTCCAGTGAAGAAGTAGAGCGAAAATGATATGACGTATAAAACCTGGTACGTGACTGAGCTTGGTCACAATGATAGGAATGGAAGTAATGTTCCCTGTGTGCCTTCAAAAGCCTTGGAAATTACAATTGTAGTATATTTTAACTTATTTAAATCTTGGGAAGGAAAATGCAGTTTAATTGACAGTGATTTATTTAAGCGCTGAGCATATCTGTAAGAGATGAACATGTCTGGAAGAGATATTTTGAAGGCAGTTGATCTTTATGTACCTTTCAGTCACCTGTTTCTATGGGGTGAGCATTCTGGTCTCTATTGCCTCTGGCTTTTTGACAGAGCAGAGTTCACCACTACCAGGTTTTATGTAACTTGTTATTGGACAGATTGCCAGCAGTGCTGCTCAGGGCCTTCTTTATGTAACACCTCTCCAGTGCTCTTGAAGCTCTCCCCAAAACAAGCATGATAAGTGTTTTTTGCATTGTGTAAGTCTAGTTAGTCTTGAGTAAGATTCATTTTTGTTTCCTGTGCTCCAGGGGATTCTCTACTCTAAATCAATTTTTTTAAAAGATCAGGGATCATGTAAATAAACAAGCATCAGAACTTCTATGGGAAATAATGCTAGAAGTTGGTGGGAAAGTAATAATGTCCCCACAGGAAACAAATGTTTTGTTTGGTGGTGAGAAGGTTCACCATTCTGAGGTCCCTTGTTCCAAAATGAAAGTGCTCCCCTGAGTGAATCAAGCCACTGTGTGCAAATAACTATAGATTACTAGGATGAATGCGTTTCATACATTTTCTACAAACATGAATCCCTGTATCCTGGGAAAAGAAAAGTCTGACCTCTAAATTAACCTAGTGACTTTTCCTTGTCTAGAATTGACACCTGTGAGCTTTAGCAGGTTTGAAGTAACTGAAATGATCAATGTGGGCCACAAGTCTACTGTCTGACGAGCCACCATTCCCGTTTGGATCCTTAGGGGAGTATCAGTAAGCTTTTGGGAGGAAGGCGTTGATAGAGGAATCTTTGGTTGGACCTGGGTTTGTTTTTTTTTTTTGTTTTTTTTTTTTGTTTTTAAACTACCTTCGGTGTACACTGACTTAAGGGGGGTTTTCCCTAAACCCACCTGCCTACCCACTCATGACAGGTATGCATGCAGTGATGTTCTAACCCCTCTTTGCTGGGAGCTTTGTTTTCTTTCCAGCACGCATTGCTGCCTTCATGTATCCAAAGCTTTTACAAGTCCAGCCCAAAGCCTCCTTGCGTTCTGAAATAACTTGTTTCCCATCTGAGGCTACGTCTACCAGCTCCGGAAGGATTTTTGACCAAGGTCCCCCTCCCAAGCCCCCCTCAAACACTTTGCCACACCTACCATTTGCCACGCCACTGCAGTGGGCCACACCAAGCACTCATCAACAGGCATTCTACATCTTCCTTGGTTTATACCCCTTTTTGTGCCACATGCATGATTTATTATAAAACCATAGCAGCCCCTCATCATCCTACACACAAACAAGCATATGAGTATTGCCTAACCAGAAAATTCTTTTTGAAGGGATTCTTGAAATTTCGTAATTTCATTGGTTGTACTTGGAATCAGTCTGTAAGCAGGGAGAAGCTGCTTACAGGTAGAGTGAGTGGACTAAGGAATCGAACTAGCATCCAATGCTGCTACTGTTGACAAGCTAAAAGAGGCAAGAGAATCAAGCTAAATTTTGTAGCGTAGAATCAAGTTAAATATGTTAACGTACCAACAGCACTTTAACTTGATTTAAATCATAGATGTTGGCAGGTCAGAGTTAGAAAGCCATACGTTTTGTAAGTATTAATAGCTGTTAAACTGGGCAGCATGGTAATATTAAAGATAAATGGGTAAAATTAGTATTTGATGCTAATTCATTTCCTTGTTCACAACAAATTCAGATGGTGAATTGTTGCGCACTATGACCGAATTGTAACGCAAACATAATGAAATTATGAAATTTCTGTTGACAGGGTCCTCAGGAAAAAATGTCCTACATAAAGTTGGCAAGAAACTGCTAAATAACTCAGTACAGATACAATAATTCTTACACAATTTGTGTGCATTTCCAGTGGTTTGGTTTTCATTTCAATACAGTACCCATTAAGACTGTGGCATATCAAATGGGGGGAATAAAAAAAAATCAGTTTTCGCCCATAATTATCCTCTCATTCTATATTTTTCCAAGCCTGTCAGCACTATGCCTCAGTCTAAATGCCCTTTCAAATGGAGTTCAGATTGATTATTTATTTTATTTATTTTTCCTTCCCCCAAATATAAAAAGCCTTGTAATCTTCATGCCAAGTCTGTCATGTTCTTTTGCCTTAGCTATGGTGTTTTTAGCCCCATTTACAGAGCAGACAGATTTCCCCTTTTGCAGTGTTTAGCTCCCCTCACCAATAAGCACTCAAGGAGGGAATTTTAAGTTAGTGGTTAGGAATAGACTAGGATGCACTAGAAAACCTGGCTTTAAAATTCTCACCATTATTCTCCAGCTTTTCAACTCTGCTCAATCTTTAACCTCTGCATTTTTTTTTATGAAAAAAGATGAGCATTTGTGTTTCTGACGTAATGCTCATTTGTTTGGTTTACAGCCACACAAACAGTGGTTTTGTTTAGTCAGTCTGATTTTACTGCATCAGACATCACACAAGATCCAGCTGGCTTCATTTGAAAAATTTACGCCGTGTTGAAGTTCATTGGTTTTGGACTGTGTGAAATTCCTCTTTTCCTCCCTGTAAAATCCGACTCCATGTGAAAGGGCCTTAATGCTAGAACTTTTGCTTAAATTAAACGGTCTATATGAAATGTTGGTTCACAAAAACACGTTTACTCCAAATAAGGTGAAAAATGTAATTTTCCTAGTTATCTAAGAGAGTAATCAGGGGATGAACTTGGTATGTGTGGCAATGTGTTCTTGGCAGTCTCTCTGACCTGGTCAAACACCCGTTCCTCACCACCATTTGACAATTCATTTTTAGATGTAACCTCGGGTATGGTGAAAGACCCAGCGGACGTCTTGGACAGGCAAAAATGCCTTGACGCTCTGGCTGCCCTCCGCCACGCTAAGTGGTTCCAGGTTCGGAACATCATTTTTCTTTCTTCATGTAGCCTTATGAGATGCATTTATTTTCATTTACTTGTTTAATTTTAGTTTTTAATTTGTTAAAATTGTGAACCTCATACTTTGGGGGGTTTTAAAGGAATACAAGGATGCTAACAGGAAATTAAAAAGAATATATTTAAAAAAAAAAAAAAGTTTCATATGTTCACATTTTTTTTTTTTCTGATTTTAGAATGACAAGCATCCTTGCATACATTTTCATTTTAAGATATCACATGACCTTATTTACTCATTTTATCTATATATATATATATAAAAAAAATATTATTCCATAAGGCTGCAGAATACCTTTGCATAAAAAATGTCATCAATAAGAGCCTTCATGTTGATCGTTTGTTCTTTGTGATGTTTTTTTTGTTTTTTATTTGTTTATTTTCTTTAGACTAGGGATTGAGAGGAAAGGAACATCTGATTAGTTTACTGTGTGTGTATTTGCTGTCTTGGCAAACACACAGGCATAGTAAAGCAGATTTCCTTGACTGCTTCAGTTCCTATGCTACTCTTTTATGACTGATCTTTTGTAAATGAGAGTTTTTGATTGACGTATTTTGCGAAACTGAGGTCAGGGTTTGCAAGATGACCGAGGAGATGTTCTGAGTGCGTCTTGCAAACTTTGAACTCTTGTACTAACGTTGAGGTAAAATACTGCTGGGAATGGCAGCTTATTCATAAGCACTGGCTAAAGAGTCTGTAAACTAAGTAAAAAGCTTCCATTGTGAACAGTAGTGTTGCACCTCTTTCGGAGCACCCACGTCGTATGGCTTCTTGTAAATGTTCTTGTCACTAACTAAACTTGACTTTATTGCACTGAAGGCTAGAGCCAATGGACTGCAGTCTTGCGTGATTGTTATTCGTATCCTGCGTGACCTTTGTCAGCGAGTACCCACCTGGTCTGCTTTTCCAAGCTGGGTGAGTAAAAAGATGAAAGGTATTTACAGAATTACAGAGAAGTACAGTTTGTTTTTGTTTTTTTTTTTGTTTTTTTTTACCTGACACCCAGTAAAGAAAGTCTGCCCAGGCTAACAAAGTGTTTGGATCACTGGTAAAGACATTTCTGGAAGTCTTGAAGCACAGTTGTGGTTGTTGCACCCAGAAAGAACTGTTGGATTCCTATGCTATTTGTAAGGAAAATAAAAGTTACAAGGAACAGTAATTGACCACGATTGAAAAAAAAAAATAAAAATAGATTTGGACAATGCTAATTGAGCCAAATCATTAAATCTGTGCATTTGCTGCACAGTAACAAGCCAAGAATGTCAACATGGTGGCATAGCAACCTTATTGCCAGACTAGTGTGTTGGAGGTGTTGCAGAGCACTTAAACTCTGCTTTGACTGGACACCTAAGCATAAATGTCCCTTAAGAATTCGGAGGTGGCCTTTCTCCTCTATTATTCTTTCCACTTTGAGCATTGTGGAATTTCCTCTGGGAAGAAAACATCCATAGTGTGTGATGGAGTGGTTTGCATATACATGATAGTGGTAGCACAGTTGATACAGAAAGTATTTTTTGCATGTTTTGTTATAGCCTTATTCCTAAATGGTTTCAAATGAAAACAGTTTTAACCCAGAATTCTACACACAATACCACACAACGTTAAAAAAAAAAAAAAAAATCACCAATATAAGCCTTTGCCATGACGTTCAAAATTGAGCTTGATCTTGTTTCAATTGATCTATCCTTCAGGTGTTTCTACAGCTTGATTGACCACCTGTGGTAAATTCGGGCGATTGGGAGAGACACACACCTGTTTATATAAGGTCCCATAGTAGACAGTGCATGTCTGAGCACAAACCAAGACATGAAGTCTATGGAATTGTCTGTAGACCTCCGAGAGAGGATTGTAAGAAGACACCTATCTGGGGTCAGAAACATTTCCGCTACATTGAAGATCCCAATGAGCAATGGCCTCAATCATCCATAAATGGAAGAAGTTTGGAACCATCAGGACTCTTCCTAGTGCCAAACTGTGTGAACTTGGTAGGAGGTTTTTAGTCACGGAGGTGTCCAAGAACACAGTGTTGACTCTGACACATTATTCTGTTTTAAAGAGGAAAACCTTACAGAGCGGCAATCATTTCCGCAGCTTTCCATCAATCAGGCATTTATGGTACCATGGTCAGACAAGTCCTCCTCAGTAAAAGGCATGACAGCCCACCTGGAGTTTGCCAAAAGGCACATAAAGGAATCTTGGACCATGAAAATCAAAAAAAATTATTTTGGACTGAATGCCAAACATCATATCTGGAAGAAACCCAGGCATTGCTCATCACCTAGTCAATACCATTCCTACACTGAAGCATGGTGATGGCAGTATCGTGGTGTAGAGATGTTTGTCTGCAGCAGAAACTGGGAGACTAGTCAGGGTTGAGGGAAAGATTACTACAGGAATGTACAGAGACATCCTTGTTGAAAACCTGCTCTGCAGCATTCTGGACCTCAGACTGGGACAAAGATTTATCTTCCGACAGGACAATGACCCTAAGCACACAGCCACGATAACAAGACTGGCTTCAGGACAACTCTATGGATGTCAATGAGTGGCCCAGCAGGAGGCCAGACTTGAACCCGATTGAACATCTCTGGAGATCTCTAAAAATGGCTGTGCACCAACACTCCCCATCCAATTAATGCAGCCCAAGAGTTTCTGCAAAAAAACAATGGGAGAAACTTCACAAAGCTTATGCCAAACTTATGGCATCATACTCAAAGGTGCTTCAACAAAGTATTGAGCAAATGCTTTGAAGAGAGATTTGAAGAGATTTTAAACTTCTTACTTTGTCATTGTGGGGTATTGTGTGTAGAAATGTGAGGGGAAAATGATTTGAATCCATTTTGAAATAAGGCTGTATAGTGTAAGTGTGAATACTTTCCGGCTACATTGTATGTATACTACTTGGCACAACAGTATTTTGACAGCTTTTGCCATTATGGACTGGACCAAATGGGTATCCATTTTAATGGGTCATTGGTTCCTTTTGCCATGTGTTTGTTTTCTGTAGGCAACTTCAATTTTATCATACTTTAGACTGGATCACTATTTGGGGTGTTCTAGAAGATTTTCCTGAAGGCCCTCAAGTATTAAAAAGCTTATGCAGCAACTATGTGTTCTCTATCCAAGGCCATGGAGCTGCTTGTAGAGAAGGCAATCAGCAGTGCCTCTGGACCAATGAGCCCTGGTGATGCGTTGAGACGAGTCTTTGAATGTATTTCATCTGGCATTCTGCTGCATGGTAAGACACCTGAGTTAAGGATTATTTAGAAAACAAAACACCCTTTAAGTTCTCCAATATTTACAGTGCAAAACCCATTTTTGGTTCAACTTATTGGATGGTCTTATTCCGCTCAAGTGTACTCTGCTACCATATCAAAGAATCGACTGTGAATTCCGCAGTGACCCTGAATCAACACCACAACCTCAAACCACAGCTTTCCTTTCACTCTGCTTTATACGGGCTGTGTTCTGATCAAAGGTAGTTTGTGGTTTGTGGTTGATGTGATGGGTACAGTGTTTCATATGACACATGTCCCACGTTTTTTCTGCTCACAGCTTTTTTGATTGATGCTTTTAGGAAGAGCAGTAGAGGTTTGTTTGGATCCAATTATTATTCCAGGCTTTATTAAAATTATCCCACAGTTGGACCATCTTCCACAGTGTTCCTAAATTAACATTTTAAGACCCTTGCTTTTTGATGCAGGTGGTCCAGGCTTGATCGACCCATGTGAGAAAAATCCTACAGACACACTGGCTGCCATGGAGGAGCAGCAGAGAGAAGATATAACGTCAAGTGCTCAGGTAAACCTACATCCAGATTATAGTACTCTAACCATTATAACACAGTCTATGAAAGAGTAATGGGAAATTCAATGTTTCTTGTTTAGTTGCTTACTTGTGTTCCTTTTAGGTTGCATTTGCTAATCAAATAACTTGTACTGATTCAATATTTAGTAATTTTGAGCACATCTAATGTAACGGGTAAAGAATCTATAAGTTTGAGCCTTTAAATTTAAGGGTCCTCCTCCAAATACATGTGATTTCAACCACAGTCTCTTTTCAAACTGCCGCTATTTTGTATCCTTGTATTATTGCTTGGCAGCCAACATGCTTGGAAAGCACTGGGGCCCCATCTTGAATGCCTGTGCCAGTCAACATCACATGGGGAGAGAGCATGTCCAATTTCTCGCTCTTAGACTCCAGCTGCTGAGTGTAAGCAGCATGACCTGGAATTCAAACCTGTGATCCTTGGATCATAGTGGTAGCATGTTAGACCAGGGCTCCATATAATTCTACTGTTAAATCTGAATATTTTTGCTAAACGGATTCATGAGTAACTTGAAAACAACCCCTGCTATAAAGGTGTCATTGACTGTCTGGCAGAAATTCCACGAGAAATTCTTCACTCCTACCAACTTTTCACACTCCCGTTTTGAAATACCTCAACCTTGTATCAGTGAAAGAAAAAATTGCAAATATTTCAAGAAAAATGCAAAACTTTTCACCTTTCATGGCCCTTAATTCTGATTTCTAGATTCCGGTGTCTAGGACTAATCACTGACCATCAGCACTAACCTATTTGCAGGATTTTCTCAACCTCTTGTTCCGGAGAAGTCAAAATAAAGTAGTTCTTAAAGTGGTATTTGTAGCAAAGTAAAAAGTTTGGCAATTATTTTAGATGTAAAGATATTTAAAAGTATGGTTCTAACTTCCTTATGAAAAACCTTAATTGATTTTTAAGAAAGTATGGGGTCAAAACTACTTACTCTTGTACAATTGATTAAACTAGACAATGAGCTACAACATGTCAAACCAGTGCGCCATATAATTATACTGTTAAATCTGAATATTTTTGCTAAATGGAGTCATGAGTCGCTTCAAAACTCCTGCTATAAAGGTGCCCTTGACTGTCAAACATGAAACTAACTGCACACTAGGTTGACAAACTGTGGCTGCAATTCTGAAATGAACCACTAGAGGTGTACTTGTAAGGAAATGATAATTGTGGGTCTGATGGTGTTGTGAAGCTGAGGGTGCTGTACTGCAGGGCTGCAGATATACCCTTCTCCTCATGCTGTAGAATCATTTATCTGCATCCCTGTATAGTTAGAATGGTAAGTTATGATTCCTCAGTTTGCATGTAGTGTTGGAGAGCTAGTATTGACATCCTACCTCCTTGTTTCTACAGTTCGCTTTGAGGCTTCTGGCCTTCCGTCAAATCCACAAGGTTCTGGGCATGGATCCCTTGCCTCAGCTGAATCCCCGCTTCAACATGCGGAACAATCGCAAGAGGCGGCGTGATAACAGTGATGGCACTGACGGCTTTGAGGGCGAGGGGAAGAAGGACAAGAAGGATTATGATGGCTTCTAAATTTCCACAAGCTCCAGACTCCCTTGGCCATTTCAAATTCTGTGTATTCCAGTGGTGCAAAATTGATTCCCGTAGGTCTCTGTGCATGCCAGTAAGTGTTCTGTGGCTTGAATTAAAAAAAATAAAATAAACAAAAAAAAAAAAAAAGAGAGAGGGAGAGATAAAGCTCGCATTTGCTCAAAGTTTTGCTGCTGGTGCCCTTAAGGGGGACCTACAATGGCAGCTTGGGAAATGCCTAGTTTAATTTCCATGCCATGATTTCCTAAAGCCTTCAGCACAGACAACACATTGAGTGAGCTGATGACAGAAAGTTCATAAGTCACAATTTAAAGCTTCTGTATGCTCACAGCCTTTGCTTGTGCTGATTACATTTGGAAATCTAAGCCTGTGTACCCCCTCTGGAATCACTAGTCAGCTAGGATGGTGGCTACTTACTTTACTATACAAAGGAATGGACCTAAAAGCGCACACTTAAAAGTTAAAGACATATTTAAGAAAGAAAAATGAAGGTCCTGCTGCATTTGAGGTGATGTATGCCGTCACCTTCAGGAAAAGGTTTGAACTTTATTTAAGTTCCCATTAAATCTCAGTCAGACTTTTAGTCCTTTATTGGCTAGTCTGTCAGCATAGCATGTGCTAAGCTTCTTTTTTTTTTTTTTTTTTTTTTTTTTTTTTTTTTTTTTTTTTTATAAATAAATTGGCTGGATTTATAACAGAGCTCAAAGATAACCATGCCTGTAAGTAAGAGACTCCAATGTGGCTGCTGTTTTAATGCCATTTAATGACAATGACTTTCGCTTTGCGGTGTAACTGTGCTTTAGGGTTTCTTGTTTTGTTTTGATATTCCTTTTCCTGTAATGATTTGTTTTGAATGGAGACATTCCTCATAACCACAAAACCTAAGCTAAATTGTGACCCAGTTGTACGTTCGTCGTGTTGTGATGAATGTAACAACATTGACTGAACATTTTTGAAGCCTATTCGCATGTGCTCTGTAGTGCTAATGCACCCCATGGGTCATCTGTCAGCTTGTAGCCATTTGTGAAGCACATCCTTTGCTAATCAGCAACCACAGACCAGGAGGGAAATGAGGAAAAGCAATCCTAAACCTTCTGTAATATGTGTAAGTGGTGTGAAGGCTTATTCAAAGGCTAGACTGCAGCAAGTGTGTTTACAGGCTTTTGTTAAGTAGCTGTAATGCATTTCTAAAAACACTGATCCCCGAGAGCAGACTTGGGTCCAATAAATGTACAGTGAGCTTCCCAGTAGAACACAAGGTCAAACTGAACAGACAGAATAGATCAAAGTGTTGTGATGACCACAGGCACCATGATCCTCTGTACTGCTTCTGCTTTACTTGATTTGCATAGGAAATGATGCACCCAGAAGGAGCTGCTGAGTTCTAGACTGAGCACAGTGATCATTATTAGTAGTTGACCCAGGTCTGCCTGAGCTATTTGTGTTCATAGTGTTGTAATCCCCAAATGTATTTGTGTATATATACATATGATCATATGTAGCTACATGTAGGCTATGTGTGATCTCTAATATATGACCATTAATAAGCCTCTATCTAATCTTGCAATAGAGCTTCAAAAAAGTCTGTATAATTTTATGAAAGCATGGCAGTGTTCAAGTTCTGTTATTGTTTTATGGATTTGTTTTATCAGTTCATAGATGAGCAATTGCTTGCCCTTTTTCCTTGGTTTAACAGTTCCTAGTTTGTTCAGAATCTATTGAGGAGGGGGGTGTTATGTCTGTGTTGTAATTGCGGGTGTAGATCTATCCTTTCCGTCGCCTGTCATTCGCTGTCACGGTACTACTGCATAACAATAGACATAATAAAGACCCTTTACAGAAACACTTCTGGTTGGCATTCAGTTGATGGCAGGTTTACTGTAAGGCTGAATTCACACAGCAGGAAAAGTCCCCCGTTGTAATTTTCCCTAAATCATTTTTTTTTTATATAAATGTGACACATCTGACATTTGTCTAACAGTTTGTGCTCCTAAACTGGCCGGCGTATGCAAAAGGTCAATCACTTGGAGGTAACTAAGTATTCAGACTTTTTACAGTTAAAAAAAGCTAGATGAACTTCCTTGTGACTTTAAGAAAAAAATTGTTACGTTTATGCTTAAAATATAAAGCAATTGCCTGGCCTGGCCACAAAAGTCACCACCATTGGATAATTACTTCATGGGTGATTTTCAGCTGGTAACAAGTTACTCAAACCTAACTGATGCAGTGATTACCTTATTCGTTAAACAATCATGTCAAAAGACCCATCCTGTGGTTTTGGAAGGGTCAAATCATTGACCTGGATCAAACGGAGAAAACCTCTTTGGAGATTGCTGAAAGAACTGTCCAGTGTTTTATGATGATGTCCTGGAGATGATTCTAATCAAAACTCTGGACAGAAATAAGTGTAACACTGCAGGAGCTTGTGGAAATCAAATGACAGCAGGTGAACAGTCAGTTTCTGAAGCTGATGGGAACAAGAAAGGCAGCCAAGTGTCAGGGTCCAGTTTCACCAAAAGCTTTCGTAAGGAGGAAAAAAACCCACAAAAACAATCACCAAGATTGTTTCTTTCAGACATGTTTTCCTCTAAGAAAATGAGACACTTATTCCCCCCCAAAAAAATTACCAGTGTTTATAGCTTGGTTTTTCATTTTAATTAGCCATGCATTAGATTGATTTTTCAGTTAAATCAACGCAGGTTAGCAAATTGGACGAAGTTAAACAATTGTAATTTAGATTCTCCTAGTATATGATGACTGGCGTGTGCAATCAGAAAGCGTTTTCCTTACATAGAAAGCAAACAGTACTTCAAAAATCAAGTTTTAATGAATTTCACAACATTTAGACACTAATTGTCGTAATTCAACAATTTAAGCTGGTTTTTTTTTTTAAAGCTTCAGACCTTCTGAACTCTTACAGGCTGAGAAAAGTATAAGGTTAAAATTATAATAATATAAGAATATCAATTCTTAAAGATTTAAGAAGTTTTTTTTTTTAGCTATGATTCATGAAGAATTTTTCTTATATGAAGTTAAGAAAAAAGCAGATCTGAAATTCTTTTGAAGTCAGCTCACTGGTCTGATCCCACAGAAGAATTTATAGCTCGTAGCTGCATAGTGCTGGCTGAGTCCCTGTGTCAATGGGTCTGAACTGGTGTGTTGGTATGAGGAAGACCTAAACAATATTGGCTTTGATGTTATGGCTGCTATAGATACATGATACATATGAGTCATAAAACAAAGCAAATAAATGATCTTTTTGTCCTGAATACTGAGCCAGCCCTGTGTCATTGATAAAACAGAATTTTATTCACTTATTTATTCACTTAATTTCACTGATTTGGTTATTTGCTTAATTTATAATGTTTACTTATTTACTATTTTAAACATTATTTTATATATTATATATACTTTGTATAAAAACATTGTATATACAGTGGGGAAAATAAGTCTTGGATACAAAAAATCATACAATGTGATTTTCTGGATTTTTGATTCTGACTCTCACAGTTGAAGTGTACCTACAATAAAAATGACAGACCTCTCCATTCTTTGTAGGCAGGAAAAACTGCAAAATCAGCAGTGTATCCAATACCTATTTCCCCCCACTGTACATTATATAATACATGTTTAAAATTTGTTGTCACCTTCCATCCAGCAAGTCACTAAGGAATTCTTGTGGACATTTTGGGAGCATGATGGAATTCCCTTTAATTGTATTTGGTGAGTCTCAGTGGAATATTTTGCCTGCCATGTTTTTGTTAAGCAACATAATCTGTGAATGCTGTTCAGGAGGAGGAAGGATGTGTGGAGTGAGCGTCCGGCCTGCTTACACTGGCAGTGTACAGGAAGAGACCATCATTGTCTGCAATGATAAAAATGACCCTTGAGTAGCATAAAAGGGCTCAAGTCATGGAAAAGTGAATGTTCCTTTTATTATCCTTTTACTATAGATATGTTTACATGCAGAAGTAAAATCACCTGAATCTAAACTTCTACATGTCAGAAATTGGAGTGAACTAAGAGGTTTACAGGGACACAAAAAACAAGTCATTGATAGTCCTGTTTACAGTCTCAGCCATGTTCATTTCTCATCTTCTTAAAAGGTCTGTCATTTATTCCATTCAATTTAAGTACATGACAATGGTTTAAATGGTTTACCTGATATATTATGAATGATCACAGTTTTGTTTTTTGAGAGAGCACGCCCAATTTTGCTTTCTCAGACTCCGGATAACAATTGCAAACAGCATGACCCAAGATTCGAACCTGCGATCATCAGATCATACTTTTAGCAAATTAGAGCCAATTCTGAAGTTTAACTGAGGCCTGATTGGGTGGGACATTTTTTGGGGGAAATTTTGCAGGCATTTTATTTTCCTCAATCCAGAGCATCATGTCACAAGATAACACCTCACAGCTCATACAGATGTGGGTGTTCCGAAGTCAATCAATTTACATACTGCTATTCTGTGATTTTTGGCATGTCAATTTATAAGACAGACGTGATAATTGCATGAGCATGCCAGTCCAGCAGGGGATGCCAACACCTCACATAGTGTGATGGCAAATCCTTTTAGAAGCAAGTTTAATAGCCAAACTAGACCTCTATATAGTGAAAAGCTGAATCACATTTTTTTTAACCAGAAGATTTAAACCAGGTTTCTCAACCTATGGGCCATGAAGCACTCTTTAGTGGTCCACAGGCCAATCGTCGAGGCCATAGTCCACAGTGGGTCAAAAATCCACTTTAAATCATAAATCACGCCCTAATTCTGACTTTTTCGTTGTCTGAAAAATAAAAGGCAAAAACATTTTTACATTAAAAGTGGAGTTTTGTTTTGTTGTGTGTTCTAGTAATGAACAGGTGGGCCGTGAGGTTGAAAAGGTTGAGAACCCTTGATTTAAACCACAATTTGTACTGAGAGAAAAATGCTTAAAATCATAGTTTCTCATTTTTTTCAACAAGGCCCAACATAGATAAACAAATCAGAACGATGCCCTCTTACATCTAGAACAAAAGCCATCTACTGAACTAACATTTTGATTAAATTTTATCTTTCGATTCATAACCTTCAAAAACTTCAATGTTGATGAACTGACTTGTAGTAGGGAGAATGATGTCTATGTTATTGCCCTATGGGTTTGGTACACAAGTTACTATTAATTACTAAATATTACTATTAATTACTACTATAAGTTACTAATGAATGCATTTCTTACAAAAAGGGAGTTTAAATTAGCCTTAAGACTGTACAAGTAAAGTCATAATTATGTAAAATCCTTTAATATTACTCAACCATGTAAGTCCACATACGTCTTTAACTTCAGATAACAGTTGTGTAAATTTTAGCTCCGGGGTGTCCAAGCGGAGGTGTGGCTGCAGGTTTTCATTTTAATCTATGTGCAACACCTGATTCCACTCATTTAATCAACTGGCCAGTTTTCAAACAACTGGCTTGATGGAAAACCTGCAGCCATACTGGCCCTTTGCGGATAAGATTGCACCCCCCAGAGTCCAAACCGGTCGCACATTTTTGGCCATTTGGGTATAATGTAATTCCTCTCGTTTCTTGGCCAAACAATTGTAATTTGAATTGATTGTCAAAGGGAGAGAGAGGAATTGAATTGGAAAATGAGAGGAAAACTGTTGAAATGGCCAACATTCGGAACAGTCCGTGTGAGTCGGGTTTCATGTAGCATGATTTGTATTTACGACAGTGGGGTAACGACAGGAATGTACTCAACACAAGGAGGCTGTACAACTTCCAACATACATTTCTATGTGACTCAGTCAGTTAAAACGTAGAATTTAGAGGACAAGTCATCAGTTTAAACTGTTAAACTGCTCTGCCATGACAGTTCACTGGAAAAAAGCACGCTGCCAGTACAAAGCTGCTCGGCTGTTACTCTTGCAGTCCTTGTGACAATGTTGAGCGAACGATGAGCGAAACGTAGTCTGCATATCTCAGAATGTCTGTTCTCGCTTAACACTGCTTTATAATGTTGGTAATAAAGTGAGGCCGGGAAATATCTAAATGAATAGTAAACAAACCCACACATATGTTTTAAACTGGTCCTCAGGGAACAGAGGTTCCTCAGCAAACATGTATGGGCACTAAAGCACACTTAGGGTTTGAGTAAGTTCAGAAAGTCTTGTTTGACACAGGAAAAGCTGGAGGACAGTTTCCTCACAGCTGCCAGAGAAACGGCTCTCTCTTAATGAAGGGCGTGGCATGACCCCACACTGCGCCTCATTGGCTCCCCGCTGAGGAAGTGGGATCTGAGTGAAAACTGAGATTTGATTGAGCGCAGAGCGGTCCAATGAGATGCCTCGTCTCTAGCGCGCGGACAGCCCAGTGAATAGTTGACAGTGAAGAACCAATAAAGCGGTCCGGGCGCGGTTTGGGGTCGAACAGGTTACTGTCCACCGCGGAAATCCGCCCCGACATCGAGTCCCAGTCCGAGTCCGAGCCCGACTCGCCTCGGGTCCACACCTGACCGCTCCGGTCCGGAACTGTCCGCCGACATGCTGAGTTTAGGAGGCGGAGGAGCGAAGAACAACAAACCGTCGTTCGTGTCGTACGTTACACCCGAGGTGAGTTACAGTTACTGTTATTGTTAATGTTACTGTTACAGTTGTTGTTAGTCTTACTGTTACAGTTGCTGTTAGTTACAGTTGCTGTTAGTGTTACTGTTACAGTTGCTGTTACTGTTACAGTTAGTGTTGCTGTTACAGTTACTGTTAGTGTTGCTGTTACAGTTACTGTTGGTGTTACATTTACTGTGTTAGTCTTACTGTTACAGTTACTGTTAATCCCCCTCTTTTCCGGATTATATTTTGGAATTCTGTGTGGAAATGATACCAGTGATTGGTGCTATATATTCATACTGTGAATGTAAAATTAGAGCTTATTTAATCAGTTTTGGAGCATTTGTATGATAGTTTACATAGCATACGGAACAGAGTTTAAATCATGGAGAAAAATAAAAATAGACAAAAATAGAGATAAATAGTTTTCGTTGGACAGCTGTGATATACTATATATATATAGTTCCTATATACCTGTATACTATATATACTACTTTCTGTCATTTGTTTTCTTTCTGTGAGACAGTCAGATTCGTCACCTGGTCTGACCAAGTTAAATATTAAACAACAGTTAAGTACTGTCTTCACTGTAGCTGTAGTGGATTGTCTTCATGTGGCTGGCAGACATATCAAATATTGCACCAAATATTCAGCAACTGAAATTATTCAGCCAAAGATTCAACAGAATAATGTGTTTGATATTTGGCCTTCTGCCAAATGTTTTATTTTGTTGTTTCAGTTTTCACCCAAACTATTTGTGTTTGGATCCCTAATAATTTTAATATGTATCAAAATAATAATTTTAAACAGTATTGTTTCGTCTTCGTCTACATCTCCTTCTGCTTATCGTGGCCGGGTCGCGTGGGCAGCAGCCTAAGCAGGGATGCCCAGACCTCCCTCTCCCCTGACACCTCAGCCCGCTCCCTAGGAGGGACCCCGAGGCGTTCCCAGGCCAGCCGAGAGACATAGTCCCTCCAGCGTGTCCTGGGTCTACCCCGCGGTATCCACCCGGTGGGGCATGCTTGGAACACCTCCCCGGGAAGACGTCCAGGAGGCATCCGAAAAAAGGTGCCTGAGCCACCTCAACTGGTTCCTCTCGATGTACAGGAGCAGCAGCTCTACTCCGAGCTCCTCCCGGGTGACCGCGGATCTCACCCTATCTCTAAGGGAGCGCCCGGCCACCTTACGGAGGAAACTCATTTTGGCCGCTTGTATCCGCAATATTGTCCTTTCGGTCATTACCCACAGCTCATGACCATAGATGAGGGTAGGAACATAGATTGACCGGTAAATTGAGAGCTTTGCCTTCGCCTTCTTTACCACAACAGACCGATACACAGACCGCATTACAGTATTGTTTATATACAATCTAATTAAAACCTGTAATAGAATATGTGCATCTTAAGTGGCAAGCTTACAAAGGTTTAAAAGATTATTAACACTGATCAAGATTGTAATTTCATTTTCTACATTTTTGGAGTGGAAAAAAATAAAGGAGCAATATGTTGATGTTTGGATGCCCTAAAGAATAACTTAAGCTTGTTACGGTTATGATACATTCACAGTCATCACTAGGAAAGGCCAGACAAGTCCCAATCCCAATCCAGGTATATTTCAATGGATCATGTATCTAAATCTTAGTCCAGTTCAGGTTCTTACTTTTGACAACAAGGCACCTTCTGGTGTCCTTAAGCCACAGCAACCAACAGGAATGTCTCAAGTAAATAGAATTTATCCAAGTAGATATTTTCCAAATATCCTTTGGACTGATGTTGAAATAAAGTTTCTTTTTTATCACAGCAAAGATAAAACGGAGCAGAATTTTATGAAAAAGAACCTCTCTTAAATATCTATCATGATTTCATTAGTAGAGGAAAGAATGGATTCGGTAAAATACCAGCAAAAAACAAATATTGTCCATGAAGGGTCTTCTGCTTTTCTTTTTAGTCATTTTGAATCAGTTTGAAAGTTTCAAACTGTGAAAGAGGAGGAAAAAGTCCCTAGATGACTGCATCATTTATTGTGTTTTGTTTTACTTGGATAGTTAGGATCAGAATGTTCTTAGTCTCAGTAAAGTGCTTTCTATTTAATACATTTTACCCACCTATGCTCTTCATCCTTGCAGCAGTTTATTCTTAAAGTATACCCTCAGACAAAAGCCGAGTCAAACACTTGATTTGATAAGGGGCGCATCATGTGGTTTCCTGAGCTGCAATTGTTGTTGTTGTTGTTGTTGTTGTTTGGTATTGGTTGGTATGGTTTGGTACTGACTCAGTACCCTCTTTGTGTAAGCCTTGTGGAACATGCTCAGGGTACCACAGTGTGACTTGATAGTGAGCAAAGAAATGAGTTGTGTGATATACTGATCACAAAGTAAAGTATTTAGTCTTTTTGAAACGTAATCTGTGTTTGTTTGTTTTTTTTTGCAGGAAATAAAATCTGAGAAGGAACCAACAAAGAAAGAGAGGCATCCAGACTTGCTACCAGGTAAACAAGGAAAACACTTTGAAAATGTTTCATGATTTCATGAATATAAAAATGTAACAGTCACAGTCTGCTCTTGAGTAGTTTGGTGTGGTTCAGGATTCATCTGTGTGCACCCTTTTTGCTGAGTGGTTGTTGTTGTTAGTTCCTCTAAATCACTTCTGTAACTGTGTTTTCTCCTCCCATGGGGGATTTGTTTAACATCAGAGAAAGTAGCTGTAGCAGCAGCAGAAGTAGAAGTAGTCATGGTCCAACTCATTTAGTAAAAGTAGGTGTAGTTTAGCAGTAGTTGTGGTAGTAGTATTCATTGTGAAGCTCCTTCAGTAAAAGTATGTGTAGTGTAATAGCAGTAGCAGTAGTAGTCCAGGTCCAATATTAAAATAGCTGTAGTTTACCACCACCAGTAGTAGTAGTAGTAGTTTACTCTTAGTAGTAGTTTTTTACATTTACATTTGCGGCATTTAGCAGACACCCTTATCCAGAACGACTTACAAAAGTTACCTCTAGTAACTGTAGCAGTAGTAGTAATGCTGGTGATGGAGATCTAGTAATGACCATAATCATTGTAGTCCAGCTCAAATAGTAGTAATTGTATTAGTACTCCAGCTGTAGAAGTAGTGGTGGTAGTGGTAGTCATTGGAAATTGACTACTACTACAGCTGGACCACAAGGTTAATGTGTAAATCCACCCTTTAAAATCACTCTGTGTATGTAAAGATTAGGATTAGAAATTAATCAGTTAATTAAAAAACAACTGAGTTTAAAAAAATAATATTTTTAATGGAAGCACTTGCTTATAATAAGTATCTAAGAATTCATTCAGTTTTTTTTTCTGATATCTGATCCAACATTTTCAGCTGCTGTCAGCTCATCACCATTACCCACCGATACTTAAATGCCATTTCTAGTTGACACATAAACAAAGTCAGGTCTAACCACCAGAAACCATGTCAGCTCATGCTTCTCTGACTACGTCTGCTGTTCATCCCCAGGGGAAGTCATATTCTGTAGTGCAGAACCCATCCTCAAACACACCCAAGATGAAGTCTCTCAACGGGGCATCTTCGGCACACTTCTCTGCACCAACTTCCGCGTGTCTTTCATCAGTGACGAGACATCGCTGGAGGAGACAGTAAGAACACTTGATGAGGCTTTGCATTAGTTACGCAGTTCATAGGCATGCGTCATAATATAATACTACAATGTCTCTGTTGAGGCAAAATTACACCAATCAAAAAATAGTTGCATAAATGTTTGGGCCCCAAAGGATGTGTCAGATTGCAATGCTATTGAGAAGGAGGATAAAGGTTATCTGGAACAGTGAATGATGACGTTCCTAAAGGTGTTCTGTGGTAATCAACCCATGCAGCTTGAATATTCTCACTCTGTTCCTGCAGATTTTGCAGAAGGGGCAGGGTGTTGATAGCTTGTCCAATGGAATTTTGGGATGTCAATGTGCCTGTAATGAAGACCAAAAGCATTGTATGAAATTGCACCCCACAACATGACTTGCATTGCATTCAGTCAGTTCCTTCTGCAGCTATTTTTTGACTATGGGTATGCAAGTCTGGTGAGCAAAGCAGCAGTGATGCCACACCAAGTTTTTATTGATTAGAAAGTCGCAATAAAATTACAAAGCTTTTGAAATTCTGTCTTTTCAAACTTCACTGAAGTGCAGTAACATGTATAAAATTCAGATATTGTAACATGACGGCCAAACATACTGAAACACCCTTTTTTAAATTGAATAAATATCAAATATTAATTTGAAATATTGGTCAAATCAAAACATTTGCCTGATGCCACAAATTTATTAACATTTATGTAATAATTAAAAATATCAAGGGTCCAAACAAAGCTGGACTCAGGAATAGTGTACCAACAGTTGAGTATGCACAAGTGTTAGCACGTTAATATACCAAGTGCAAGGATGATCGATAGACCCTGAAATACACAACCCTCCCTGACACTGATCTGTGGCATGTGCAGTATTAACGGAATGCAGTGTTCACTGTTTACCACACTGTGTGAAATTTTATAAATATATTATGCTGTCAGTATTTCTCACCACTGCTCTGCTGAGACATGACTATGTTCTTCAGAGAAGTGAACTAGCAAATCTATCTCTGCAGAACCCTGCAGAATTGAAAAAAACACAGACCATGATTGTTAGCATGTTATACACTAACATGCCAAAATGCATGGGATAGCAGTATGTGACCTGACATTCCTTGATTCAGAATGTCATAGTAGTATAGTTATTCTTAGTTAAGCTGAACAGTCACACAGATGTCCTTTGTCATCAGTGGCTTCAGTTCTGCCCTGTTCTCCCTTAGCCATGGTTCTACTAGCACACTTGGGGAGGTGTGTCACCATTTTATTATCATATGAAACTTTATATATCATCATTATTAAAAATACAGTGTCTTTACCTTTGTTTATGTATAGAACACAGACACTTACATAGAAAGTGTCTGTCAGAGAGGAACTATGCCAGGAGACCACTTTTACTTTAAGTACCAGTTGAGGAACTTGAAGGTCTGACTCATTGTCAGAGTACAGTGTGGCGAGGAACACAGCACTGTTAAGCTATCTTTAGCAATGTAGGCCTGCTGCCATTGTATCATTGCTGGGCAGCCAAAGTGCTCGGAGGACAGTGCTGGGTTCCCAGCTCTGATACAACGGCTAACAGACACCTGTTCTGACCAGTATTGCACTGGGTGTAATGTGGGATGAGCGCGCCATCTACCCACCCAGAGAAAGATGGCCAAATTTACACTCTGAGTGGTTAGCTGAAAGACCCAGGATTCAAACCTGCAATCCCTGGTTCATAGTGCTAGAACATTAGACTGCTGAGTCACTCAGATCCCTAACTTTTATGATTTATAGTGGCATTACTGGCCCACTATGGACTATCACCTCCCCCTGAGAATGGGCAATATCGATATCGCAACAAACCAAATATTGTGCAGCCCTAGTTGGACCATAGATCAGCACTGAACACTCATCCTGTCTGACAACCATCAGCCTCAATGCTTCAGTGGAGCTTATCCAGTTGTGACTGCTTTTCTTCTGACAGTTCATTTTTTTTAACCTTTTCATGTCAAGTTGTTTTCCCCACTAGTTTCATGCTGTTCGAGGTCTTAATGGTTTAAACTAATTTCTATGTGTGTAGTTCAGACTGAAACTTACTGTTTACAGTAAGCTGAAGGGTTAGTGAGGTTTCGATTGATAAATTAGCAGGAAGTGCAGTCAGCCTTCACAAACATCTGAGTGTTGTGAAAATAGAAACCATATACTCAACTCGTCAGCAGGGCAGCAGGAAATGTCCACCCTGTGTGAACACAGATAGCATGAGTTCCCTGTGATGTTTTTACAGTTGTGATCAGAAGATTACATACAGTTATTATGGTCAGGAATGTCCTGGCAATATTGAGCTTTCAGTGATTTCTCTGGACTGTTTGGTTTCTGAGACTAAATGAGTGATAAATTCCATCTGTTCCATCTGTTTTCTTTTTTGGAGATTTTCTGAAATCAGCACAGTCACAATTACAGGGTCGACAATATACTCACAGTACACCTAATATTTGAGTTGCACCTTTACCAGATGCAACAGATCAACAAGCTTCTGACAGAATTCTAATTGGATATTTGATCAATTAGTAGAGTTCAGAAGAAAAATCTTATTTTTACTATTTTTAAACATTCATTTCTTCTTTATTTACACACAAAGTCGTATGTCCCTTTATAGTGTGTAACTGAGAACGCGAATGCAGATGGCAGAGCTGACCAAGGAAGCAGGAAAAAGGTTTCTGCAAGAATGAAACGGATCATTTTATAAACTTAAAAATCTCGACATAAACGATATTGCCTCAGCCTTTATCTGGCTCTGTTTGTATCCCGATATTGATATAAATATCGACATATCACCCGTCCCTAGTTCAGGACTGCAAAAGCCTACTGCTACTGCAAAAGCCTGATATAAGCCTGCTTAAAGGTCAAAATTTCAAAGCTATTCATATCCATGATGTAAGTCATGTACATGTATGTAAACAGCAAATGTACACCATTTCTTCAGCATTGCTCCAAATCAGTGTCCATTGTCTATTAGCATCGTTCTTGCCCTCTTCAGCATTGCATCCAAATTCATTCATGGTTGAGCATTTAGAAGACTAGTCACCCAGTGCCTCTCTGTTACAGGCGCAACACTTCAAGAATAGGCTGTATGGAGAAAATGACATTCCTCTGATGTGTGTGGACCATATCTACGGAGGTAATATTGACAGAATAAACATACTACAGTGCCTTGAAAAAGTATTCATACACCTTGAACCACGTTACAGCCAGAAACTTAAACTTAAATTTTACTGGCATCTTATGTCACAAACCAACCCAAAGTTGCAAGTAATTGTAAAGTGGAAAGAAAATGATATAGTTTTCAGTTCCATTTAATTTGCATTTAGTTATATTCAGACCCCCCAAATGAATACTTTTAGGACCACCTTTTGCTGCAGTTACAGCTGCAAGTCTTTTGGGTTATGTTTCTGTTGTTTCTAGAGATCTACAGGCTGAGAGTTTTGTCCATTCTTTTTGTAAATCAGCTCAAGCATAGTCAGATTGGATGGAAAGTGTCTGTGAACAGCAATTTTCAAGTCTCAATGGAATTTCGGTATGTTTAGGGTCAGTGTTGTGCTGGGAGGTGAATCTCTGCCCAGGTTTTTGCAGCCTCTAACAGGTTTTTCTCCAGGATTTCTTTGTATTTGGCTCCGTCCACCTTCCCCTCAACTTGTACCAGTTTCCCTGTCCCTGCTGAAGAACAGAGCATGATGCTGCCACCACCATGTTTCACGGTGAGGATGGTGTGTTCAGTGTGATGTGCTGTTGGTTTTCAGTCACACACAGCGTTTTGAATTTAGGCCAAAGTTCAGCTTTGGTCTCATCTAACCAGAGCACCTTCTTCCACATGTTTGTGTCCCCTACATGGCTTGTGGCAAATTGCACACAGGACTACTTATGACTTGCTTTCAAAAATTGTTTTCTTCTTGCCTCTCTTCCATAGATGCCAGATTTGGGGAGAGCACGACTTAAAGTTATCCTGTGGACAGATTTTTGGTCCAGAGTGACCAAGGGCCTCTAGGCTGCTTCTCTAATTCGTGCATGAATTTTGGTGGAGGCCCATGTCTTGTGCCATACTCCTTCCATTTTTGGTTGATGGATTGAACACTGCTCCATGAGATATTCATAGCTTGGGATAAAAATAATATATTTATAATTTTCTTTTCACGTTTTCACGTCACTAAGACTTGCTACCTTGTGTTGGTCTATTGCATAAAATTCCAATAAAATAAATTTAAGGTTTTTAACTTGATGTCAAACAGAAGAGAAACTTGTATTTAAATACCAAGACTTTACACTAATGTCTTTAAATCTTTTCTACAGTTTATGATGAGAAGAGAAAGCTGATAACTGGAGGCATGCTGAAAAACAAATATCCGTCGAAAATGATCATTCACTGTAAAGACTTGCGTGTCTTCCAGTTCTGCTTAACTTTCACCAAAGAAGACACTGCCCGAAAGGTGAATCGACTTACTAGTGATGGTGAAGAAGTAGAAGTAATTCAGTCTACATCTAACTCTTTGTTTGTTTGTTTACCTGTAGATCTTTCAGGGTATTGCACACCACTGCCTGGAGCCAAAGTCTCTGAAGTGTGTCTTTGCCTTTTCCTATGCTGCCTCAAGAAGTCCAGGTATAATATGTCTTTGACATTGCTTTGTATGATAAGGAAAAGAAGGAGTGGAATGGCATGTATATACACACTGAACCATCCCGGATCAGTGCGCAGAGTTGCATGATGAAAACGCAGTACACGTCCACACAGTAGACGAAGAACGATGAATGTAATGCAGAACCAGTGTTTACAGGTTCCACCTGGAAACTACTGTTCAAAATACACATGAGAAAAGTTGCCTTGGGGAAGTTTTTTCATTATATATGAGCTGGTTGAGGTTAAAAATGCAGTGTGAACTGAACTGTGATCTTGTGTATTATTACATGCCTATTGATAGATGATTTGACAAAAACTGAATGATATGAAGTTGAAATATGAATTCTTTAATATGGCAACCATACTAGTAGGTTGTCTAGTTTCATTTACTCTCTTTATATCTGCTAATGGTTTTACAGAGATGCACAGGTCACAGAGGACTGTTATGTTTGACACAAAAGAAGATTGGATTCAAGAAATGAAAAGGACCAAAGGAAACTGTAAAATAGTAACAGAAAATGAAGGTTTTGAACTGTCTAAGAGGTAAGTGAAATAGTGTAATAGTCACAGTGTAACTGTTAATGCTACCCAGTGAGCCTCAAGGTTAACGCTGCTCTTGATTGTTGTCGGCTGCTCTAATTTCTTTATCTTTTTATTCAGTCACTGTTAGTTCAGTTTATCTAGTTCATGGTGAGGTCACAGAGATAATTAACTATATTTCTGATCTTTCTAACATTGCTTATGTCAGTGGAAATATGTTCAGGTAGAGTTAGACTGCAACAAATTACTGATTCAGTATTTGATAGATTATTATTCAATTATTAAAACAGTCTCCAAATACCAATTACCAATATCTTTTATTACATTCCACCTTAATAGGTAATAGTGGATTCCATTGATCTGGGGGAGTCTTATTTGAAGAGCTCTCCTTTTTACACTCAGCCCATGTCCATATGAGACTTCTACACATCACACTAATGTAACTTTACTCTGTGTGTTTCCTTATAGCTCGCATTTGCACAATGTTTACAAACTGTTTTACTCACACACTCTGTTCATGTGTCAGACAGCTGCTCTGTCTGTACGTTTTCACTGCAGCTCTGCTTCAGGATTGAAGGGAATTATTACTGTTAAACGTACCAGCAGCAGTAAAGCTGTATTACACACAATTATTGATTACTCTGCATTTCACATCACAACCTTTTGTTAGATAGCTCAAGAAACATATGGTGACAACCAGCCATTTGACTGTTAACCTTTTGCAGAATGTGTTCATAGTTTGATATAATTTTATTCTGCAAAAAATTAGAAAAGTATTTAAAGGAGACAGTTACAGATACCAGATGTCTTCACTTGAGTAAGAGGATTTAAATAGTTATATGACTTTGCTGGCGGCTACATGCTGTATCAAATCATGGTCAAAGTGCAGATTTCAGGTTCTAAGGGTTACATGAGTTGCCAAGTACTTTGTTTGTCAGTTTTAGTTGACTAAGTTGATTAGCTGTTGCACCCTTATTCAGTAGTCTGAGTACCTAATTAAGCCAAGCTTACTGGTTAAATTCATTCTCAGATGAAATTGAGACTTTCTTAGTCCTGAAGAATACAGTTTAAACTTTTGTTTTCTAGGCTGCCAAAGTACTTCAGTGTTCCAGCAACTGTCAGTGATGAAGATTTATCTAAATTCCCAGGAAAAGGATTACCAGTAAGTGTTAATATAGAGATATAATTTGTTAAGACATGGGTATAATCAAACATTTTTAATTCAACTTTGTATTGAAAACATAAATGTTTATTTACAGATTTTTCATTATGTGCTCTATGCCAACGTTTTAATGCGTTTAAATGACTGCCTGTTTTTTTGGAACTTACATGAGAGATTAAGGGGATATTAATCCGTGTAGGCACTGAGGACTAGAGGAATGTAGAAATGCTAAAAAATGCTGTTGATGTAATAATCGAGGACAAAGTGGATATTTCAACATAGAATGCAGCAATAAATTACTTGCTTTAAATGAGCTTTACTTATAAGAATGATTTGAGCATGAATGTACCTTAATCAGCCATAAGATTACAACTACCTGCCTGACACATTGTGCTGCCAAAATCAGTCTGACCTTTTGAGGCATGGACCCTTCCAGACAAGACATCTGAAGGACACTGGAGAACATATGCCAAATTGGCCATGGGTAGTTGAGTCTCTCAGACTCTGGCTGCTGATGGCGTGCAGCATGACCTGGCATTCATGGGGCTAGACGATTAAACCACTGAGGCACTCAGAAGCCCCTTATGGCTGATATATTTTAATTACTTCTTTGATGTTAGCTCACTATTTCTGTGTGGGATTATATGAATGTTTTGAAGAGTGACAGAATGTTTTCTTTCTCTGTGTTTTGGCTGAAATTGTGAAAACGTCCAGGTTCTGAGATCTAGACATATCTAGATGGTTTGCAATCAGCGTTCTCTTAACTGTTTGCATTTTATAGATATGGTGCTGGTCTCATCATAGTGGCTGTGCTTTGTTTAAAGCCTCCACTCTGCCTGCTGCCCAAGAAGACGCAATGATACAGGGATACATGGAAAGGTAGAGGATTACACACCATATGCAGTAATCACTTGTGTATGGTTATCATTGATGGTGTGAAAGTAGACTTTTTCTGTTAAAACTGATATGCTCTCTCAAAGGTCAGGTTTTCCAGAGTGCTGCACAATATGCATTACATAAAAAATAAAGAAAATGTTTCAACCCTTCTTCTCTTCACAACACATTTGTTTTGTTTTTTTGTTTTTCAGAATGATTCATGCAGTGGCACAAACTCACCTCTATTCTTTAAAAACAGAAGATCTGTCAGAAACACTTCCAACCATTCAAGACATTCTGCAGTCTTACACGAAGTTCAAGCAGTTTTTTCTCATTGGTGAGTGGTCTGTTGTTGAGCATCACTCTACAGAAGCCCCCACGTTCAGAGCAGCTAAATGTTCATATTGAATAAATAAATCTGTTTTGAGGTTCAGTCTATCGTTGTAAATGTTTTTCAGACAATTCGACTGATTTTTGGGTGTCAGATGTGAAGTGGTTCTCCTCTCTAGAAAACACAGGCTGGCTGGACATCATTAGGTCAGATTCTCATCTTCTTCTCCAAACTAGGGTTGACCCCTCAAAAACTGCTCATTATCACAGATTAGACTAACTCCACTCTCTTTGCAGACAGTGTCTCCAGAAAGCAGTTGAAGTGGTTGAGTGTCTTGAAAAGGAAAACACAAATGTTCTCATAGTGGGTAGGTTTCACTCAGAGAACAGAATTGGTTTTAATACTGTTCCAGATGTAATCTCAGATTAATCGTGTGAATGGAACAGAATTTGCAGAGTGGTATTAGCCAGCAGATCACTTCATCTCTTCTTTTTGTTTCTCTGACTGATCAGAGGAAGAAGGTACAGATTTGTGCTGCATCATTTCTAGCCTGGTTCAGATCATGCTGGATCCTCATTACAGAACACTGACAGGCTTCCAGGGACTGGTGCAGAAAGAGTGGGTGGCTGGGTGCCATGCCTTCCTGGATCGATGTAATCACCTCTATCAGAAGGACAAGGAGGTAGTTGTCTCACGTTCAGTCCTTGCATTTGTTTGTTACAAAGCTCCTTTTGGCTTTGACGTTTCACACTCTTAAAGGAATATTCCAGCATTTTTGTCTTGCAACTGTACTGTACTGCTGACTGCAACCATTGCTGTGTGTGTTTTTGTTATACTATGGAAAATGCTATTATTATTATTATTATTATTATTATTATTATTATTATTGGTGATGATGATTATAAATGAGCCTTCCATTCACTTAAAATGTAGCTTTTTAAACTATATTTTAAACCTTTTAAATGTAATAAAATTAAATTTGAAAATGTAAAAACAGCAAATAAAATAAGATGCAATAGATTAAAATACCAAAATAGGGTAAATATCGAATGGTTAATATTTAAATTCCACTGCCCTTAAATAGCACTGACCAATTAAATGGGTGTTTCATTTTATTTTGAAAAGTTAAAATAAGGTATGTTGCCTGGGGCCAATGTGGTACCACAGCGGGATAAATGACAGAATGCACTCTTAAAAATAAAGGTGCTTCAAATGTTTTTGAGCGAAACAGTAGAATAAACCATGTTTGTAATAGAGATGCAAGACTGAAGATGATGAAATGTAATGGTTCTTTTAGACCTTTAAAATGGTTCCTCACTCTCACGCATCTCCATTACAAACATGATACTTGATGGAATGAAAAGTGGTGCTTCTATGGTATCACTCAAGGAAGCATTGTTTTTAGGAGTGTGGGATTTTAGTAATGTGTGGTAGGTATGAACATTTATACTAATCAGTTATATGATTTAGATGTGGATGATAATGGGTTGAAAAATCTTAAATATTCCTGTAAAATGGGATTAACTACTGCATTAATTTGGCTGTAAATTTTGTTTTTTACTACAGTGTCAGTATTGTATCAGTACTGTGTCAATCCAGCCATCAGACATGGCTTTTTCACACCCAACTCACAGCTTTGAAGCCTATAATTGGTTTGCTTCCAGATAATCTGGGTTTATGACTCATCAGTGCTTTATGCCAATTTATATTTCTGCAGAGTCAGTCTCCGTCCCCGGTGTTCCTGCTCTTCCTGGAGTGCGTATGGCAGCTGGTTCAGCAACATAGTCCGGCCTTCCAGTTTTCCGAGACATACTTGACTGTGCTGTCGGACAGCCTTCATGTGCCCATCTTCAGCACTTTCCTCTTCAACTCTGCCTATCAGAGAGAGAGCACTCTGAAGGTACAGCTTCCCTTCGTTTGCATATTAAAAATGCAAGCAGTTCAGTACGTCAGTTGCAGACTATCAGCTTTCATTTTAGCTTGTGTTGCATCATATAAGGAAATTCCAAAGAAGTTAGAACTGCACCTACTGTAGTTTTGCCAAGTTCAAACCTCATGATTAATGAATACTTTTCAATAAACTCTACAACGGTGTTTGTAGCTTTTCAGCAAAGAGAATGTAGGCTACATTTCCAGTTGCACAGCACTACAGTAACAACACAGCATTGCCTCATCAGGCCAAAAAGAGAACAGTTCCCTCTCTGTAACGTGTGCACCAGAATGCTCTGCCACTACTTCCTTCACATGGACACACCTCTCACTGATTTGCACTGCTTGGTTGTTTTGGCAGGCCGAGTCACAGCACTCACAAAGGGGCCCATTGAACTGTCCTGCAGTGTGGGACTGGTCGGTGCAGTTTAACTGCAAGGCGCAGGAGCTCTTCATTAACCCTCTGTATGCAGATAAGATGAAGCAAGACAAAGTCATACGCAAGGTTCCACGTCCCAGGGTAAAAACGGGTAGTACTTTTGAATCTACTGTGATCTCTCAGCTGACATTTTGGTAGAGGTGTAACATAAATAATGAGAGAGTCACATGTAATACCCTTTTTGTCAGTAAAACATCTAGCTATTGAATTTTGTAGTATGTCTATAATATATCAGTAACTGAGTGAAAATATCCCAACAAGTTTCCTGTTGTCATAATTGCTGTAGTTACAATATTAAACTGATGATTATCATTTATTGCCCAATAATACACTCATCAAAAAATATTGCACAGATAGTTACACCCAGAAGGAACTGTCATTCAGAGGATGATAAAGGTGTCCAGGAACAATAAATGTTTAAACGTTTAGACTGATATCGGCAATATTTAATGAGCTACACATGCAGAAGTAGCGTCTCTCAGTATGACTTTGGGTATAATGTCAGATGTCTCAGAATGGAGTTGCAGAGGTTCCTAATGGTGTCCTGCAATAATCCATCCCATACAGCTTTAATATTCTTACTCAGTTCCTGCAGATTTTGTGATAGAGGTTGAGTCTTGATGGCACATCCAGTAGCATCCCACACATTTTCAATCATGGATAGGTCCAGACATGTGACCTGCCATGGCACATTGACTGGGTCTCAAGGTCAGCTCTTGAAAGGGCAGCAGTATGCAGATGAGCAACTGGAGCACTGGTTTCAGAACCTTATTAAGTTGGGCTGTCAAAGTATCTGTAATAAAGACCAAAGATGTTCTGGCATCACACAAATGACACCAGGCCTGCTGGACCACTGACCACAGTACGTCCACACAAAAGACACAAGTGGGATTGATCACTGAAGATTACCCACTGCCATTCTGACTCCATGACACCATTGCAGTTTTGCATTGCAATCAGTTGATTTGTTCTGGGTGCAACTATTTTATGACTGAGTGTTTGTGAACAATTCAATAATTTGTGTACCGCCAAAGTTTTATACTTGAAAACTGGATTGAAATATAATGACCTTTGTTTGTGTTGCTTTGTAGCACCAGCGGCAGTTGTCCTTGCCCAGCTCTGCCTTTAAAACCCCACCTAAAAAGGGCTTTTTTAAGGATGAGACAGAGAGTTTGAAGAAGATGCTCCGTGTAAAGCGCATCAGTCGCTGGATGTCTGCATCTGATTCATCAGCAGTGAGCACACGTGAATTCTATGAGGCCTGGCAACGTCGCCCTTTAGACCATCATGGCCTGCTGCTGCCCTGGCTGGATGGGCCTGCTATGCGCTTGTGGTTGCAGCGCTACCTCCGCTGGATCCCAGAAGTGCAGATCCTGGGTGGGGGATCGGTGGCCATCACCAACAAGATGGCTGAACTCCTGGGTCAAGTACAGGAGCTCAGGAGGGAGCTGGACCTGAAAGGCTGCTGGGAACCGGAGGCCGAGCGCCTTCAGCTGCGAACTGGTCCACTAGCCCTGGCACGAACCTCACTGCGCCTCTCCTCATCCTTCCCCTTTGCCTCCAACCGGACCTGGACTTATAAGCCAGCCATTCCCACGAGCCTGCTACAAAGCCTTATGGTGACAGACAAGCTAGCCAGCCAAGAGGATGAGACGAGTGAAGTTATAAGCTTGGTTTAAGAGTGAGAGATGTGACTGCATATATAAAGACATAGCTTAAAGTCATATCTGTTATGGTGGGCCATTGGTGCACAAGGTCAGAAGTGACTCTGGTCCAAAATAAGTGTAAAAGAACAGAAAGCCTTAGTAATGCCGTTTGTGCCCTACTGTGTCCAACTTTTACACTTTAAACTAAGCTGCAAGTCTATATGTAAGTGGTATATCAATAATGCCATCTTGTTTGATCTTATTTGACCTCCATATTCATTCAGGATGGCTCAAAATCACTCTTGTGTGAGTTGGAATAATCATTCATAGCATTACGAAAATGCATTACCAAGTACACAACTGTTCATAAACTTATAGTCACTGCTGAACAGTTTTAAAACAAAATAAAATCCCATTTGGTTGTAGGTTATTATAAGAATTCTAACAGGCTCATTTCCTGCACCTTCAGAGGTAATAAATAATTAAATTAAAATCTGGGCAAAGAAAATGTTACACATGAATGATAAACAAAGGTGTAGATAACTTATAAAGGGTCTGATTTTAAGTAGAAATAAAAGGGTGTCCAAATGATGAAATCTATTTTGCTGTTTAATGGAAAATTCCCTGTTCAAAGTGCTGTGTTGTCCAGGTCTGGGTATGATCCTTTGACCATATTGAAACGTCAGCGTACTTATACCATTATGGTTCCTAAACTAGACTTGATCTGCATCTGGGGTTCCAATAATACAGTTTCAGTGCATATAAAGTAAGACTGATTTTAATGGCAAATGATTCCAAACTTTCAGGGATGTATGTCGGTGTTGTGTAAGGATCTTTGTAAATAGGAGATCCATACACAGCTTATTAGTACTTTTGTTTCTCCACCATAAATGAGCATGCAGTGTACCTAAACTGTTGTTAGCAAGTTTACTTTGTATTAAAGTGATGTTTGAGAAATCTAACTTCATTCCAGAATTTCCTCAAGCCACGTTTGTTTAATTAATACAAATACTTAAAAGGACAGTTTCTCAGACCAAGCTTAAGCCTTAACCCTACACTAAAAGGTTCTTCCAATGGAGACTATTGTCACTATATTCTGATATTTTAGATGAATGATGAATTATGACCTATTGATATCATCCAGCCCTAACTGGCACTGCAATTTAGTTTGAGATTAGGCTTCATCCATGTATGCCCTTATTCCAATCAGAGTATTCATTGCAGTTTTATTAGACTTACACTTAGTAAACTGTTATTTATTTTAAATAGCCTACATATAGGCCAATTAAAATTGTTTGTTTTCTACTTTGGGGAAAATGTTTTGGTGCCATCTGGTGGTTGTGTAATTTTATAGACTCTGCAAAAGCTGAGAAAAACAGGAATACCATAGAAAACAAGGAATGTATTCTGTTGTGATTTATCTTTACCACATGTGTAGTCTGATGTAGTGTACTAGCTGATGCTGGTTTGTAAAAAAAAAAAAAAAAACTCAGACTTTTTGTATGATACTCATCATTTGCACACAAACCTGAGAATATTTTATATTGCTTCAGCCATTTGCTTCAGTTCACTCACATCATCTCATATATTATCACCAGATTTGAGAAACACTGATCTAGGAGAAGCATTAATTAGGTTGTCATTATACACTGAAAACCTTTAGCAATAGGAATTTGCATAAGCTTGATACCAAGGTAAACAGGTAATCATATTCTCAGAATATATTTGAAAGTAATTCAGAGCGTCTGCATGCCAATGCTGAACATTTGTCCTGCAGCAATACCTAATGCCTTACTGTAGGGGTAGGCAATGTCAATCCTGGAATGCCAGATTCCTGTACAGTTTGCTGATTTCCATGCTCCTACAAATCTACTAACCTGGTAATTAATTAATAGGTGATTTGAACGAGGCGTGATTACAAAGGAAAAGCACAAACCCACAGTAATCCAACAGTCAAGGACTGGGAATGCCTACTCCTGCCTGTTTTGTCAGTCTGTAAATAGAAACACATTTTTATGTATTACCAACTGAAACTTTTGCATAATGTCAAAAGAAAAGTGTGCCTTTTGTTGTCCTTCTGCACTGATCTTACTGTTTACTTCAGCGTGCAAACACTTTCACAAGGTGCTTAATATATATTTTTTTCTTTTATCTTTTTCAAATAGCTGAAATCACACTGTCTAAACCTGTATTGATGACTTTTTTTTTTTTTTTTTACCAAAAGTGATTTACTGGCCAACAGTTTTCCCTCTGTGCTGCTTTTGAGAATTGCACTACTGTTCTTTAGCTCTCAGACACTGTTAAATCTCGTTCAGTTCAGTCGGGTGAGTTATTTATGGTTCTTAGACCTAAGATGCAGTAATTTGGTTCAGCAAGCTTTGATTACTGTATATTTGTTATGTCCTGTACTATATTAAACTTGTGTGTAGTGTTTTCACTGTCAGTTCTTTGGGGAATTATGAAAATATTAAATAAGTGCACAATTTAAATTCATTACACTTTCTTGTGAGCAAATTTGGTGAATGTTTCCTCACTGTTCACTAGCCTTCCAGTCTGTTTGTATACTGGAAAACAGGTGCTTATACTTGGCCATGGCACTGCCAACTGTTCCAGTGGCAGGTGTTCCTGCTCATGCACAGGTGGAAAACGAGGGACAGGGGGCATGTGGAAGAACACATTGTACACACAAGTAGAGATGGCAGAGAAACAGAGGAAAAGGTTGGACTTTCAAAGGTTTGGTGAGGTTGTGTTGAATTCATACAACAGTTGTTTTCTAGAAATGTACACATTAATAGGAAATAAATTCAGAACATATCAATGGAATTGTGTGGTATTTTAATTGCATCACTGGGGAAAAGAAATGATTGTAGATCAGAGATTAACGGAGCACAACAATACATTTAAAGCCCTTATAAATCAGTCATAAACAGGTTAGAAAATGCCATGAAGTAATGTCTAACAATTTTAAACAGGGATGTTCAATCTTCATTTTAATAAGATGAGATAGAGGTGATATACATAGATTATACTGACTGATCTACAGGTCCACCTGTAACATCTGGGCAAATGTGCGGCAGGATGCTATACGGAACCTGTATGCCTCATCTTGTATCCAAGGTAGAGATGGCCAAACAGGATAATAGAGCCTCCTTTCAATTGTACAGTTTTCCCCATTAAACTTACTGGCCTGGGGTGTAGAAGATCTCATGTGGACACTAAATGTTGATTGTCTTTAAATGAAATTCAAAGCACATTTCTTATTTATTTACCTTAATAATAATAATAATAATAATAATAATAATAATAATAATAATAATTTTAAACTAGTTTCTGAATATGCCTATAATTTTGTTTCTGTGTTGAAGTTTACTGGCACTTCTAAACTGAGATATAAAAATATACCCAAACTTGTGCACGTTCCTGGTGGACAAAAGAGATATTTTCTCATAATGTTGAGAGATGTCATCGGTAACAGTAAGCTAAACCATTCAAACTCAACTGAAAACATACCTTATATACCACCTTTACCAGCCTGGATGACCACCTTGACCATCAAAGGCCAGTGGTTAATCTATCTTCCAGCAAAGGCTCCAAGCTGCCCGAGCACTTAGAACAAACATCTGAGGTGGATTTTTAAGGTTTAAAACCTGCACATTTTCACATTTCAGTCCATTCAATTCTGACTCACCCTTGGGGCAAATTATTTGGGCAGACGTGAAAACAGTAATCACACTTTCATGTGGGGCAAGTGGTCTGTGTCTAATACCAAACAAACTCTGGAGCATTCATTTGTGGTAAGAACGTAATCTGACCTTGAACAGGCCCACCTGTCTGGTTCTCAACAGGTTTGAGTTATGAGGCTCCCACAGGCAGATGTACTTTATTATAACCATGATAATTAACTGTTACAGTTCAAATGCCATCTGTGCCACTGCACGTTAAACTGAACACAAATATACACCAGTCCTGGACCTTCTTCATGTGTCTACCAGTGAATCCAGCTCCCAATCAGGAACTGGAAGAAAATTATGGGGTGGATTTTTTACTTTCTGGAGCTAAAAGAAAATCATGGGGTGGAGTTTTTACTTTCTGGAGCTGGAAGAAAATCATGGGGTGGATTTTTTACTTTCTGGGGCTGGAAGAAAATCATGGGGTGGATTTTTTACTTTCTGGAGCTGGAAAAAATCATGGGGTGGATTTTTTACTTTCTGGAGCTAAAAGAAAATCATGGGGTGGATTTTTTACTTTCTGGAGCTAAAAGAAAATCATGGGGTGGATTTTTTTTAACTTTCTGGAGCTAAAAGAAAATCATGGGGTGGATTTCTTACTTTCTGGAGCTGAAAGAAACTCGTGGGTTGGAGTTTTTACTCTCTACGGCTGGACGAAAATCATGGGGTGGATTATTTACTTTCTGGGGCTGGAAGGAAATCATGGGGTGGATTTTTACTTTCTGGAGCTGGAAGAAAATCATGGGGTGTAATTTTTACTTTCTGGAGCTGGAAAAAAATTATGGGGTGGATTTTTTACTTTCTGGAGCTAAAAGAAAATCATGGGGTGGATTTTATACTTTCTGGAGCTGGAAGAAAATCATGGTGTGGATTGTTCAACTTTCTGGAGCTGGAAGAAAGCGATATTTGTATTTTTATTTTGAGTTGATGAGATGTACAGCAGCAGTGTACAGCGCGGACTCGTGCTCGGTCAGTTAGAGTTGTTTGTCCCCTCTGAGGATCAGGCTGCCACATCCACATCCACTGCTGACGCAAAGCTCCGCCGCCATGTTAGATCTCACAGCGCCGAGGCTCTAACAGCGCCGACTCCGCAGCTCTGCGTCGGCTCGGCCGCTTTCCGCGCTTATTCGACGACCATCTGATGTGTGTGTCGGACTGAATAAAGGAGGGTGCTGGTGTTTGAGTCGCCTTTCAGCTCGTCATGACTTCGTTGACCCAGCGGAGCTCGGGCCTGGTGCAGAGACGCGGCGCCGCCGCCGACAGAGAGAAGAGCTCGGCGGGGGAGGACGAGTTCGAGCCCCGGAGAGAGGAGCAGGACGACGATGACGGCGGAGACTCCAAAGAAACCAGGCTCACCCTTATGGAGGAGGTGTTGCTTTTGGGCCTAAAGGACCGCGAGGTTATACATGTTTCTGTTTTTAGCTCAACAATCCGGCTAAAGTGGGCATTTGGGGTCCAGCAGGTCAGACTCCGCTCCGGGTTTCCGCTCCGACCGCCGCTCAGCGCTGTTTGCGCAGCCACAGTGCAGCCGAACCGGCGGTCGGAGCGGAACCCCGGAGCAGTGTCCGGCGGATTGGACTGAGACAGCGCTGACGGCTGGACGATCAATAAGCTCCATAACTGCTGTTTCTGTTTGGTAACGGACAAGTTATTCGTTCGGTTTGGTTTAGTGTCAGTGTCCGCGGTGTCTGATTTCCTGGTGACAGTTTAAGACTCGTTAGAGCCTCGTATGTAATGTTTAGCCGGTTAGCTCTCTCAGCTAACGTTTCAGAAAAACAAACGTCAGCTGTTCTGAGATCAGCGCTTCAGTGAGTGAACAGCCCAGAGTGAACAGCTTTCACACCGCGGACTCTGAACTCTCACTCCTTAAGAGTGAAACGGTTGTTGATGCTGAAGAGTTTGAGGTCAAATCAGCTCTGAGCTGTAACACATTTCAGATTATTATCCTGGAAGAAAAGTCCAGACTCTCACTGTCTCACTCTCACTGTCTCACTCTCAACACACCATCCCACTGTCATTATTGCACACTCACTAACTCACTCTCACTAACTCACCCTCAACAACACTATCCCACTGTCATTATTGCACACTCACTAACTCACTCTCACTAACTCACCCTCAACAACACTATCCCACTGTCATTATTACTGACTCTCAACATACCATCCCACTCTCACTAACTCACACTCATTAAGTCACTCAGCACATTCATGCTCACCAACACTCTCGCTCTCAACACACTCTTACTAACTCGCACTCACTAACTCACTCACTATCTCACACTTACTCCTAACACACTCTCACTCTCAACACACTCACTATCTCACTCTCAACACTCATACATATGTTCATACTCAACACCAAATGTTCTCAACACACACACACCACACGCTCTCAAGACTCAACACCAACACTGAAAACTAACCTTTTAGCGCTGTCTGAAAATATTCCCCGGTGAAAACTCTAATCTCATGGTTTCATTAAAGACCAAAGTATTATTGAACTAAATGCTGAACTTTAAGTTAAATTCTATATTATTTATTTTAGACAGTGTTTCTCGACCTCTGCCCTGCTTCAGCTAATCAGCTCATTATCAAGCCCTTTCAGAGTTGCGGGGGTGAGGTCAAGCAGGGAATCCATTAGAAAGTGCCGAGCAGGGGTGCCTTCAGGACCAGAGTTGAAAAACACTGAAACAAAGAACAAACAACTGCTTCCTTATTTAGCTGATAGTTGAGTAAATCCTCCAGAAGAGAAAATTCAGATTTAGCTCTGATTGTTTTTATCTTAAAGGATCGGAAGCATTTTTCTGATGGTGTAGTTCTGACAGTGACGGTGTAGTTCTGACAGTGACGGTGTAGTTCTGACAGTGACGGTGTAGTTCTTAGTTTAATAGGCAGGTTGTGTGAATGTGAAACGTCCTGGAAATGAATTTCCTGAAAGAGGTGGTATGCTCACATTTCGTATTTGGTGCAGTTGACAACTTTCTATCATTTGACAAAAATGGGTGAATCATCCATGAATGCTGGGTTAGTTTTGTAGGACTGTGTTTTCTCTGGGGGTGGAAAACACTTATCTAGCTTTAAAGTCAAATTATGTTAACAGTAATAGAAGACTTGAGTCCACAGTGATGGACAGATGGGTGAAAGCCAAGATAAACATTTTCACTTGTCAACTTTGACTATTACAAAGGTAAGATTAAATATTGTGCTTTAACAGTCGTATCCTGGTTCCTAACTGAGGATTTCAGTCAGCAGATGAGTTCACAGTAAGCAGTGGTGATCTGAGCAGTACAAAGGTTCAGTAACTCTGCAAAACCAGTCCCACCAATGTTTTTAAAAGGCCTTTATTGGGATTTAAACAAGACAGGCCAGGTTGCCTCTTAAACAAGGAACACTCCACTTAGTGGCTATTTACATGGCAGACCAACGGATTTGAGAATTTCTCAGCTAATATTCCAATGACTTGGATTAAAATTTTAATCTGAAGAAGACATTTTACATCAGTTTCTGTTAAAGGTTACGAAGGTTTTTTGCTTTTCCTTTTAATGTTTTTCCGCAACTGCACCGTTTCATGTGCCATATGGTTGACGCTGCAGACGTCACAAAGTGGAAAGGAGGAGAGGACTGGAGAAGTCCACCTTAGATCAGATTCGCTGAAGGGTTTGACCCAAAAGCTGTTTATCACCCTACATTTTTAACATAACCAAAGCAGCTCCAGGGCAGGTATAGAACATAAATTAAAAAGTGACCCACTATGAGACAGAGAATCCAGAGTTGGAACAACATAGTTAAGATGTTAACTGGCTGAGTTGCAACATGTTTGTTATTGATGTTGATGTATACAGTGATGAGTCAAACACGTGATTCACATGTCAAATGAAAAACATTGTTTATCTTGTAACAGCACACGTGCAGGACGGGGTAAATGTTAGACAGTCAGTAAACAGTCATTGTACTGGCATGTCGCATACGAGAGAAATGGACAGACAAACCTAAGGCTGCATTCACACAGCAGGTCAAAGTGGACCACACAACTCAGGCTGATCAGCCAGATCACAATTCATGAAATCTGTCAACCCAGCTTGATGTTCCTCATAAATGCATGCTGAGGAGAAGCCAAGTGATGTATTGCATTTTGAGTGTAAACTGTTCAGGGAAATGTTGAATATAGGTTGTATTAAAGGTACAGGTTGAACAGCCTAAATAAAAATTCTATTTGGTGAGCAAAGTTTTGGTCCACTTTACCTGCTGTGTGAACTTGGCCAACATTGACGGGCAAAATGACTATATGACCATAAATGACAAAGACCAGATTATACTCGCACCACGTATCCAGAACATCACTGAAACAGGACTCGTGGGTTGCTCTGTCATCAGCAGTGAGTACCCTTACTTCAGTGGTCCAAGGAGAGCGCCACCTGGAACTAGCGACAGGGTGTTGTGCACCCAAGGCTTATTGATTTGCAAGTGCAGTGGAGACTTTCCCACTTGCTCCAAGCCAACTGAAGGCACAAGCCTCAGTTTTTTGATGGTGGTTATGAGTGGAATGCTGTGCAACAGCGTAGCTGCATGTGCTGTTTCATGCAGCAGACGTTGGCATGACATTTAGATAAAACATCAAATGATGCCACTGCTTCATGCTAACTGACCTTTTTATGACAAGAAAGCCTCTCCATTTTTACTGCTTTTCACATTTTGACTGTTAATCTGACAGTCTTCATTTACATTGTGTCAAAATCTTATGACTTGACCTGTAGAAATGCTACATTAGCAAAGTATTTAAAATAGTCACCTTTTACTTTGACTGCCGTGCAAAGTTAAGGCGTTTAGCTTTTCTTAAACAATGTAATGTGACAGAAACCTTTATATCGTGGAATTGGCACCTTAAGTCACAGAGCTGTTAGGAGCCAAAATCCTTAACATAACCTGCCCTGTACAAGTTACAGTGATCTGAGCATCATCAGACAGAAAATCCAGGGTTGGAACCATGGAGTACCACTACAATATTGAGACAATCTAGTTAATTAAATAAGAGGCTTGTCCAGGCCAATCTTGTCTGTAAAGAACAGTTGTTGCACAATAATAATAATAATAATAATAATAATAATAATAATAATTATTATTATTATTATTATTATTATTATTATTATTATTATTATTATAAATTGCCTTTCTAGCACCAGAGAACATATATATATATACACACAGATGTATGTATGGATGGATGGATGTATGGATGGATGGATGGATGGATGTATGGATGGATGGATGGATGTATGTATGTATGTATGTATGTATGTATTTTAATAATAATAATATAATAATAATAATAATAATAATAATAATAATAATAAATATAAATAAAGAATCATTAAAAGTATGCAAGAAGTTAAAAGGTGAAAAGCTGGACAGTGGAAGTGTTTAACACAGAAAAAGCATCTTGAACAAATTGGTTTTGAGTCTGGTTTTAAATAATGAAAGTGAATCAATATGTCTAAGTTTGGATGGTAGTGAGTTCCAGAGTGTCAAGACAAGCAGAGGACACAGTTAGGTGAACGGAAGAGGAGCATGAGCTGCTGAAACACTGAACAGTAATGTTGCTGTAACGGCCTCTTCACTCCATAGGCGATGGAGCTTTCAAACGGACTGATGCAGCTACTTCATTTAAACCATCAGCTTCCATGAATATTGAATACTGTGATGCAGTAATAACATGATTTTTTTTTTTTTTTTTTTTTTTTTTTTTTTTTTTAATTATTATTTTTTTTTAATGCCTGTGCATTCACTAGAGGAATGATGGCAAGCAGAACAGCATGTGTTTGTTGTATGTGGGTGCTTACTCGGGGAAATTGGACTGTAAGGTAAACAAGTTTATATTTGCCCTCCAGCCTCTGCTATCTGCTGACACAGCACTTGAGTGAAGATTTCAAACTTGTACAAATAGTGCCGGTTTAAAGCACATGTGGTTTTGTGCAGAGGCCTGGAAGCAATTCCAGGTTGTGAGACAGGCATTCTGTTGTCTAATGGGAATAGACACGCAGTTATGTTCTGTGATCTGCGGATGAAGAGATTATGGTAAGGGTGTGTTAGGTCTTGGTTGGTGTAAATTTATATACACATTGTTATGCTTTCATTTAATCTACCGAGCAGAGTGTTCGTTCATGGAGGGAAGATTGTTTGAATGCAAAAAACATTCAAATGTGTAGAGGTAGCAGCACACACAGAGAATATTATCAGCCCATTTAGTTTCTGCTCTGTTCCAGAGGTTCCTCCTCTGATAGGAAGGGAGTTACACACAGTACCTTATCAAACCTTGTACTGCAGGTGGCTACAGCGGCCAACTTCGAATTAAGCTTATCCAGAAGTCTGTCATGTATGGTTGAAATACCTAGAGTAGAGTTCTCAAGACCAGTTGAGATTTTCCAACACTTGGGGGGTGTTTTTAGCAACTTGCCGCCCTTTTTGTACTGTGCTTGGAGACAATTGAATCATATATACCATAGCAGGTTTTAGAAATTGAGCCCTGAAATGTGTAGATTAATGTCTGAATGGACATGAACCAAAACTGATGAGAGATAATGATGTGGATACTTGTATAACTTGTTTATAAGGCTGTGTGAATTTTAAATAGGAATGATAAATTCTCTTTCGTACCTTGCATTCTGTATTCTTAATTGTGCAACATCAGTAGGAAGAGTAGTATGAAAATAGTATAATAGCAAGGTCCTTTTTTCTATACAATCAGAAGGTCATAGGATTTGAGGTAAGAATAAAAATGTACATTTAGAGCATCACTACAAACACTACCTTTAATATATGTGTGTGTTGGCAGCCTTGGAGACCTGATTTACATTTGTGGTTTCATTAACCTCATGATTTACATTGAGGTTACTGAAGCCACATTTCAGAAAACTATTTCAGATGTGCTTTAAATATTGGATATTTAGGAACATTTTATAGTGTGTAAACTAGGGCTCGACGATATGGACAAAAATTGTATCCTGATATATGTATTTTAGCTGAATGGCGAAATATGGATATATTTATTCTTCATCCTTTACGATATTGAAACATATTGCCCCCTCCATAGTGTTTACCTGTGAGCACAAATGGGAGGGGAGCGGAGTAGGGTAGGAGTTGAGAGCAGGGGGCGGAGCAGAGTGTGGGAGCAAAAAGAAGTTTTCCCGTAAGATTGAAACTGAACGTAAAAACTTAAACTCTGTATAAACGATCTGTCCTCAGCCCTTATTGTACACTGATTATATTCCAGTATCAATATAAATATCATCACCCAGCTCTAGTGTGCACTTTAGCAAAGGTCTTAAATCCCACAACTGCACTCAGTGAGGAAAACGCATCAAGGAGGTGTTGGAATTGGTTGAGACTGTGTGTGAATGTAATGATATATGTAAATGATTACAGTATTAGAGCAAAAGGAAAGTTTCACTGTACAATTGAATGGAGGCTGAAGTATCTTGTCGGGCTGTCTCTAGCCTGGATAGAAGATGAGATATGGTTTGGCACAGAGGCATAGAGGTTCTATACAGCATCCTGTGGCACATTTGCCCTCCGATGTTACAGTGGTTCTGATCAGTTAAGTGCACCATTGACCGGGCAGGTCAAAGAAGTATTGCAATCTGGGAAACCCTTGTGTGTGGGTGAGTTATCCTGCTTAAAGAAATATCAGTTGGAAGCCATGCCATGAGAAGCCCTTGAGCAAAAACACTGCTCCCAACACCTCACCTTGGTCAGATTGGCCTAGATTGCAGGCAGTCGTCTGACATCCAGTGTTTCTATGTTGGTAATTGAAGGTATTTGAAGCTATAACCACACGGTCTATTTCTAAATCTACATTACTGCCACAGTAGTAAAAATGTCCTTTTAGAATGCCTTACATTTTCTCCATGGACTGTATGTGTGAAGGGTCTGCTACAGCGCAGGGACCCTGAAAGAAGCTGCTTGTTCCGTGTTCACGTTCTCTGGTCTAGGTGGCTTGGCTTTCACAAAGGTAGCCTTGTTGAGGAGGGCTGCCTCACACTGAGCTCTCTGCAGCGCATGACACTGCAATTGTAGCATCAGAAACTGTTGCCATTACTCAAAAAAACAGTCTTAATGTTTTGTTCTGAGTCTAAGTGAGTTTGACAGTGTCATGGAAATTCATATTTTGCTAGTTTTTGCCTGCTCAAAAATGAGAGCTGGTGTTAGATCAATGTTAGTTTGATGCACTTTCTCACTGTTTGACTTGCCTGTGTTGTATCTCTTGCCAGGGCTATACTTCCTTCTGGAATGATTGCATTTCTTCAGGACTGCGGGGATGTATGCTCATTGAACTGGCCTTACGAGGGAGGCTGCAGTTGGAGGCCTGTGGCATGAGAAGGAAAAGCCTGCTCGCCAGAAAGGTGGGACTGTGTTTATTACCAGAGTCCCAATTCTCTGTAAACATGGAAAAGGCTGTGTCCTGGGCTTAAATCCAGCCCTCTCCAGAGCCACGTTATGCTTTCTCCTGTTCACTTCTATTGACTTTGTAAGAGAACGACATTAACACATACTGCTGCTTGAGTTGTTTATGAAGGGGAGAAGAATGTAGTGTTTTAAAACTATTGGGGGACCTGGCAGTAATGTGTGCGCAAAAAGCCTTACCCCTGTGGAGCTGATACAAACCGTCTGTAGCTTTCACCTGTTACGAATCCCATCTGTGTGCCGCTGACATCTCAAAACTAACAGATGTCTCTGCTTTTGGTTAAAAATAATAAACGATCTGTATGAAGCTTTTCTAGTGTAGCTCCATCTTTTTCTAGTGGTCAGCGCAAGGTCATCAGGTTGATTTAATTAAAAATTAGTTTACATTAGCGTCTATTAGTGTCCATCTACTATCTCTGTGGAAAATAGAAGCCAAACCAAAAATCACTACAAAGCAGGGTCAATTTTAAAATTTTAGAGAGTAAAGAAATAAAGGTGGTTACATTTTCATAGCTTGCCTCTCAAGCGAAATGAGAGAATCCTCCAGTTGGCTGTGGTGCTAGGGTGTTTTGCCAGCAGTACTTACACAAGGAGTATGTAGAGGAAAGGGTTTTTGAGCAAACCCATTTACCAGATCAACAGGCTGAAGTCCAATGCCTCTCCTTCTTTGTTTGAATTCTTCTCTTACAAAGTTGGGGGCACAGACTGTCTGTACCAGCTTACTACAATAGAAGTATCTGTGTGCCACAAAAAAAATACAATCAATGTGGTACTAGTGCATCATGGGCACTTCCAAGACATCTTGCACACAGCAGGGCATTTGATAAGTGCGGGCCCAGATTATACAACTAAGCAAGTGGTCCACATTAGCCTCCTGACAGTGATCAACTCACTTGTGTCTCCACACCACGTTTCATGTTTTAATGTCCACTTTAATGTTTGTATTATTCATTTAGCTGTTGATTTGGTCAGTGGTATTCTGAAATCCTGTGCACAATGTTTAATCCTTGCAAGCCAGTTAAGATGCATGATGGTTAGCTGAATGTGGGAATTAGCAAGTATTAATACGTTACATAGTACAGATTTACAGTGTTTGTCACTTCTGTTCTACAGAAATAACTTTTTGGGTTGTATACTGTTCTGACACAAGGGGGAGCCCTTTAATATCGATTCTCTCAAACTGACCTCTTGCACGGAGAATCAGTCTGAATGTAGGGTAGTGTGGGTAATGCAGTAAATCCCAACCTGCTTCATTAATTAAAGTGATTTGTTAGGGAAGTTAATACGATGTAATAATGGTGTGGACTCTTGTGGCTCTCATGACTAGTGAGGCACTGATGTGACATCTGGCCTCCTCCTCCTTTTCTCTGTCTCTCTCTCACTGTCTTGTTTTTTTGCTAAACAGGTCATCTGTAAGTCTGATGCTCCAACTGGGGACGTTCTATTGGATGAGGCTTTGAAACACATTAAAGAAACCCAGCCCCCAGAGACTGTACAGAGCTGGATTGAGCTCCTTAGTGGTGAGTCTGTTATAGTTCACTTGCTTTGATTTTGTTCTGACAACACTCTGCATTGTGCATGAAAATACCAGTACTTGCATTATATGGACAAACCTATTTGGACACCTCTATTGTCCAGGGAAGGCTTGCAAGTAAATTATTGTAGGTATTTGCTGAGAGGACTAGTGAGGTCTTGAGGTTGGATGATCACCACCCCACCTCATCCCTAAAGTATTGGATGGAGCACGGAGGGAGGGTTGTACCCCTCTAGCCCACACCTGGCATTAGGCATGGCGCCAGTAGGTTAATGTTTATCTGTTCCAGAGAGACCTATTATTTTGACAGTATTTCTCAGCAGGGACTAGACAAGTTGTGTGTGTATTTGCACATCTGTATCAGCAATGGGTGAAACTTTTAGTATACAAATGCCTTCATTAGATGAAGTGTCTGCAAACATTTGGACACTTAGTGTGTCTAAGTTGAAGCCTATAAAATAAGTAGGATATAAGCATACGTTTTTTGTAGTGAGAAGACTTGGTTTCTATTTGTTTGTAGTATTTATTTAATGTGGGCATCCATGATCAACTCAATTTGTGTCTGTCTGTTGTTGAGTCTTCAGTAACTCTAACTTGGGTTGAAATAATGCAGGTTAGTCGTTAGTCATGTCAGTAGTTCAGACTTCTGTTTAAATGTATTTCAACCAATTTGAATAGCAGACCTTGTACTTTACACTATAATCATAATGGTAAAGTGCATATAGTGCACCCTGCACCATATCAAACACTCCAGTACACATTGGAAGAATCGAGAGCAAGGTTCAGACCTGCTCGTATTCATTTGCTGATTTTTAGGTCCATTGTTGGCAGACTTGGTGACTCAGCTCCGCAGGAATCTGTAGGGAAGCAACTTTGGGGTCATAGAGATCAAAGCATCTGGGAGAAGAGGCTGCTTTTTTAAAAGAAGTCCTCTCAGTAGTAGAGGAGAGCTCATGAATGTCAGGATATCAGTGGTGCCTATTTTTTGTTCTTTAATGAATGTGTGTTGAGTGTTCGTCAAAATGCTTGTCAGGTTATTGCAGGAAGCACCATCTCTAGCAGTGATGTGCTTAATCAGTTGAGTTCATATAGAGTTTTTGTTTGAAATTTTTACAAATTTATTAAAAAATAAAAACATATATAACATGCATAAGTATTCACATTTGCCATTTGTACTCAAAATTAAGCTCAGGTGCATCATGTTTCCTGATGAGCATCATGTGATCATTCTTCATGAATTGAATCCATTTTGAAATAAGGCCATAACAACGATGTGTGGAAAGCGACACCCTATGAATACTTGATGAATGCACAATATATATGAAGCAAATAGACTGCAATCCGTCTAAGCAGGGATGTCCAGACTTCCCTCTCCCTGACACCTCGGCCAGCTCCCCAGGAGGGACCCCGAGGCGTTCCCAGGCCAGCCGAGAAACATAGTCCCTCCAGCGTGTCCTGGGTCTACCCCACGGTCTCCTCCCGGTGGGACGTGCCTGGAACACCTCCCCGGGAAGACATCCAGGGGGCATCCGAAAAAGATACCTGAGCCACCTCAACTGGTTCCTCTCGATGTAGAGGAGCTGCGGCTCTACTCCGAGCTCCTCCTGGGTGGCCTGTGGAGGAAACTCATTTCGGCCGAATGTATCCGCGATCTTAGCTTTTCGGTCATTACCCACAGTTCATGACCGTAGGTGAGAGTGGGAACGTAGATTCTTCACCACAACGGACCGATAGACCAACCGCATGACTGCGGCGGCAGCACCATTCCGCCTGTCAATCTCACGTTCCCTCTCACCCCCACTCGTGAACAAGACCCTGAGATACTTGAACTCCTCCACTTGGGGCAGAACAGCTCCACCGATCTGGAGAGGGCAAGCCACCCTCTTCCGGTCGAGAACCATGGCCTCAGATTTGGAGGTGCTGATCCGCATCCCAGCCCCTTCACACTCGGCTACAAACCGCTCTAGTGCCTGCTGAAGGTCCTGGCTTGAAGAAGCCATCAGGACAACATCATCCGCAAAAAGCAGAGATGATATCCTGTGGTTCCCAAACTGGACTCCCTCCGGCCGCTAGCTGCGCCTAGAAATCCTGTCCATAAAGATTATGAACAGAACCGGTGACAAAGGGCAGCCCTGCTGGAGTCCAACATGCACCGGGAACAGGCCCGATTTACTGCCAGCAAGGCGACCCCGTATTCCCGGAGCACCCCCCACAGAATACCCCAAGGGACACGGTCGAATGCCTTCTCCAAATCCACAAAACACATGTGGACTGGTTGGGCAAACTCCCATGAACCCTCAAGCACCCTCCGGAGGGTGCAGAGCTGGTCCAGTGGTATAGGACCCTTGAGGGGTTTCTGTTGAAATGATTTGAGGTTTGTTCTCTTAAGGGATGACAGTCTTGCTCAAATTATTCCGTAGAAAAATTGCAGTTAAAGGTTACAATTTAATACCTACCACCTGTTGTGTTTCTGGTGTTACAATTAAATGCTGTTTCATTAATGTTATACTGTTTCTTTTATCACTTTAGTCATATTGCCCATAAAAAGCCTTGTAATACAGTGCATTATTGTGCACAATTTTCTTTTAACTCTGTAAATCCTGACAGTCAAATGTATCAAGGCCTTGTGTGACTTTTCAATTTCAGCATTTTTTTAAGTGAAAAGGGCAAAACAAATCTGCTCCCTCACTTGTCCACCTCCTGCTCTCAGCTCCTCTATTCTGCTTTCCTCTGACCCCAGTTGCACTCTCATGTACATACTATGGAGGGGGCAAAAGACTTGATGTGTATACAAAAGAAATGATGATCAAATTTCAGTATGTTTAAACATAGCAAAAAGCTGCTAGTTAGCTTTTTGAAATCTTTTTTGCTATGTCACAGTAAGGAACTCCACTGACCACCAGCAGCTGCTTCTCCACCTCCTTATACAGTTATGTATTTAATCACACATTGTGCACAAGCAGATAATCCTCAAACCAACACGAAGGGAACACTTCCGAGCTCCCTTCCCTTCTCTCACGCTGTGTCTTGATGCTGAGGGCTTCAATGTTAAACCACCGGTAGAGTCCACCTAAGTGCCTGCAGCTGGCCCACAATCCGACGTGGGCTGGCAAGAAGCTGGTTGATCCACCTTTGGGTCCATCACGTTGTCTTAATCCTGGAAGTGTTGCACCTTTGATTGAGGCATTTGTTACTAAATGTGTTTCTGCTATTAATTACTTAGCAGCAGCATTTAGTGGAGTGATGGTGTTTGTGATAAAAACACAGTGAGGTCGGTGCTATATAGTATATATTATAGTATAGTGGTATAGTATGGTTTATGGTGTATAGTATAGTGTGCCAGACAAGCCAACTTTGCCCTGTTTCTTTTTTATATTTAGTTCTCTAAAAATCTGTCTGTTTTCCTGAAGGTGAAACGTGGAACCCACTGAAGCTTCACTACCAGCTTCGGAACGTGCGTGAGCGCTTGGCAAAGAACTTGGTGGAGAAAGGCGTGCTGACTACCGAGAAACAGAACTTCCTGCTTTTCGATATGACAACACACCCACTCACCAACAACAACATCAAGCAGCGGCTCATCAAGAAGGTGCAGGAGGCCGTGCTGGACAAGTGGGTGAACGACCCTCACCGCATGGATAAACGCCTGCTGGCCCTGATCTTCCTGGCCCACTCTTCGGACGTGCTGGAGAACGCTTTTGCCCCGCTGCTGGATGACCAGTATGATCTGGCCATGAAGAGGGTACGGCAGCTGTTGGACCTGGAGCCCGAGGGCGAGAGCATGAAAAACAACGCCAACGAGCTGCTGTGGGCCGTGGTGGCCGCCTTCACCAAATGAGGATAAACCTGCGAAGCACTAAAAAAGAAACAAAAGTGAAACAACAACATTGTTTGACTGGTTACTGAAAAAATGCTGAAAGGGTTGTTCCAGTGTATCAGAAATGGACGATAACTCTGCAGAACTGTGTCCATTTCTTTTTCCTTTCCACCCCCCTTTCCTTGTTGATAACTTGCTTCCCTTTTGCGTTCTCATTACATTGCTCACAGTCTTGGTGGGAGCAAAGGAAAGCACGCCAGATTTTTTTTTCCCCATCCCTTTTTCTTTTTGATTTGTGCAGTTGAATGCATGGGGCTTCTCAGTCTGAACTGTTTGTTTGAACATGTACTGCAGAAGCATTCTTTACCCTCTGTGTATCTGGACAAGTGGGCCTTTTAGTTTTTCTTTTTTTTTTTTAATGGGAAAAGGCCATCCTGAGGGGTGACATGGGCTGGGTTCTTTCCATATTACTGCAAAAAAACGACTGGTTGCTAAGATGGCATTTTCATCCCCATTTAGAAATATGACTTAAGTGTTACAAGATTCGGAGGGAAATATGTACAGTTAAACAACAAACACACAATAAAACTCTTTGTTGAAGGGTTTTAAAGTCAGTGTTCCCAGCGTTGCAAATTTTAGGATCTCATTTTGTACCAGACATGGAACTATGAGGAAAAGGCATTAGATAGCAGTAATGGCTCTTTGAGTTTGGGTGAATGGAATAGAGTTGCAGCACTAAGGCTTCATGTGATGTCTCTTGTGGGGCAACACCACACTGCTTAGTTCAGAAAGAATACTGGAAGGAATCTAAAGACCAACTCCAAAGGTATAAAGGTTCCAGTTTAAAAGCAAAGGGAACATGGTGATCATGTAATTGATAACCCAGCCTACATGCTCACATTGGATTCACATGGGCTTGGTAGGTTCCAGGTGAGCATTAATTTCTGTTTGTGTTTATACTGGGACCCAACCGGGCTTCCTTAAGTGGTCCATTACTCAGTCCAACTAGATCTCACGAGTTCCATCTAGGACCCAGACGTGCAGTTGACAACCCGGATAGGGCCCGTGTTTAACCCCTTACATTAAAGCAGAGGACAAAACTTTCAGTTGGGCTACCCACACGGTTTGGGTGACTATACTGGACTGTGTCAAACTGGAACACCACCTCCCCGAGGATGTATTTGTGATCAGTAACATTAAAAAGGTTCCTATTTCCCTCTTCCTGAAAACATCATTAACACTTTGAGCTCTACCTCTCAGACCTCACCCTCCTGGTTTCAACGGCCTTGCATTGGTTTCGTCCCATCAGCGCTGTTACTCTGCAGTTTCCTGATGCATATGACAAGGTAAAGACAGCACCACTTCTGTACTTCTATGTGCCTGAAGTTGCTTACAGGACTCGTAACCTCTAAGTTACATTACGTACTGTAGCTATTCCTCAGTGTGACGCAGTGTTCACGGACAGTTGAGGGAACTGGCTTCGGAATGCTGAAGTTTTGGCCCTCTGTACAGAAATCTGATTTTGTCCCTAAGGGAACTTTGAGGGATATAGGCTTTTCTTTCTTTTCCATCCTTTACGTACGTTGTGTGAAGATGGGAATCTTGTTTCACGTTCAAATGCGAAAGCAAATTCTGGTTCCACATGACGGCCCTGTTGAGTACCGATTACAGTAACACTGTCTTCCTTCAGACAGGAGCGCCACCTACCTATTAACTCTATATAACTGCATTAAGGTCAGTTAACGTTTTAGGCTCCAAACTCCGTAGTATCAGAAGGAGGGGTCTAAAAGAAATCCGCATGAGTATGCAATGAAAAGTCTGTTGATGCAGATTTGTATGAAAGATGGTCTATATAAATATAAGAATTTGCTACTTCCCCAGAGTTTCCATGTTTATGTATTTCTCTGTTGAAATTTGGTTCATGAATAATAAAAATAAAAACTCTAATGACCGTTTTAAATGTGACTGTCACATGCACAGCTTCCTTGTGTGATTTAACTGAGTTTGTGAGTTGAGTTTGTCTATTTTTCTATGTTTTGTTGGTTAAGGTGAGACAGGATGCAGATCACCCAATACAGAGGCATGGCGTTTGATTTCTACAATGATTTTATACTTAACAGCACATTCCAGCTTGAATCTGTGTATAGTTTTACTCGTATCTACCATTTAATTAACAAACATCTGCTTTTTCGGCTTGTGGGCTTATTCTTTTCTTTCGTCAATCTACTGAGGACTCATTTGACTGCTCATCACACTTCTTGTCATGGCTCATGTTGCATGACACTTTAATTTTGTCACCTTAGTGGTTTTTACTTCTTTCAAAGCAATACTTTGGTGCAACATGCTTTCTCTATTTTTTTTATGTTTTCTGATTTCTTGGTTATGGCTAATGATTGCCTCACAGTAGCTAGCTACTCCTGTTCTTATATGTAACAAAGTATTTTGGAAAAGAAAATGAGTCATGTGTAGCTGTAGACATCACTATGAAGGGACCCATATCTGTACACGTTCTTCTTACCAAATAAACTATGGTATAAGAAGTGCCTCAAACATTCATTCATCTGTTAATCATTTTTGTGAGCCGTATCTGTGGAAGGCGTGTCTTTTCCTTTTTTTTATTTATTTATTTATTTTTTTATAACCATTCTTTATAAAATCTGCATCGTTTTACCCCATTTTTTCTGAAAATGAGTTAATACTTTGTTTTGCATTATTTCTGTCATATTATGTCACATGTTAAGAGTGAATGCAGATCTGAACTGTATTCCGTGTAAAATACCAATCCAACACTGTTTAAATTCACTCGCACTTGGCCATCATTGTATTGAAAACAGCCTGTTTGTCCCTCAGTGTTATTAACTTTTTTCTGTTTTGGGCCGCAGTCACCCCCCCCCCTCTCTCTCCTTCGAAGGACTGTATTGTTTGAGAGTGTATTAATATTGAGGGAGGACATATACACAATTATAAAAAAAATAACAAGGCGGTAAAGAAGAAAATAATACTGATAATTACTAAAGAGCAAAGAAATTAACAACAATAAAAAGGGGCAAAACCTTTTTTATAAGAATAAATGATTAACATCAATGGTGGTATTAACTTAGTTAGCAAAACGTTAGACAGGTGGTCTTCAAATCTGAACCTCAATTCCAGTGTACAATGTTGGACTTTATAATTGTAGGTGTAACAGTACGTGTGCAAACCATGTTACAATCCAGTGAGAAGAAAATCTAGGTTATTGTGAAGGTTTTGTTTGAATATATATATTTTTTAACATTTGTTTTATATTCAGTTCTTCTAAAGTGACATTTCCGACCCTTTGTTTATGGTTTCCATGAGCCATGCGTATCAATTAGCTGAATGTTGATATATGATGTGAAAACATTATGTAAGAGTGTGAATGGCAGATAGCAGGCTCTCAAAAAGGGCAGGATGTGAAAGATGTGTGGCTCTCATCTATGGGAGAACCTCTCCCTGTGTTCCTTTGTTTATATGGCAGAGTAGTAAAGGTGGAAGCTGTTGAGTAGATGGAATAATCAAGCCATCTTGGTGTGGAAGTATTTGGAATATCTAGTCTAATGTGTCTATAGATGAGCTCAACATTGTTGTGACAAACAGACTCTGCACCTCTAAAACCTCATCAGCATCATCCATCATGCAATGGGGAATGCTTCTCAAGATTAGGGACAGGGAGACTGGTTCAAAGATTGATGAAAGCTGCCGAACATCAGAACATCCTTGAAGAACCTCCTCCAGAGTGCACACAAACACTAGTGGCTTCAGGGCCAAGTCTCTGAACGCCTGTGGAGAGACCTGAATATCAGTTCACAGACTCTCACCATCAGGTCTAATGGATACCCAGGAACCCAAGTGTGCAAGGATTGTAGAGACTTGACCAAAGAAGGGTTCCAGTCGTAGTTGCTGCCAAATAGACCTTCTGAATCCAGTGTTGACGTTGTGGACTATCTGGCTTGCTCTACATGGTTAACTGTGAAAAACAACGAAAGGTCACACCTAAAGCAATTTGCCTGTATTACGTATTTTTTTTTTGCCCTGACTCTGGCAATCCGCTGTAGCCAGTAGGAGCAGCTGGTTTTGAATATGCCCTGCTGACAGTAGACGGCCTTTTCTGCATGACTGGTGAATGGAGCCCTGCCACACACCTGGAAACTGTTAGTGCTTTATGAACAAGCGCATGTGACGTTTTCAGTAATCCCCCCTCCGTAGCACAACCTGAGGCCACAGTCTCAACCAGCCTTAGTCTCAGAGTGCTGTTTCTGGATCAGTACAGCACAGGGACAATGATCACCATAAATAAGCAGAAATCTGATCCTAGATCAGCAGCAACACTGATTTTACTGCATGAATTATGCTCAGATTTCACTTTATGATCACTTTATGAGTCAGGAGTGAGCGCAGTGCAGGAAATGACAGGCGCAGCGGTGCTGGTTTCTTATGTATTACAAACATTCAGTTATTGTACGATTTATTATATACTGCTTGATATTGGGTTTACATGTTTATATGTAAGGATGCTTAACCTATAGAGCCCTAAGCCAATCCTAGGTCTTTTTATTTGCCCCACACTTTGAAAAGTATAGCAGCCAGATACTGATATTATCAGGAGATCCTAGGCTACTCAAATGTGTCTTCGATTGACGTGTAAATATTAAGAGAATTTAGATTTGTATGTGTTTTATCATGTTTTGATCAAATATTTATATTTTTTGTCTAAGGAGAAAAAAAAATTGTGTATGGACTTAAACTTTATTTCTCACTAAGCTTGTTGGAAATTGATCCTCCAGAGTGTTTTTGTACTAGTAGTTACTAGTAATGATTAAATGGACAATGATATTTATAAAAATGTCTTCAAAATACTTGACAGTACTCCAAATAAAATAAAAACCTTAAAATACTTTATTATTTATATTATGTATCTATTAGAGTAACCCCATATTCTGAAATGTGAACACTGTGAGCAAACAAAGAGAGCAAACAGCACCTCCCTTCTTATTTTCCTCTATAATCCAAGGTCTGGGCCAGTGACATCATCAGCCCCACCCCCTCTTGCTGATCAGGCAGAGTCTGCAAGCACGTTGAACATGTACCTTTGGGCAGAGCAGTAAACATGCACTGCAGGACACCATGGTTAGATATGTGTATCGTGGCTGTAGGTTACTCTGATCCTGCAATATGAAGCCTGCAAAAGGCAAATCTCAACAATAAATCAATTAGAATCAGTAGGTCTAAAAATTTTTTACTTCATTTTACAGCAAAATGGGACACGTTTATAAAGCTATAATGATAAGTTTATTACACCTTTATGAGACAACAAGGCCAGTGTTACATATAACAGTTACTCATACTAATAATCTCTCTAACACTAACACGTAGTTTACTTACTCAAATGCGCAAAAGAAATCCTGACCAACCGACTGGTTTATAACCCTGCTATGTGAAAAAGAATATAAATGAGATCATTTTCAATGAAAGTCAAATCTAAGTCCAGCGTAAGTCTTAAAATCTGCAGGTGGAATACAAAGGTCTTGCTGTAGACAGGCTGGTGTGGATGGTGGCAAGGCCACTGCCTGTGCTACATGGAGACTGGTTGTGTTTCCTTTACAGAGACTGTAGAGGGACTGTGCGGGACATATACTGGCTGTAGATCAGATTGTGTTAGTTGTAGATTAGATTGTGTTAGTTGTAGATCAGATGTGTTAGTTGTAGATCAGATGTGTTAGTTGTAGATCAGATGTGTTAGCTGTAGATTAGATTGTGTTAGCTGTAGATCAGATGTGTTAGCTGTAGATCAGATTGTGTTAGCTGTAGATCAGATGTGTTAGTTGTAGATCAGATGTGTTAGCTGTAGATCAGATGTGTTAGCTGTAGATCAGATGTGTTAGCTGTAGATCAGATGTGTTAGCTGTAGATTAGATTGTTAGCTGTAGATCAGATTGTGTTAGTTGTAGATCAGATGTGTTAGCTGTAGATCAGATGTGTTAGCTGTAGATTAGATTGTGTTAGCTGTAGATCAGATGTGTTAGCTGTAGATCAGATTGTGTTAGCTGTAGATCAGATGTGTTAGCTGTAGATCAGATTGTGTTAGCTGTAGATCAGATGTGTTAGCTGTAGATCAGATGTGTTGTAGATCTGTAGACAACTGATTGCAGTAGTCAGGCTGATTTAGGTCTCGACTGGCATATTTTGCTTTGCTATAATGGGACTGATGAAAAAAGTGTGGAAGCATTCCTAAGGTAGCAGAATCCATATGATTTATATGGACCAGTGATTCCAGCAGCAGTCCTGTTCTGCACCTGTACTGCATATTTCATGCCAGCTTTAACACACCTGATTCAGCTCTGCTGCCATGAAGTTCCTCCTCCCTCTGTCTGAGTGACTACAGTGGTTACTGCATGGGTGGCCTCTCTGAGTCACAGTACATTGTTGTTATGCTTCCATTGATGGCTGTTTATTCTTAGAGGTATAATATTGTATTATCATAAGTTAATACAGTATAACAGGGCTGGGTGATAGTATTGGTATTGGGATCAATACAGTGAGATATGCTGTGAGACAATGTTATTATATATCAAGTTTTACCAGTTGAAACGTCCTGTTTCACTGTTTTTCCCTTGCTCTGCTCTGTCCCCGGCTCTCTGCTCCTCCTCTACTCTGCTCTCCTCCACCCCATCCGCCCTTTCTCGTACACACAATGGAGGGGGTATAATAATAATAATAATAAAAGAATTTGATACAGTCAAAAAGAATGATTTCATGGGGCATCCTTTTTTTCCACACAGTTTTTTTTCACATCATACACTACCAGTCAAAAGTTTTAGAACATCCAGTATGGGTTCTGAAACATTTGAGGACCCCACAGGACCACCACAGAGTCAGTGACATGCAGGAATGACTCCACACATAATTAACTGTGGGGTCCTTGAAGAAAAGGGTGAAAGCTTACAAGTTACAGAGGGAAACCAATGTACAGCAGTTTAATTTTAGAAAAACAAAGTGGAGAAAGTGAAGCTGATGAAAATTAACAGTGAGTGTAGAAACAAGGAGGTGGTCATAATGTTGTGGTTGATTGTAAACCAGGAAAACAAATCAATTTCAGTCATAGTGCTGTGATGTGATCTCTTGATTACCAACATGCTGCTGCATAATATATGTACACTACTACTACTACTACTACTACTACTACTACTAATAATAATAATAATAATAATAATAAATCATTGATAATGATTAAGTTTTATAAAAGAAATGTTACAAGTCCGTTTTCATACATGATTGTACAGCCTTTTGATTTTATCTTTTCACAGTACATCAAATCTTTTAAAAAAGCAATGGAAAATTGGTTTTCTGTTAAACCGGCCCTTTAAGTTCAACCCACCCTCTGTGTGCAGAGGATGTTCAGGTGATATAGTCAGCAGTTGCCAGGAACAATTAAGGGACTCTACAGGTTTTGGTATATCACCTGGTTCATCTTGGCTGCATAGATTTAGGGGAATTACTTGTGTGAATAGCTGGATTTCTCCTTTTCTGTTTAATGCCTGGGCTGTTTTCACAGACCTAACATGATCTGCCTCACATCTGCTCAACAGATGGCTTTCAGTACAAGTCTGTGTTTGAGTGAAATGAAGGATGAATAGTGTGAGGTTTACTTGAACTAAGCCAAGGGACGAGTTAATTACGAATGATTCATAATTCTGTTTATTGCACACAATAAAAAAATAATATGTATTAATGTAATATTTAATAATAAAATGAGAATTTTATATATATATATATATATATATATATATATATATATATATATATATATACACAATCTGCTTTATTTTAATCTGAGAATGTAGACAATAGAAAATAACCTGATGACATTTTCTACAATCGGATTGATTTATACTTGAATTACATTACAGTTAAGAGACCCTTTCAAAAAGTGGGGCCATATGTTCTCTTTTTCCTGGGCATATCCTCTTATTGGGGTGTGCAAATTGAGGCTGGGCAATGAGTCCCTGCATTGACAATAGACACTATCATCCCATACAGGGAAAGCCTACTCATGCAAGCATTTTTGTCTCTGTTTAGATGGAAATATTTTCAGAAATAGAGGAAGGGAAGTCTCTGTTTAAAACTATCTGGATACCTTCTCATCACCACTACGGGTCAACATACACTCGTATCTACATCAAACACTAGCATCTATTCTTATGTGATTTGTCAAGTGTTTCATGTGGACATATGCGTTAGGGCAGGAAATATGTCAAGTGGAAGAAGTCAACAACATTTTATTTGAATGTTTGGCAACATGCGGCTTTTTTATTGCCTACATGTGGCTTCATAGAAGTCTAATTACAGATCAAGTCCCGTCCTTCAACAAAAGGGGCCAATCAGCTTGCTGGTTACAGATAAAGTTCAGTCCTTCAACAAAAAAACAACCAGGTTGGTGGTTTTTCGAATGAAGTCCCACCTGTGCAGTAGAAAGAACAAGCACAAGAAATGTATCATTGATATTAAATGAGTTTCTAGTAAGAAATTCGAGCCTTCACTTCATTATTGTCAGGTGTTGCTATGTGACCTTCAGTTTGAACGCCAAACTTCAGTGGCTCTGAAGGTGGTTTGATTTTGGTTGAAATGGGACAAATCAGCTCTTCTTAATATTTGGACAGTAGTGCTAGAGAGCTCCATAGAGAACAGCAGGAAATGTGGCCTGAAAACCACAGACATCGGATTTGATTGGAAATAAAATTGCAGAAAAGCACCTGTAAAAGCGGATATGTCCCGAGGACCTCAGATTTAAATCCAGTGTAATTGAATTTGTGTGAATTATTACTTAAAACTCTCTAAAGGTCTCTGCACGGTAATACCAGCTGTTCACTATATATGCATACCATATCATATGCCATAGGCTATATGGAGATGTCTCTGTCTTAGCATGTTAAACTCTCCTCTCCTCTCCTGCTTGGGCTTTTTTGATTGGTATGAGGGCAACATTATCAAAACAATGTAAACACAAAACACTGAACACACAGTTTGCATTTTAAATGAGAAAAAAAATAAGTGGTCAGGTTTAGAACAAGTTCTGTAATTAAACTCTGCTTTAAAACCAGGGGCCTTAATTGCACTGTAACAGTTTCTATACCCTTGTTCTGAATCCTCCTTGTTTTTGACTGTAAGCTTCATTGTGTAATGTGCATGTTGTGCATGTTTTTTATGAACACTGTAAAAAAAAAGTTTGTCAGTGAACAAAATGATTCACTGTTTACATTTTAGGGCCCTAATGAGTGTCAGCCATTTTCCACTGAATGGCCTAATCATAAAGTGGGATTTGAGTGTGGTGACTCAGCATCCTAAAATCATTGAGATTACATTTCCTAAATCACTGTCCATATGTGTTATGTCTATCATTTGTCAGTCCTGTCCACCTCTGTCTTCCTGTCTTGTTCTAGTTGTTGTTTTTCCCCAAGTGGGTTGTGTTTGTTTTGGTTCTGTCTCCTCCCTTGCTCCGCCCCTTACGAGCTGTGTCTCATTTGTAACCCTGGCCCCTCCTTATCATGTCCCAGGTGTGGTCAATGTGATGTTAGATTTAAGACCCTTTGTCTCAGCTTGTCTTTGTCAGTCCTTTTTTTTCCTTCAAGATTTGTTGTTTAGTTGAGATTCTGTTGGTTTGTATGTTTGTAAGTCTGTTCCCAGGCTGTTCCTTTGTTTGTTTAGTGTTTTCATGTGAGTTTTAGTACCCCAGTTGTTTGTTTTCCTTTATTTTATTAAATCTTCAACCTCAACGTTTACCTCCACTTCCCTAGTCTTTGTCTGTCCAGCTCACAACCCTGACAATACGGTACATTTAATGAAAATGGCCAAAATCACTGATTTTCAAAAACATTATTATACTGGGCAACAGTTGTGATAATTGCGATAGTGTTGCGGTTGTGTTTCTACACTACTTAGTAAACTAAATAGTCTTATCACTATATAGTGCAATACTAATGAGGGGGTAGGGATCCATTTAGGTCACAGCCTATGCATTGATTTGTACCAGATCAGAGAAAGCCAAGTTGTTTTGTTTAAAAATAAATAAATCTTGGTTAAATACACAGTCAATACACTTTTAACAGTGTAGTTAGACAGTACCTCACTCTTCTGGCCTAAAAGAATACTCTCTGTTTGTTTATCTGACATATTTTTGCATATACAGTGTGTGTATATATATATATATATATATATATATATATATATATATATATATATTTGTGATACTCCATGTTTTCTTTCATTTCATAAGTAAAGTTTGCTGAAGCTTATCTGCAAAGCACTCATTCATTCTTATTCCTTATTCATCTCCTTTATTTAGAATTTCATCTGAGCACACACGTGGAGAACACTAATCCTGACCTGATGGTCATGTCACTTCCTCCAGTTCTCTTGATCTTTCCTACACTACTTTTGGCATCAATGTGACAGCGCCTTCCCCCATCCCCCACCCCCGGTTAAACAAAATGGTCTTTCTTTCAAAAAGAATGCCACACACATACATACAGTATGTTCCTCAGTGGATCTGAGTTCTTTAATGTACCATTTTCCAGTGTTTTAAGCTTTAATACGTGCATGAAAATCTGTTTTTACACATATTTACTGGGCAGCTTCGTCATGCCCAGGCAGATTTAGACAGAGGGGATTCCCAAAAGAATGCTCCACTAATGTTTAATCTGTATGATGGGTAAAACATGTCAAGAACTGTATCCCGAATCACAGTTAACGCCTGGCACTTTGCACTGATTTGGTTTGCATTTGCTTTGTTATGCACTCCACACTCCTCTCAGTTCTCCTGCTAACAAACAAAAACAGAGGCTGGGATTTACAGTCTGCGTAAACTGCAGATTATTTGAGTAATAGCTTTCTATAACATATTTCACAATAATGGCAAATGTGAGGAAGCTTTATTGTTAATCAGTTTTTGTGTCTTCATTGACTGAATATGGAATAAAACACTCATAGTCATATACCATGAATATTTCCCACAGTTTATCACAATGTCTCATGTATTATTGCGTGATTCAGTATTGCACGGCTAATCATAGATGATTTTTAATTGATCTTTTTGTGAAACATAATTAAATAAGTAAATAAATAGATAAATGTGCCATGTACTAAACATTATTTCACATATTATTATTTTTTCTTTTTAACTGGAACTGTCAGTTGCCCCCTCTCAAAACTACAATGAGTGTCAACCTGCATTGTATGAAGTGTGATGTGTTGAAAGAGTGCCATCTACCTATCCAGAGAAAGTATAGGCAATTTTGCTCCCTCAGAATCGGTCTACCGAAGGCAAGAAGCATGACCCAGGATGTGACCCTGTGATTGACAGAGCCACCTGGGGCCCATTTCCTATTTATTTTCTTTTATTTTCATGTGTTTAATATGTCATTCCTACCTCCTGAGAAAATAATTAAAATAAAGTGCAACTCCAGTGAAAACCCTGAAAAATGAGGCACTTGGTTGCATCTTTTGATAGTCTTTTTACTTTTACACACAAATCATGTGTGATTACCGATCATCAAAAAAAATATCAGGATACCATTAGGTTTAATTGTTGTGACATAATGTGAGCTCATACTGGGGGCCAGTAGCCAGCATGCGAATGCTGCACTAACAATTCTGGATTAGGGGTTTGGCCAGCATGCCAGTGCTGTTAGTTAGTATGCTGTAGTATTCCAGTCTGGAGTAGGCAATTCTGGACGGCAGCCTTATGCAGCACGCTGGTGCCACACTATTGATGCTTTACTGTTGGTTATGATCAATGGCAGAGTCAGAAAATGTTCACAGGGGTGGCCAGACTGAGATGTTACTGTCTAGTAGTGTTGGTCACTGACTCATTTACCTGCACAGGCAGTGAGTGCCATGTAGAATTACATGACAAAGACCCACATGATAAGCTTTGTTTATGTATTCCTAAACTAATAAATAAGATCTGACACAGTTGTAACATTAGTGCATTTTTAATGGTGATCAATCTCAAAAACACAATATTAGAGACCACGCTTTTATTCTCAAACTAATTTACACATTTCATTACAATATCACAGAACCATGGTTTGGAAATGTGTTGAGGAGGAATAGTGGATATATTGGACAAAGAATGTTGGAGATGGACCTGCTGGGCAGAAGAAGAAGAGGAAGACCTCATAGAAGGTTTATGGATGTAGTGAAGGTGGATATGGAGATGGTTGGTGTAACAGTAGAGGAGGCAGGGGATAGGGCAAGATGGAGGCAGATGGGACCAGCCGAAAGAAGAGGAAGATTACAACATCACAGAACTCCTGCCACACGTATTAGAGAAGTTGTCTTCTTGCTGAGATTTAAAGCAAACCGACATGGTGCAGATGAACTTATGGAGGCCTTGGCCACCACTGGTCACTGGTGTGGTGTCTTTGTGGGAAATGGCCCAGTCTGGATTGTGTCACGACTAACAGTGTCAGCTCCTCCAGAACTGTGAAGAACTGAGTTTGTGAACATGCTGAACGGACTCTGTAGAGGTTGTGAACTTATTTCCTCTTATATAAGAACAGAAATGGAGCAGAGCAGCTCATTTGCAGAACATTGAATCATAAACAGCAGCTTAAGCAGGTGTAACTCAAGTCTGTAGAGCAGATAAAGAGCTCGGGGTGTCTGGGCTGTGAATTGCCCCTGTCAGGCAGACAGAGCCCTTTCCTGCAGTGTTTATAGAGTGGAACGAGGCTGCCTCTGTGTTTATGAGCAGGCTCACTTCTGATTGGACGGAGGAGAATGAACTCGTCAATGAGAGGCTCCTCCCACCACTTTGGCCACCGAGCGGCACGCTCGCGCTGACCCGAGCCGGCCGCACTGCATCCTCCGCGCACAGACAGAGAGGAGCTGGGGGCCGCTGGGGGCCGCCGGGGGTCCCTCAGTACACTTTTAACGAATTACTTTTAACGAGAAGGACCGAGCGGAGTGGGAGGACCTCCGGAGTCACCGCCTCGCGGCTGCTGCTGGGGCTTTTCCGACCTCGGTCTCCTTTGGGATTAAAATCGTGTCAGAGCAGAGGACCCTCGGACCCCGCGGTCCGGTTCGGGGGATTCGGGTCGAGCGGACGGTGAGTCTCAGCTTTCCTGGGAAACTTGGCTCGGACGGATATGTTTGGAAATCCCAGCCGCTCGCGTTTGGGGTTCAGGGGAGGGTTTGTCCGCGCGTCCAGTTCAGATGAGTGAAACTACGTTTCCATAACAACCCGCTGGAAAATGTCCCTGTACTGGTGTAAATCACTGGTCCTCAGCTGGGACTGTTCCTCGCCGGACAGGGAGACAACTGTCTCTCCAGCTGCGATGTATCACTTTACCCTCATTAAAGCCGTTTGTAACCCAAACCCGCGCGCGCTTTTGTTTACTATCCTCTCGTCGAGTCCTCGCGGACCCAGCGCGGCACGAGGGTCAGTCTGGAGCTGAGAGGGTCAGTCTGGAGCTGAGAGGGTCAGTCTGGAGCTGAGAGGGTTAGTCTGGAGCTGTGAGAGGCAGTCTGGAGCTGCGAGGGGCGGTCTGGAGCTGAGATGGTCAGTCTGGAGCTGTGAGGGGCAGTCTGGAGATCTGAGGGGCAGCCAGAAGCTCCGAGGGGTTTCAGCAGCTCCTGCATCTGTCCGAACACATCTGGCTTTGTTTTAAGCTTTAAATCACTTGAGAAAAGTGTTTATAGGACTCACAGATGCCAGATATTGTCTCCTAGAGCCTAGCCTACTCCAATTGGTCTTAATTGGAGAAGTAAAAATGAATTTAAATATGTAGGACTTTTACCATATTTTCATCCAGAACCTGTGCCTGCAATTATGCTTTGCGTGAACTGAAAATAAAATGGAAAGCTCCTTTGGCATTTAAACTTGGATTTAATTCATTTGGAAATGAAGGAATGTTTTCTGAGCTGGATTATTTGCTGATAATTCATCGCAGTGAGGAGATTGGGTTAGTTAGGTTCGGGTCTTGTAGTTTATGACGACATGTGTATCCTGAAACTTAGAATATCAACATCTTGGGTTCTAAGAGTTAAACAACTCTCTAGTCACATCTCAGCTGTGTTTTTGGCCTCCGTTGTTGTTCATTTGTAAACTAATAACCCATTGTTTGAGTTACTATCTGATTGTGTCTCACAGTTCTGGGATCAGTACAGAATTTTATAACCATCCCTGTATTCTAGCAAACTCAATTTATGAGGCATTTCGTACGTAATGGACACATAATGCAGAGGATAGTCCAGGTATAGCCCATCAGCCTTCGTCACATGAAACTAATAGAGCCAATTTCACTCATTAGGGTTTGTTCAGAAGTCCAGACGTGGGTATGAACTGTAACTAATACACTCATTGACAAAAAATGCACCAAGGAGATGTTGAAATGAAATGAAATTGTGTGTGTGAATGTAATGATACATGTAAGTGATTACAATATTACATTTACATTTGCGGCATTGGCAGACGCCCTTGTCGAGCGAGACTTACAAAAGTGCTTTGCTGTTCACTCAGATATCTGTAGCCAGTTAGTAGAGGCTAGAATCTGGAGATTCCTCAAGCTTAGCTGCTGTCAAAAACAAATATAAGAGAGACAATGTTAGAGTCAAAGAATGAGTTTGTTGGGGAAAACTACACAACTGAATGGAGACTCGACTACTCCATTGAGCTGCCTCTAGTCTGGATACAAGATGAGATGGGCATGGAGGCGTGCAGCACATTTACCCACAGATGTCACAGCTGGGCTTGTAAATCCTGCACACTCATATGTTGCCAAAGCTGGCATCTCAGATGGTTCCATAAATGCACAATTGGTGGTAAATCTGGTTTCTGGGCAGGTTGTACTTGACATTGCATGTCTTGCCATGTGACTATTGCATGCACACATTGCAATGCCAGTGTTGAAATGGTGCAGCCTTTCTGTATAGGGAATAAGGAACTATGTCAGCATTATCATAAAGCTGTGTTTTCACCGTCCACACGACAATACTGCATGTTTACTTCAACAATCTGCATTTTGGAAAAGCTCAAATGTCCAGTGAATGGAATGTGTCAGTTTAAAAAATATCTGTTAATGGGTGGATATGCATACAATTTAAACATTTCATAAATGTTTAATTTAGCAGAATAATTTTACAGGTTTAACATAGAATGTGAATGTTGTGTTGACTTTAATGCAACATTTTATAATACTTTTTTGAATTATCTTGAGACACAGAGTCCAACTACAACTATTTATATGAGTAAAATCTCAGATTGTTCTATTTATTTGATCTCATTCACTTAATATTTCATTTGAAATGGTTCATACGTGGTTGATACATTAATTTGAGGATAATTAGGCCATATTAACAGCACCCACCTTTCACATCTATCATAAACAAACATTAAATTTATTTCTTGCTGTCTGATTTTGGTCTGTCTTTAGCCTCGGTCTGCTGGCTTCTGTTGCAGCCAGTGTATAAAGTCCCTGTAAACGAGTGAAGATTTGTATTTCTGGAGCCAAGTGCTTGAAAAACTTGCTTATTCAATTGAATCTATTGGCAAAATCTCTTGTAAATCCAAACAAGAATCTATTACAGTAAACAGACTCCTGTAAACTTTATTTTATCACGACAGCCTCATTCTCCGTTTAAACATTTGTAAACCCTTAACTTACACACTCCAAAGGCCTGTAGCTAACTTTGGCATCTCAGATAGTCATGATTTGTGATTATACTGCTGCATATTTCAGCTGTGACGTAGGGCTGGATGATGCAATATATTTTAGCTGAATGGCAAAATATGATATACGATATGATATATAATGTGAAAAATCCTTTTTTTTTTTTTCAGAAATCCTTTCTTCTTTATACTCGCCAAGTCCTTTTTTCATAGTGTGTACATCAGAGGGGGTGGAATAGAGTGAGAGGACAGAAAAAAGGTTTCAGCATGACTGAAACAGAATGTTAAAAAGTTAAAAACTTGATATGAACAATATAAATAAAACTCAATATAAACCTCCTCCTGATTTATATATATATATATATATATATATATATAGGCATCTACACTTGATGCAGCATCAGTACAAAGATAAGCCCTAACAAACAATGTATTGTGCCTGCTTGACAGAAGACCTGGTGGAAAAAGTGAACAGTTGTGATGTGTGTGCTGCGGAGAAAAGAAACAGCAGAATAGTGGTGAGATGGTGAACCTCTCGTTCCAGGAGACAGATAAGAGAGCGGAGCAGTGAGGGTAAGTTGGGGAATGGCACACTGCCCAGAAAGCACCACGCCGCTCATCAGTCCAGGGACAGCACTCTACAGAAGGAGCATGTCTATTATCGGTCTGCTCTTATGAAGGGAAAATCTTCCAGGTTCTGCAGATTGTGGCAATGCCTGCAGGTACTGTACTACTGTACTAGAGCTGATGTATGAAACTCTTGCAGTGCTTCCTTGCAAGCCGGTAGGACAGCAGATTTCAGGGCATGTTTTATCATTTTGAGTCTAACTGGAGATGTGCTTTTTGTTAATTGTGAAACAAGCTGTAAGATGCCCCTACATGCTGAGTTTTGGGAAGTCCTTGAAGAACACTAAGTGTTGGGGTATTCCTCACGTTCACCTGAGTAAATAAATCCAGTATGCAGTTACAGTGTTTGGTTAGGAGGTGGGTTGGTGGGGTGTAGCAACCTTAAACAACCTTTACAGATCTCCTAGTGGTCTGAAATTAGCAGGAAAGTATGAAAATTCACTGCCTTTTAAGTCCACAAACACCAGATAAGAAAATCGAATTGCTTCCCGTCAGTGTTTTTAAATTTCCCATTTCCAATGTTCCTGTTTCTTTGTTTGCTTTAGTAATTATAGCACAATATTTTGTGCTAGTGTCTGAAAGTGATAATAGTTGTAGAAGGTAGTAGATAATGGACCAAGAAAGTTAACTTAATAGCTGAAGGTGAAGGTGTCCAGAACTTTCATAGACCTTTGTTTTACTCTACCTTTAAGAATAACTGGGACTTCTGATTTGAACTTTTAGCTTCTTATGTTATGTGTCCTTCCAGGGATCCCCACATAGACCAGGACCAGAGTTACTAATGGTGCTTTTCCATTACATGGTACCTACATGTCTGTACTTGACTTGCTTATCCGACTTTGGTTGCTGGTACATTTTGACCAATAGCTTGCTCATGGTTTGATGTGAGTTGAGTAGGGACCAAAATATGACATGTGACGGTCCTTTCACACCGAGACATTTTTATGCACACTCAACCGAACACCCATGTAAATATTTTCTTTTACACACAGTCTGAAACTAACAGACTGCGATGCTGCATCAGTTTTTTTTCAGTCAGATCCTGCATGATTTTCTACGATGTCGGATGAACACAAAACGTTTGCAGGACCAGCAACACACTGACTATAAGATGTTGGCGGTTGAAGGAAAGGTATGATGGAACAGAGCTGAAAGGTGGGGAATTGTGAGAAATTTACTTTATGCATCTGTTTTTTTTCTACATTTGTCTAGGAGAAAAAAATCCTAGTCTGTGGCCAAAGATTGTAGAGAACATCATGTGCTTTCATTCATGTGTTCAAATTAAAAGATTTAAATATCTGATGTTCCCTCAGCGGTTATCACATGGAATATATATGGAATATAAGGGCATTGCTTAAGGACCTTGTAGAATGGAAAGCAGCTTAAAACGGTAGGTCTAGTAGGATATCACAGGTATGAAGTAGTTGGCACCACCAAGGAAAAGATGACTAGTGAACTGACAACAGAGTCATGGATTCCTAAGGCTTATTGACATGTATGATCTGATTCATTCCTTGAAGGTGCACAATGGGAGGAAGGCAAGCTGGCAGAGACAGAGTGAAGCTCTGGGCAGTATTGTGCTTAGAAACCACTGGTCTTGGGTTTCTTGTGGATGTTACTTAGACATGTACCACCTACCTAAACATTGTTGCAGACCAAAAACAGCCGTCCATGGCAACAGTATTCCCTAATTTGTTGTTTAATTTAACCACAGGTATGATGTTGGTGGAAGTGAATAGTCAGTGATGACAGTGTCCAATGGGATATAGTTTATCTATATATACAATTTGTTTATAGATTGTCCTCTTTAAATATGAGAATAGTCTCTTTATCAACAGAACCGAGACCATAGTAGGGTCTATCCTATCAATGTGGGTCAGTATTTCTGTATGATCTCATCATTTCAATATGAAATCTACACTGATTCTTTCCCACCCTTTGCGAATGGAATGCTGAAGTGTTTCTTTTAGGAACTTTTGAATACCTACGCCATGCAGTTTCCTAGATCATTTTTTCCGCCGCTGGGTGAAAAAAGTGACCTTCAGCTAGACCAAACTGTCACACCCACACAGATACACACATTGCCAGTTGCTTTCCAGCTGTTTGGAGAAAGAAGTAGACACCAGGATTACAGTAGAAAAGACCCAGACCTCTTGCTCTGCTCTGCTCTCTTCTCTCTCTTCTGCTCTCTTTCCCATTCTTTGGTCTTGTGCCCATTCCTTACTTAGAGTTTGTGGAATTTCTTTTTTCATTTATATATCCCACAAGAAGAGACAGAAATTAGACTAGCCACCTCAAGCACGGAATTCCCATTTTATTACATGCATGAATAAAGGAATCTTCCCGTATTTTAATGGGAAGTTGCACAATATAGAAAGCAAACATTTTTTGGAGAATTGTTTGGAGGATAAATAAATAGGATCCGTGTTGCAGAGGGGTTACCATTTAATGGGAGATCCTAACATCACTCAGCAAGCTTGAAAATGCCAGCATGCAAGTTGTTACTAAAATGCTTTTGCCTGCAGAAAGTGGAGACTGTGTCAGCTTGGTGTGGACCCGGAAGCATGGTCTAGAATTACTAATCAATTTTTTTGCTCTGTTAAAAGAATCCAAATGCATCACAGTGGCTGAAGTCCCCACATGATATATATTTTTGAAATTTGACTACATTGCCTTGTTTCCAGTTTCAGTCTCTTCATCCTGATCAAAACCTAAGTATAAAATGTAGATGTAACAAAAGAAAACAATATTTTAACAATACGTAAACAGTCCACTATATATATATATATATGGGCTGATGTTGCAGGCTTAATCCAGTTACAAGTCTAAATGTGATCAGAGTGCTACCTAGTGTCCTCAAGACACCACGAATGGACATTTTCTTAGCCATGGCAGATGTAAAGAAAAGGCAAAGAGGTTTAGTTTCTGCAATGTGAAGTTGTTTTATGCCAAAATATGATCATATATTATAATATCCACCCATTCAGGATGAAGTGAGTCTGGACCTAAATATTTATAAAACTATTGTGTACTACTACTTCTACTAACACACACACACACACACACACACACACACACACACACACACACACAAACTACACTACATTGTCATTGGGAGATGAATGATTGGAATTATTGGTTGATTGTATTAGAATATATTAAACACTTTATAAACCAGTAATGTGGCAATATATAAACTATGACTAAATTAAAGTGATAATATTCAGCAGCCCATCTCTAACACAAACGCAAAGATCAAATCAGATCAGTGTTGAATGATACTCAGCATTAAGAGACTTTGATCAGGAGCAAAATATCCTGATTGTAGTACATTATGAAACCTGCAAAATAAAGGCCAGACTTTCACCAACCAGGTCATTTGCTGTGAAACCCAGCTGAAATTATAAATAGACATATTGCTGTTAAACGCTTCTCTGCACTGCTTGTGGTAAAGTTCTTCCCAGAAGGAATTCCACAGAGAAGCCTGACTTGCTCTGTAATCATATGGTAGTATCACATTATTCATCATCATTATCCCAATCTTCCCACTTATTCCTCCGATCTGCATTGACAAGAAAAATGCCTATATAACTCGAAGGGGAACTCCAACCAATTTAAACATTGTTTTGTTTTTTGAGAGTGGGGCGGTATTTTTGTAAAGCATGCTCTTGGTGTTTATATCCAGTGTGCAGAGCATCATGACAAATACAATGGAGGTCATTGTTGCCTTATATTTTGCAGGAAATTCCCATTGAAGTCTTTTTTTATCAAAGAGCGTATATGTGATGATTAAATAGGAGTCTGCTGTTGGAAGCCAGCTGTGTCAAAGACACAGAGGTCTGTCATGAAATGGAAAATTGCATACTTAAGTCATGTGGGATAAAGAGAGATCCAATGGCTTTACAGCCCTGATCAGACATTGGGCTAGTGTCCATCTTACTGTTAAAGAATAAATATAAAAGAAGGGAATATTGATTAGCATTAAATAAGGTGTCTGAACACAGTTGCATGCATCATTAGGTTTTAATGACTGGACCAGTAGGATTTTAGGATTTTAGCAAAATGTCTTGGAGACATGTTCTTTTCCCCAAACCAGTTTTTAGTTGTTGCAGCCAGAAAGTCACCTTTTCACTTAACCAGTCTACAGTATGTTTCAAAAATGCATTGGGCTTGTTTTAGGTGTTCTTTTTGAAACTTTCTGAGCAAAATGTTGTGTTGAGAACACAGGAAATGTTTTCCTCTGATGACTCTCCCATTAAGGTTATATTTGTTCAGGTGTTGCTGCACAGTTGAACAGTGCACCATCACTCCAGAGTCTACTAAATCTTCCTGAAGGGCGTGTGCAGTTGATTTTCCTTCTTAGTAATCTTTTGGGCAGTTTTTTTTACTTGACTGCCACCATTCCTGTGTCGTTTTCTCGGGCATTTTCACACCAGCACTTTTAATTCCGGTTAAATCAGACTCCAATTTGTTTGGGTAGGTTTGAATACAGATATCGCATTCAAATGTGGACCAAAACAACCACACTGACACTCTACCTGAAAATGTTATCTTCTCCTGCTTTGTGGGCATTAATTATTTAAACGGAATGCTAGGCAGCTGCTTAGAGGAGCCCATGGCTGCTGATTGTTGGGACATGTTTTGAGGTGTTTGCATTACTCTTTTTCTAACAATGTAAATGTTATGAAATCTTGGATATGTTAGGGTGCTCGTTTTCATTTATCAGTCTTAAATTGTCAAAGCAAACACAATAAAGTAATCTTACTTAAGATGTTGAAGACAGTAAAATGCAAGCTTTAATTTAATTTGAGATTAAGACTAAGAGTCTATCACCTCACTTTATACCACAGAGAAAAGGAAAGAATTGTGTTACAAGCTTGTAGGCATCATTGTTCCTTGTTGATGAGCTCTTTAAAAGAGCATCACGGCCACTTCATTATGTTGCGTGGTGCCCCAAATGTCTTTAATACTATACCATTCTGCCAAAATGAGACCAGATACTCAAAAGTCTTCCTGCAGAACTTCAGTAAAAGTACCATGAAAGCTAATCTTAGATGGCTCTCCATTGGTCAAGGGCCACTTTTATAGTTTTATATCCAGTATGGTGGCTTCTGTGTATCGTGCCCTGCATAGGGCATCATTTGCATATGAGAGCCTGGCTCAAGTGCCCTGCATTGTCTCCATTGAGAGTGCTGACATGAATTAAGGCTCCTTTTCCCCTACGGTGGCTCACCTCTGAGATCTCTGTGTGTTCCTCGCTGTTGTTGCAGCCACCCCCCATGGCCCTCGTATATAGAATGGGTAATGACCCTGCTTGGCTCTGCTCTTTCGTTTGATCGTTTTTTTTGGTCTGAGATGAACCCTTCCATAATACCCATCTCCTCACGCTGGCAATATCCCCCTTACTGAACATTAAATCATGAAGGCTCTATGTTTTTAAAGACATTTATTCAATCACTGGCATAGAGCACTAGAATGGCAGGGTTGGTTGTGCCGTAGCTGTAAATCAAACCCCCACAACCCACAGACCGTTCTTTTATTTTATTTGGAGTTTGCTTAGTGAACCATTCCCTAGAGATGAGCTCACTAGATGTGGAGGGCCATATGCTCAACTTTGCCAGCAGACCCTGTGATTCTGATGTTAGCGTCATGGTTTCCATTAGTAGAAGATGGAAATGATGCTTTGAAAGTGCAGATTGTTTCTGAAAGATTAATCAGTGTCATGGTTCTGCTTAGATACAAAATACAGGCAAAGTGTCCTGCCAACTTTTAACAGTCTACTATTTTAAAGTGATACTCTGATCTCGTTCTGATGCACCTGTAGCAAAGCTTTGTGGTGTGTTTGTGGAAATTTAAATGAATGAATAAATAAATAAATTATATAATAAATAAATTATGCAAATGATCATTTTCATTCTCTTTTACATGCCTTTAGTTTTTGTAGCTTCTCTTAGCACAGTTGTTCTAATTTATGGTTCTACTTAAGGCCAGCTTCAGGTGACTTTCAGAGTTGTCTTCTGGTCATGTATTATAGCCTTCTGGACGCTGTCTGGTTTAGAAAACAGGTTTTATCACAAAAATGAACTCGTGGTGCAATGCATGCACATTTTCCCCTTCCACACTGGATGTCTGACTCTGAAATGGCTTCTTAATGAGTGTTGAATCAGGTGAGTTGGGAGCAGGGAAAGCACTAATATGCAGGCTTGTTGATGTTTTATTGCTCCACCCTCGATTTTCTCTTTCTCATTGGCTGTTGCAAGTTGCTGTACTAACTTGCAGTCAAAACACTTTTTACACTACCAGATTTAGATTTACAGACAGGCCCAGATATCAAACCTGTTAGATATCTGATGGTGGCTTGTAAGGCATCAACAATCGCAAGCTCTTGGATTGTGTCTTTCAGCAGTTCAAACACAGTGAACAAAAACCAGCACAGACTGACCATTAGACCACAAGATGAGTTGTTTTTTGGCTTGCTGGAAGGAGGTGGTCTGGTCAGATGAAACCAAAGTTTAACTTTGCAAAATAAATAAATGCAAAATAATTTGTGGAAAAATAACCCCACCCATCACCCTGAACACCTCATCTCCAGGGGTGAGAAACATGGTGGCGGTAGCATCATGCTGTATTGATGCTTTTCTTCAGCAGGTACAGGGAAGCTGTCAGAGTTGATGGGAAGGAACTAAATACAGGGCAATCCAAGAGGAAAAGCTGTTGGAGGCTACAAACGACTTGAGACTGGGGCAGAGGTTCACATTCCAGCAGGAGAACAAGCCTAAACAGACAGCCAATGGAATGGTATAGATCAAAACATATTCATGGGTTAGAATGGCCCAGTCAAAGTCCAGATCGAAATGTCATTGAGAATCTGTAGTGAGACTTGAAAATTACTGTTCACAAACACTACAAAGCTGGTAGAGACCTACCTCAAAAGAACCTTAAAGACCAACTGTTTACTTCATTACAAGTAGTCCCTGGATGTAGTGCAGGAATTTATAGGAATCTGCTGCTACAGGTGTTTCAATTACATATATAATGAATATTTTGTAATAGTAAGTCTGCACTTTGCTGGGTAACCTGAATCTGGGTAAACTGGGTTTCCCCAACAGTCCAAAGACATGCGAGGTAGGTGAATTGTTGACTCTAAAGTTGCCCTTAGTGTGTGTGTGTGTGTGCCCTATGATGGACTAGCGCCCTGTCTAGGGTTGTTTCCCACCCTTGCGCTCAGAGTTGCCGGCTGGGCACTGGCTCACCCGTGATGCTATTCAGGAATAAGCGGTACAGAAAATGGATGGATGGATGGATGAATGAATATTTTGTATTGTGAAAATGTCTTTAAATATCATGATATTTTTTTTGCATACTGCTCAGCCCAACTCCATATATTTACAGTAAGTGTAGCCATCAAGCCCACAAAAATATTTTTTTTCTGAAAATGTTAAGAAATATTGATTTATAATGGATATTTTGGGAAAATGCAAGATTAATCTCTTATTTGAAAATGTATTCATTCATTTGTGTACATTTTTTGAATACAAAATTGTTAGAGTTAAAGAAATATGCAATAAGTCGGGCACTGTGGCACCACCTCCTCATTTATTGCTGAAAAATAAAATGTTGATTTCAAAGAATGCTTAGTGGTAGGTCACTCGTAGACTCATGGTAATTCACACATACACCTGGTTTTGTGTTGTGGAAAAAGACAGATGTATGCTGTAGATTGCACAAAACAGCTATTCATAACCAAAGCAGTTGACTCATACGCTGCATACAGTGACTGCATCTGAATGAAGAATGAGAGCTTTTTGCTCTCAAGCATCCATCAGCATGACTCAGTGGACAGACAGTGTGTTGTAGATGGCAGACAGCATGGCTCCAGGTGATGGTGTGTGTATGCCTGTAACATCATTGTCTTTTTACATCCATGGAGGTTTAACATGATGAACACTGAACAGTGAGCGAAGTGTGGGGCAGTTCATGTCTAATTTGCATAATCCAAGCTCCATTTTCATCCCTTATTGGAAAGATTAGTTTTGGCTCTGCAGTCTTTGGAATTGCTTTAGGAATTACTGACTAGAGGACATCCAAAGTAAAAGTCAGCAAAGATCAGTCTGTCCTCTGAGATGAAATTACATTCGTATTCTAGCTCCAGTGCAAAACCAAAAAAGCAACTGGACTATCGTACTAGGGCTGTACTAGGACAAGGGCAGGTGTCGGCATTATGCGGCTCATTTACTGCCCTCTTGTGGCTCCACAGCTGAATAAAAAAGAAAATAATCATTCTCTGCAGTGCAATAAAGCTTCCACACCTTTCAACATAACAGCCAATCAGCTTGCTGGTTACAAATATAGTCCCACTCTTCAAGGAAAAAAGCCAGTCAGCTTGCTGCTAACAAATAAATAAATCCTACCTTTCAACAAAATGAGCCAATCAGCTTGCTGCTTACAGATAAAGTCCCACCCTTCAGCAAAAAGCCACAGCTTGCCGATTCTGCCTTGACGTAGAGATCTGTGCAGTACAGGTTCTAGTACAAGCACACTAAGCAAAATACACAAAAAACCTATTCACTGTTCAGATTTCATATGCAGTTCATAATATATTTTACACAGTTATTTGGTGTCAGTTCAGTATTTTTGGCTCTGAAAGTCTTTTGTAAGATAGAAATGTAATGTCTAACTAATGGATACCAGATGGATGGCATATGGGAAGTTGTGCAGGTATTGTGTGGACATTCCTCAGTTCAGGGTGTCACATGTACCAGGAATATGCTATAGAACCAGTTCTGGACAACTTGGACGCAATGGCATGGTGCATTATCCTGCTGGAATATCCCGTCATTGTGGGGATACATGGAGTCCGTGAAGGGCTGCTTAGGTGGCCCAGTGCCATGACAATATACCTGATACCAGTAAGACACTACCACAAGCTTGCAGAGTGCCTCATTGACAACTAGGGTCCATGGCTTCTAAAAGTGTCAGAGAATTCTTTCCCATTTTTATTTAATGCCACTTAACCTATTACGTTATTACTACAGAGGTGAGATTAATACCACATGCAGAAGGCAGTGGTGAGCTGAAAGCAGTCTCAAGTCTGCTTAACTTTTCAAAACATGGTGTAGACAAACTCTTTGCAACATATGTAATGCAAAATGCAAAGCAGGCAACACTTCAGAGCCATGCAACGACCTGTTCAAACACAGAATATTTCTGAAAGGTGAAAAGTGAACTGGATTTGATAGCTTGAAGGCTTGAAGGCCAAGTCCTGGCAGCAACTAACATGCATCTACTGCTGATGTAGTGTGCAGGTGAACTGGGGATTAGCTGGCAACATTTAACCATTATAGTGTGGATTACAGTTATACTGCTGCAGAGTCTTTCACAGCACGGCATCTCGCATGTATTGTGTCCAGTTGTCGTGCATGCTGCTTCCTACTTTGAGCACGGCTATAGGAACTTGTGGCCTGATAGAAAATATGTGATGAGTCTGTCAGTTTTTTAAAACCACTAACCTGAACCACTGAGAAAACATAACTCAGCCCAGTGTAGTGAGTATCATAACACAGCACAGCTAGCAAAGCCCACAAAAGACGATAAAACTACACAAGATTAGATGAGCATGGTCATCCAGCATGACCAGACTTCTGAAGTGAATCATTTTGGTGTGTTAAAATGTTGGGCACCAATACTGAATTCCAGGTACCAGTATTGGTTGGAATGTTAACGGTACTGAACCTTAGTCATTCTCATGCCTTTCATTCTCACGGATGTCACCTTAGGGGCTCCACACAAAATGAATTACAACACTGCAGGGTGGATTTTTATCCACATTCATGCAGTGATTAGTCACACAGTAATCAAAAGTTCCCATAAATCTTTCTATATTATGACTGAGGTTTGTCTTCGTCTTCGTCAGAGTGTATGTTTACCTGATGAAAAGGTACTTGTAAATTTATGACGTTTTCATTCCTGTTACCAGTTAGGAGAACCTGGTGGGTGAGTTTATGCAGAAAGACAGTCCTCAGAATCCAAGTGGAAATGCACTTTCTGCTTATAATGTGAAATGTCCCTCTTTGATGTACTCTATACCCATTTATGTGTCCACTCCCAGTAGATGAGTCGTTAACATTGCGGATTATTGGCTAAGCTGCAAGCTTTGATGTACCCACGAAGTGTTTCGTAACCATATAACTTTTGCTGGTTCTTGTGTGGCAGTCCATTAAATCTTCCGTTCCCCGCTGAAGTGTGTAATGTGCTTCTCAGAAAGAGGGCTCTGTATGATGATCTGCAGTGGTTGCATGCCATGCCATTTGGCATTTAGGGTGAGATGAAATGGGGGCTTTAGTAATCTTTGGCCATATGGCCCCCCTGGAGGAGGGAGGGGCATGTAGGCCGCTGTAGAAGGGGAAACAAAGGGTGCCAAATTCACTCCTAACTAAGCAGACAGCAGCACTCGACCCAGTCGGATATCCTGCATGCCATGCAGATCTGTCGTCTGCTGCTTAATCACACTTGCACTCGTGCTTGTGGGCCTTTTTGTGCCTAGGCTTAGAGTTATTTGGGGAAATCTTATTTAGATTGAGTACTGTCAGTTTCGCACTGGACAAGCTATCATCTGTACCATATATCTCCTGTTTTAGAAGATTAGAGTTGATTCTGATTGGATAGACTAGAAATGAATGTATACTAGAAAGTATTAGGCCTTGTTGAAATAATAATGGTAAAATACTTGTTTGTACATACATTAGCCAAAACATTAAGTCGAATGACTGAAGTTACCTTTATATAGGGCCTTTCATGATGCCCAAGGGTATAGTATAATCAGTACTCAACCAACACACATGATGAGAAGTGGCAACCAATTGGGCTCAATATACAGTGTACTGGAAATTCACAAATATACAGGGGACAGTGGTAGCCAGTCCACCACGTATCCATGTTTTTAGAATGTTGGAGGAAATCAGGGTTTGCTGAGGAAACTGATGTGGATATGGATTTTAACCGGTTGGACACAGCAGAGAATGGAACGTGGAAATTCCACTCACATAGTGACTTGTACCCAAGACCCTACTGCTATTAGTTGCCAGCTATTTTGGTTATTTCAGTTGACTAAATCAGTCCACCACTAGAAAAAGAAATCAAAATGCAGTTATGTCTCCTAAATCAGAGACTCCAAATATGAGACTGTCATGATCTAAACTGGAGGAATGTATTTGCTCTGCTGCTTTAAAAATCCATCCATCCATCCATCCATCCATCCAGCCATCCATCCATCATTTGCCACTTATCCAGGGTCCAGGTTGTGGGGGCAGGAGCCTAGTCAGAGAGGCCCAGACCTCCTTCTCCCCAGCCACCTCTTCCAGGAGGATTCCAAGGCATTCCCAGTCCAGCCAAGAGATATAATCTCAACAGCATATCCTGGGTCTTCTCCAGGGCCTCCTCCCACTCAGACATGCCCGGAACGCCTCATAAGGGTGGCGACCAGGAGGCATCCGAACCACATGCCCTAAGCACTTCCTCTCGAGTTGGAGGAGCAGCGGCTTTACTCCGTGCCCCTCCTGGATGACTGAACTCCTCATCCTATCACTAAGTGAGAGTCCGTCCACCCTGTGGAGGAAACTCAAAGCTTTGAAATTCAAGGTTACATTGTCGCAAACTCTTTAACAGTACATTCGTACTCTTTTCAGAACATCTCCTACTGAAATCGGTGTAATGTTACTATACTTAGATATTACATTGTGAAGACTTCAGCCTTTGAATGGCATTAGACTGAACAGTGGAAGCTGGGAAAGAGTGAGTGTTACTGTGATGGTATTTCACATCACAATGTCATGACCACCCACAAAGTGACACAGTGGGTTCAAGCTATGGTCATGGACTATTGCGCAAATTGGTCTAAAATTCTAGCGCACATTCCTGATTTTCTGCACCACTTCACATGTAGGGGAATGCCTTGGTTGAAGCAGCTATGGAGATGTAAAGATTTGGTTTGAAAGTGAAAAAAATAACGACTGAATGATGAAAAGCCACCAAATTCCAGTTTGCTGTATGAATCAGGCTAAACACTGCAATTATATAACCGGGGATGTGACTTCTTTTTGTACAGATGCCCAAGCTCCAGACCTATTCAGCCATATTCAGCTCTGCCAGTGCCCCCCCCCACCTGCCCACTGTCCTGGAGTGGGCGGGGGGGGATCCTTGGGTTCTCCCCCTGACCACGGCACAGTGCAGAGGAGGATTAGCAGCTCGTGCCTTGAGCAGATTGCCCTCAGTCCGTGCCAGAGCCATCTGCACTCCTAGCCATTAGCAGAAAGCATGAAGGGCTTTCCTCTGACCTAACTTGGTTGCCCTCACTACCCTCAGCCTGCTGACATAAATGTAATAGTAGGTCAACAAAGCACTGTACCACTTGACTCCTTTTGCTTCCTACTGCCTAACGGGGATGTTTCCGGAGTAATATCCTTTTGACCTAATGTTTTAAATGGCATCCAAAGCAAATATTTCCTGACCTGATTATGTTTGAAATGAAAACGATTTGTTGCTCTACTAACTATTTTGTTGGCGGCCTCGCAATGGAGTGTGTGAACTAGGGCACATGTATGACCTCTAGATGGTTCTTCCTTTTGCCTCTCATTATTTCCCATCCTGTCCTGCATTACAATTAGCTTGTACTGATGAATAGGACAAAGTAGTTTATACCACAGTCGTGCTAGAAATACAAGTGTTGTGCCTATTTAGGTCCTTCAGCAGCTTTGTTAACAATAAAGCGTATTACTTATCTAATGAAGAAGTACATATGTCACATCAAAAGGGAAATGAAATTGAAGCTCCAGCCAACCCATAATGACAAGGTGTAGATTATGTAGTGGTGACAAGTTGACTCAAGGGCAGAACCCCATAGGGTGGTGGAGGGGGCCTCGGCATAGCTTGTCCGACCGTGCTCTCTGTGATTAGTGGGGGTTTCGAGAGGCCTGCTTTAGAAAAGTCAAAGTAAACTCTTGCTCCCACAGTTGGCATCCAAGTTTATTATTTGTCAGTCTGCTTTCTAACCACAGCATTGATTTTCAAAGTAGGCCTCACTTTTAGAAAGCTTTCTAGAGAACTATCAGAATCAAGGGGGAGAAGCAACGGCATGCATTGCAAAGTTTAAGCGAGCGGCAACAGTATTCAAAGACGTACCCCTAATGGAAAAAGCAAAGCGATTCTGAAAGACCACCCTTGCAGTGTGACACACGCTTTTGGGCCAGCCATTGTTGGAGTCGTCTATACTGGATTGGAGTTCCTCTTTGAAACTCGGTCTGAGGCCATGGCACGAGATTTATTTTTAACTTCCATTACCTCAGTGTTTGGACTGAATGAAAAGGCAACAGGAAATGTATTTTCTTTCTTGAAATGTAATCCGTGTGCAGAAGAAAAAGCTGTATCACTGTTCTTTGTTAGCCTACAGAGCGAATGTTAATGTCCCTAGCAGAGGTCCTTCATGCATGTTTCTAAACGTATCCTTTGATTTTCTCCCTTTGCTTCTTTTTTCCAGAGGTTTATTTAATTGACTTCTTTTTTATTTCACAATCCAACATTAAAACCCCCCCCGTCTACTCATTTTTGTGCTTTTCTCCTTCCTGTTATCTGTAGTTTTAGGATGAATTTGCCGTGAACTGTCAAAGAAAACTTTGGTGGAGATATGTTTCAAACTATTTTTGCTGTAGAGTTCATCTGTTCATCAGCCAAAGAACCAATCTGTTAGCCATCAGAGTTACCATGGCTTTCCCCAACACACAGCGCCCCCTAGAACACCAACAACAACTGCCGAGCCAACCAACTAGGGTGATTTTGAGCAGTAGTGTATGTTATTTAAATGTTAAAGGTTTATATCAGTCCGATCCAGTGAACACATGAATCAAACTCATGAAATTACACCACTTTATTAAACATGCAGATTTATTAATGTAATAATAATTAAAAAAAACCTCTTGATTAATGATCTGATCTGTTTTAATATATAGATACATGTTGGATATAACATTGGTAAATGCTTATTTTTTCATATGTTTAGTATAAAAATTCTATTTAAAACCAGTAGACAGGGGGTTTAGGACATCCAGCTGGTATTGTTTCAGTGAATCACAGCATTAATTACAGCTTTTGTTTTAGTTAATAAGCTGTTTGTGTTTGTTATTATTTTAAATAATCTTTTTTTACAGTTTTTGTTATGTAGCTTTAGACCATTGTGTCTGTGAGAAGGATAAGCAGATGTGTTTTTGCCATGCATATAAATGAAAAACTGCAAAAGTGTCCTCTTCAGCTCTTAATCTTTGTTCTTGGGCTCTTTATGTGGGTCAGTTCAGTGGGAAAGAACACGCCAGCTTTATTGAGGAGGGGGATGAAGAGGATGTTGTAATTGGTAAGGGCTCTTTTTTTACTGCCATCAGCCTCTGGGTGCTTGCAAACACTCTACTGTACAGAGAATGCTGTGCTTCTGTGTTTCACGTGGAGATCGAGGGCCCATTTGCATCCATACACTTGTGTATTTTAAAGTGCATTTGGCTTGTTTTTACGTCTATATTAAATATAATATGAGCTACTTAGTGTGCGCTTATGGTGAAAGAAGAGCTTCTTTGGTTATATATCATGTCAACAGCAGTAAATAATATCACCGTCATGAATAAATCCATCAGTCCAGGCTGCGCTGTGACTGAATGTAGGCCAAGTGTAACATCGGCGGACATCATACAGGGGGTCGTGTGTGTGTTTAAGTGACAGGAGGCAGGGCTGGTGCTAATCCTATTAAAGGCAAGTCTTATCTGAGGGTGAGTCTGGGGTCCTCCCCACCCCCGTGTCACTGGGACAGGATGCTACAGCAATGCAGATAAAACAAAATCTTAAAATCACTGCAGATGTGCATTTAATATGCTGTAAGTTATGGCTATTGAGGTGCATATATTTGTATGGTACATGGAGATGTATTGAGATTAAACACATTAATTTTAATAATCTGCTTAAAGTATCTTTCCTATGAATAATGGCCTTAAAGCCTCTGTCTACTGGTGTTAAATATCTAAAATCTGCAGACCACTCACAACCTCATGTCAGGTCACAAAATGACTGGCAGTGGCATCAACACAGCAACGTAAACAACCCCATGCCATTAGTGGTGCTGGCTAGCCGAGATCCAATCATGAATCTGGTGGTGTTTTTAATACTATTGCTGTTTTGTATATTCAGATACATCAATTAACCATAACATTATGACCACCTCCTTGTTTCTACTCTCCTGATCAATTTTATCAGCTCCTCTTATCATGAAGGAGCACTTTGTAGTTCTGTAATAACAGACTGTAGTCTATCTGTTTTTCTACATACTGGTGCTGGTGTGTGTATTAGTGTCTGTTCTACTGGTATGAGTGGATCTGAGACAAGCTCATCTTTTGCTGCACAGTTTTTGTGTTTGTCATTCTCTAGTCTTTCCTTCCTAAAACAATTGTATAGAGCCAAGAAATGCAGCCCACATTCAGAGCGATTTGGAGGATGCAGCTGATGTATGATTTACGGTCCTGTGTAACCCGCAGTTCTCGGTGCACAAGGTGAAAAATACCATGAACATAACCAGAAACAAAGCCTCAGGAGCCTCAGTTTGTCTTAAAATGTTCATTTTTCACATTCTTAAATTGAAGAATTAATCTCACAAGTATTGTGGTGCATATACAGGAGGCAGGACCTTTCTGGTGTATATATATATATATATATATATATATATATATATATATATATACACAACCCCCCCCTGGCAAACCAAAGGGCAACAGTGGCAAAAAACAACTCCCTCACAGCTGGAAGAAGAAACCTTGGGAGGAACCAGACTCATGAGGGGGTACCCATCCTCCTCTGGTCAAACTATTCATACATTATTGATAAGGGGACCCTGGACCACCACTTAAACATGTTCAACCACTTAACCATGTGCAATTAATATTCCATTAACACACATAGTGTACAAAAACAAATAGTCATTGACAAAACATGCAGCTGTATACGTAGCTTGCTATCACCACAAGTGTATGTTATTTTGAGACCTAACCCAGAGTAGCAATTTGATTGTGGTTGTAGCCAAGAGTGTATACTTAAATATGTCAGAAATGTGGTTTGTGAGACTGTTAGGCTAAAAATGAACTTCAGCTGCACCATAGTAACATCTGCACAGTGGCTTGACCATTTATTGTCAGGTTAACATCTACACAGTCATCCTTAATCAGACATAAAAAATGTAAATGCCTGCCTGATTATGAAGTCGTCGTCCTGAATGTACTATTGTCAGTAAAAGGAAGTGAAATAACTGTCTGTTTATGTTGTATCTTCCTTGCAATTATTGCCAGGTTCCACAATCAAGTGGAATAAGCCATTAAAGGACATAAAATGCATACCTGATTGTTACCTCTCTCAGTCTTTACTAATATCACTGTAATCATTTCCTTTGTAGGCAACGGTGGTGCCTGGAAGAGTGGATCTAAGCTTGACATTCATGGTCTTCCAGTACTTTCTGCTTTTAGCCTGGAAATTGAATTTGGAATGAACCGAGCGGACTGACTAATGGCACAGATTCTCTGGTTACCCCTCATTGTGTAAAAAGCCCTCCCCTCCATCTTCCCTGGTGCCTTTGTTTTTCCGGATAACATCATGGTCCAGTGTACGCCAAGTGGAACATCAGAGGGTGTCAGGGCTGGAGGTCTGAAGTTGGAGCGTTGTGAGGCTTTTTTGGCCCAACCTGTCTGGGATGCAAGCAAGCCAGTTTTTCCATATCTGATTCTGCCCCATACAGTCAGGGGATAGCACCTTGGCCCAACATGCAGGGGAGGCCTGAGGAGGCCCAGCACCAGCAGCTAGGATGCCAATCACCCAAGAGAATGCACTGAGCCACTTGCTCCTGCTGGAGAGCTGGCTCAGTGCTCACATCAGAGACCAGGAAGATGAGGTTGATAAGAACACGGACAGTAATGCCCTGTGCCAGGCAGCTATCCGCAAGCTGGTGGAGTACATCCAGCTGAACTTTACAGAATGCGAGAGCTTTCCGTGCAATGGTACTTCACTCAAGGAAGAGGTGGATGCGGAAGTGAGGGCAGTCTGTCAGATTAAGGCTGAAGGGGATGGACAGGAGTTCGGCCTCAGCTTCGGAAACATCCCTATTTTTGGGGATCCTGAGGGGAAGAAGAAGGGGAGGCGGAGGCGCAGGAAGGGTGATAAGGGCCCTGTTTTGGATGTAGGATGCATCTGGGTGACAGAGGTAAAGAAGAAAAGCCCAGCAGCACGCTGTGGAGACATTAAGCTGCGGGATGAGCTGTTGTCGCTCAATGGGCAGCTGATGGTGGGCGTGGACGTCACTGGAGCCAGGTAAGAAGCTGTATACTCAATGATTTATTTCATGATTAATTTGCGATTCACATGCATTTTTTTAGTTAGCACTGGAAACACACATGATGTTTCCAACTATATTAAGATATATATTAAGATTCATTTATACTCCCTTTATGTACAAAATTAATATGATGCATCGTTTACTGCATACAGCCTGTTATCTTTAGCCTTGTAACTGGAAGGTTGCCGGTTCGATTCCCTGAACTGGCAGGAAATGACTGAAGTGCCCTTGAGGATGGCACTTAACTCCCCAGCTACTCCCCAGGCACAAGTTGAGCTTCTAAAAAATAGAATGCAGTGGTTTTCGTCAAATCGTTTTTCATTTATGCCATAAAATTCTATTTTCAGATTTGTCTGTGCAAGGAACATTCTTCCAATTGACTTCTGGTTCCACGCGGTCTCAAAGAAACTTTAGACAGACAGCAACGATCTGTTTGAATGGCAGTGGCCTCCTCCTTGCTGTCATGCCAAGAACACTGTTCTTGTTCAGTGTTTGGTGGTGGATTCTTAAACTTACATTAAAATTACTCAATGCAAGAGAGCGCTGTGGGTCCTTTTGATGTTTGATGTTATCATCCTGGTCCCAAGGCATCAAAGCAGCTACAAAACATGATACTGCCACCCCCATGCTTGACAGTTTTGATGAGGTTCTTAAATTAGAAGGCTTTTTATTTTTTTTCATCAAATGTATCGTTTTTCATTTATGCCCAAACTTTCCAGTCACAGAAGGTGTAACGGAAGACTGAAAACACCTAACGTGTTGTCATATGCTGACCAGATGTAATAGACAGATGGACAGTACATCTCACTGAGCCACTCTCCCTGCTCATGTACATGCTTCCCAGTGTTCCCAAGCATAGTCATGCAAAGTCTGTTGTCTCTACTCCAGCTTTCTGACTAAAGTAGCAGAATCTGTCTGACCTTATTTGTTCTGGCAAAATTCTATTTTTATATATTTAATACTCTATTTTAATATTCTACTTTTTTCTAATCAAGCAAAAAAGAATAAATCACCCTATTAATCACTCTTCATCCAGCGGTAATGGATAGGTGGTGTAATGACGGACTGTTTGCTATTTTCCGACCCTTGCCTAGCCAATGGAATCTGTGGAAGAAGTGAAATGGAATTGGAAAAAATTGTAATGTGATTTACACTGAATGAGTTTTTATTGATTGTCGAGTCAAGAATCCTTGTGCTTGGAATACAATTATGATCTGATTTCTTCTTATCTTTTGACCACTGTGGCCAAATCATCAGCAATGGAAAAACAAGAAAAAACACCTGGGAATTGGCACATAGATTCTAAACTGGCATCCAGAGCTTTTCTAATTGGCTGCAGGGCCAGTGGTAAACCCACAGCAACTGTAAAACAGCCACTAACGGATCCAGCTGCCAGAGTATATAAACGGCAGTGTCCTATCTCAGTATGTCTTATATGACCGATATGAAAACAGTTGCCTTTTAATGTGTAGCCTACTTTGCCCCTAGTAGTTATACTCTATAATTAGGAAGTGTCTGTTTTGCTGATTAACAATAGGAAGTTTTGCTGAGGAAGCACAATTTCTGCCCCCACTGCAGCCCAAACTGGACTTGTTGTCCGTTCCAATGGACGGACGACGTGTTGTGGGAAGGGAGGAGGTTCCTGGGAGTGGTGCAAGCTTTTGACCAAAAAATATAGTTGTCCTCACGAGTGTATCATTTTCTCAAGTGGAAGAAAGGCTGCTCCTGGCATGATATGTCTGAGACAGAGACACAACACAGTGGCTGTTTGGGAACAGAAAGCACGAGATACAAGAAAAACAACACAGCTGCTTGCCAGCGGGAAACGAAGCACCACTGTGAAGAATGTTTTGTATGTTCATTAACTGGATACGAAGTCCTGAAAGTAGATTAAGAGAACTCAGGTTTGGGCTCTGAGTGGTTCCGTGGTCTAATGCACTATGATCACAGGTTTGAGTCCTGGGTCCTGCTGCTTGCAATTGGTAGCTGGAGTCAGAGAGAGCAGAGTTGGCCATGTGGGTAGATGGTGCTCTCTGGTCAACACAGGTCTGTGTGGTCTCGAACAAACTGATTGATGTCATTCCATGCACACTGTTCTTGTTCCGTGTTTGATGGTGGAATCTTTGAAATTACTCAATGCAAGGGAGGCCTGTGGGTCCTTTGGGTGTTACCCTGTGGTTCTTTGTGACTTTGTTTTGTTCTTTGTTGTTGGAGATTTGGCCTCCACCCACTGAGTGGTCTTCCAGCACTCGTTGGGTGCAGGCCAAATTATTTTTTAAAGAAATGTATTGGTAACCTTTTTTCATTCTGAAAAATGACTGGACTCACACGGGATTGCCATGGGTAAAGATATTTCCTTCATTTAACTCCTGGAGGCTTTTCTGACAAATATTTTTGACAAACAATTTAAAAAGAACAGTGATGATGATGCTTCAGCTTGTGTCATTGTTTAGTTGGATTGAATGTATCTAGTTTTTGGGATTAGATAAAGTATTGATCACATTCTAATACATTTCTTGACAGAAAAATTGACAGAAGAGACAGAAAAAGCCGTGTGTTTATGGATAGAATAAATGTGGCTTAACCTTCAAAACCTTGGGCCCTTTGTGGGATGTTTTTGTAGGCTGATGTACTTTTATTTGCAAAAAACACAGTCATATGTGCCATTGTTACTTGTTGTTTTCAAGAGATCTTGGGCTACTCAAATCTTTCTTTATTTGAGATGTAAAAATTAAGAAAGAATTGAGATATTTTGTATGAATTTTTGTCAAACATTTATTTGTGCCTACAATTGCTTAAATTACTTTTTGCTTATAGGACTAATAAACACTTGACATCTCAGACATCCAGTTGGAAATTGATCATTCAGAGTTTTTGAGCTGAAAATGCAAAAAGGTTGATTAATAAGTACAACGACAAGGTTATTTATGATATGTTCTTCAAAATACTTGACAGTGTTGCAAATGAAATGTTATTCTTTATTATTTTTGTGATGTATGTATCAATATTATCTCAGGACTTTTATCCTGAAATTTACACGCTGTGTGAGCAAAGAAAGAGATCAAACAGCCCTTCCCTTCTTTTTTCCTCTATAACCCAATAATGTCATCAGCCCCGCCCCTTCTTGCTGATAAGTCAGTTTGCATGCACGCTGAGCATGTGCACATAAACAGAGCAGTAAACATGTACTGGAAGCTCCTTTGGACATTTAAACTGAGATTTAATTCAGTTGATAATGAGTGAATTTTAACTGTTTTCTGAGCTGATAGTCTCATCATTGTGTGATGAATTACCATGAAGGCAAGTCTTGTAGTAAGTCTTGTAGTTTATTATGTGTATCATGTCTGTAGGTTACTCTGATCCTGAAATATGAAGATTAGAAAACAGCATGTAACTGCCCACAAAGTGCAGAACTCGGGTTCTAAGAGGAGGACAGTTAAATCTACCGCAGGTACCTGGGTGTTTTTAAAAGGAAAGCAGATTAGTGAAGTTACAGCCGCTTTAATATAAGAACTTAATACGAACATTCTTAATACAAGAACCTGCTCTGCTCAGCAAAGCAGATAATTAGTATTACCTAGTAGTGTTTGAGTATGTTATGTGTAAGTTGGATGAAAGTTAATATTCTCAAATATCAACAATGCGTTTTCAGAACTGGTCAGATTCTCCTCATGTCTGGACAAAATTTTAAATAAATGTTGGATAACAATGCAAGTGCAGCTGTAGCAGCATCTGGGGAACTTGCAGTGACGTATGTTGGTATAGCAAAACTATAACTTGCTGTTAGAAGAAAACAGGTCAGGATGTTAATGTTCCAAACTCGTACTACTAAGATTAGTTTATAATCAGTACCATATACAAAAACGGATGAACTTCACTCCCTGACTTTACATCTACAAGGTGGAGCAACTATGTAGGACTGTTCAACAGAGTGGACAGTATGTGGACACAGTGTTGAAAACAGCAGTGCTGTGTCGGATCGACTCGTAGCAGTGCAACACACACTAACACTCCACCACCATGTCAGTGTCACTGCACTGCTAGGAATGACCCACCATCCCTATCATTGTGCTATGGTGGTCCTGTGGGTTCCTGACCAATATAGAACAGGGTGAAAGGAGGCTAACAATGCAGAGAAAACTACAGTCTGTAATTACAGAACAACAGAGTGCTTCTGTATGGTAAGTGGAGTTTACTGGAATGGGGAGTAGTGTAGTATTAGTATGTAGTACTCAGTTGGGATTTGTCCTCCGTCTTATGAAGCACACTATTCTTCTTCTACCATAGAGCAAGGTCCTAGAACGTACTAATAAACTAGGTTCGGGGAATGGACAAAAATTGACCTGACCTAAAGAGTTCTAGCCTTTTTTCAAGATCATATGGAATGAGATGTTTTTGCCAACCACTGTTCTTTTGTCTCTTGTCTCATTTGTCACATTGGCTCTCAAGAGCTTGAAAACATGGAACTGAACCAGGAACAAACTCTGCAACACCAGACATGAATAGTTTGTCCATTCCTGCCTTCACTGCTCCCTCAGGCTCAGTTGAAGTCTAATGGGTAGCTAATGTTGTAGCTTGTTCCCATAGAAGATCTGGCATGAGTGGGCCTTGGTGTGGAGACCCCTCTGCCAAAGGCAAAGTTGTAAAACCTTCAAATATGAAAAAAAAGAAGAGAGACAGCCAATGAAGACTTTATTTTTCATCAAGTGCTTTTCATGCTAATGGTTTCACTGCAGAACTCTGGGCCTGAAAAGAACTTGCCACCAAAAAAATCTCTCCTAGTTTAATGTGTCTTCTTGTAATTTTGGGCCCTCTGTTTTTTTCTCTTATTTTACAGCCTGGCTCAGCATCTGTCTGTGGAAAGCATGGAAAATAGCTCAGTGGCAGTTGTCCAAGCAGCCAATGCAAAGTGTTCTCCACGTGGTCAGTGAGAGCGTATGCTTTATGAAAGCAGCAATGATACAGTTAAGAAGAAAAGAAAGAAGACTGTTGCAGCCACTGTGCCTTTTTCTATAAGGATTCGGTCAAATCAACAAAGAATTTCAGTCTACATCATAGAGGCCCAGCCCGTAGGCCAAGGATATTTCCAGCAGCCTGCTGCTCATTTAGGGGTTGTTGAAAAGAATTTTCCAGAGACCTTGGACGAAGTTTAAAATAAACCACAAATATCTGACAGGCAACCGTTTAGATCCCAGGTAAAAAGAATCCAACACTTTACAATGAATACAATAAATCCTGATTTGTTGGCCACGCATTTACTGCCCATCTTTGTTTTCGTAGACCAATCCTGTTCCAAAGGCAGTGATTTTAATCGTATCATTGCATCCATCCATTCATCCATCCTCCAACCACCACTATGAATGTATTACACACTGGCTTAAACCTTAAACCCAAGAGCCTCCTTTGGTAACGTACTGCGGCTGACAAAACTGATGATTCTTCATCAATGTTAAAGATCAAAGCCCCATTTGAGTTAGCACTTGTAGTGTGTATTTGCTTTGAACTCGGATACCGTTCCCCTCTGTGTCCTACTTCCACGAGCCAGCTCACAGTGGTTAGCATCTTTGCCACTTGGATGAACATGAGCAAAGCTTGCCACAGTTTCTCTGGCGTTAGTGATGTCTGAGTTTGCACTTTTCCCATGGCTTAGACAAGACGAAACCAACTTCTCTGATGTTGGGGGATTAGGGAGACGTTAACAGTGGACGTTAGATGTTTCTTCAAATGATGGACAACTGGTTCTAAATGAAATAAATTCAGTAATTTCAAAAGTTATCAGGTAGGTCAACTAATTATGAAGTGGTGTTCTCTCAGGGGACGGCGTGGGAACGCCCATACATGTGTAAGTTGGGATGTGCTATCTTGTGTGTGAGGATGAACATGACCAGTGTGTTCGAAAGTCACTGAAAGGAATCATATTCACATTCAATGCAGGAAACGCCACACACATGTCCCACAGCTCACTGTAGCGTTTCTAGCATCCATTGGACATGGCAATATCATGTGACATAACTCGTTTCCCATGAAATTTTGTGAGTAATTCCCACCTCAGAGGTTTATGTTTTAACTGAGTAAAATAATAGATGTGGTCCGTTTGAGTCACGTTTTAATGAATATGCACTAATTAAAAAGGACATCAAGGAAATTCAAGAGTTCTTCTGCTTTTGTTAGAGTAACCATCTCTACTGTCCAGGGAAGGCATTTACTAAATTTGGGTGCATTGCTGTGAGGATCTGATGATAACCTTCCCAACTCATTCCATGGATATGCAGATGCACACATCCAGGATTTTCTACATTGCCACCATTACATCATTACTGGGCAGCCAACATGCTCGGAGGGAACCGCCGTGGCCCCAGCTCTGACGCAACAGCTAACAGACACCTGTGCCAACCAGCATCACGTTGGGTGTGACGTGGGGAGAGAGTGCCATCTACCCACCCACCCACATTCTGTTCTCTCTGACTCCGTCTGCCGATGGCGTGCAGCATTGCCTGAGATTCAAACCTGCAACCTTGGACCATAGTGCTAGTGCAGATCTCAGATGGTCAGATCAGTTCATGCAGAAACCCAGAACCACAAGGGATTAACAAATAAACGAGTGAACTAATAATAAAGTTTGGGAAGATCCCAACCAGTAGATTTGACAATTAGCCACTGTGTTTAAACAGGTGTTAAATTCCTTTGGGTCCCCAGTACCAGTACCAGTACCAGTCTAACGTTCACGATATGTGTCAGTAGTGGCCTGTCCTCTAGTACCCCTGCATATTTTACTGTTTTTCTTATTTAAACACATCTGATCCAACAAACCAGTCACATGCACTTCCTGAGTTGACGTGGGTGCGTTTGAGCAGGGAAAACACTAAAACGTTAAGGGCATTGAGTGCTCCATATGGTAGGTGGTTTTAGTTCTAGTGTTTGTTTACTCATGAACAAATCTAATGCTAAAGTGGCACTAATATGCAGACATCTAGTTTGCACAGTGTAGCAAAGGAATAAACAGAACACCCCCCAAAGCTCCCTGGGCACAGATGGATGGGGGATTATGTCGGGGCAATCCGGATATCCCCGTCTTACTGTCTGGATGCCAAAAGCCCCCCAACCCCCCTCCCCCCTATTAAATTCAGTCATGTTGGGCTATGCAGTGACTACAAACAGTGTCCACTTTTGCTTTGCTGCGGAAAGTGAGTGCTGGAATTGTGTCGAGTGTTTACAAAACCCGTAACCCGTGAAGGTTCCGACTGTGGATACAAGGATCCAGTCCGGTTTCTTTATCGCGTTAAAAGCTTTGTGGTATTTGTGACATCCTAAAATTGCATCACATTTAAATTAAAGAAAGAAGTCACACGTTTCTTATTTAAGTTGGTCCAAAATAGAGGGCTGTTAGTGTGTTTCATAAACCTTGTTGCCTTTTAAATTCTATTTCTAGCCTTCTGTCATGGAATCAGCTGTTTATTTCGGGCCACATGAGTAAAATTCAGTTAGCAAATTGTCTAATAAGGACATGAGGTGAATGACATTGAAAAAAAAGGCATGTGTAAATAAGCTGATTTGGATCATGTAATAATAGTGAGTTTATGCACAATGTAAAGGACTATATAACCTATTTGTTCCACTGTTTGCCTCTTGGTCACTGGGATATTACACAATAATAAAATGAATAATAACTAGTAGCCCCTAACAGTTTGTGTATTTTGTCCACTAGAGGGCAGCAATACAAAAGCATTATCAACATCCTCTGAGCAGCCTTAACATTTAAAGAACCGCTCAGCCGTGGACTCTGCAGCATTGAAGGTGTCCTGTGGTATCTGGCACCGAGATGTTACAGCAGATCCTTTAAGTCCAGTAAATTGCAAGGTAGGGCCTCCGCTGATCGCATCAGTAAGCCTTGGGCATCCACGACTCTTTCACCAGTTCACCTGTTGCTCTTGCTTGGATATTTTTTGTTAGGTGCTGACCACTGCATACTGGGAACCTGTCCCGTAGCCATTACAAATATGGCTTATATGGCTTTTGTCGAAGTAGCCATACTTTGGCACAGTTATTCAACTTCAAAAAACTGACTGTTCACTTGCTGCTTATCCTTTAGAACTCTAGGCCAGTATCATGGTGTGGGGTGCAAATTCGTGTGATGCACAGGATGGACCTCTAACACTCCGTGCTGAGACGTCTGGCATGTTGCTTTAGCCTTCTGCCTTACTGAGAGACACTTCTGTATTCATTTGTTATTTCAGGTGACCGTTATCTTTCCTTAAACCACTTAATTAAGATACATTTAGGAGATACAGTAACATGCGAGCTGGATTTGACAGGGTGTAAGACTGACCTCATCCTTAACCATGCCTAATAAGAGCTCAGAGTTGCCCAGGGATCTAACGCTCAAGCACTGTGATCTGAAGATCACCGGTTCGAGTACCAGGTTCCTAGATTTGCCATCGGCAAGAGAAAAAATTACCTATGCTGCAGCCTTTAATCCTCTTCCAAAAAGAAACAACGTGAATATGCATGCCCACCTCTTTTTTTTACATTTTGGACAGACTGATGACTTTAGTGGGTCAGTTTTAAGAAGAATATAAGACATGTAATAAGCTTTTCACGTTTAAGGGGCAAACATGCATACATTATGCATACATAAAAGAGTGATTTCATCTTGTAATGTGAAACTAACACTCTGCACTTTACCCCCACAGCCCTCACCCAATGTCTGATGAGTGTGTATGGTTTAAATGTCAATCATTGTCTAGTTTCCAAGAGAGCAGATAGTATATTTCCACACTATTCCAGTTTTCAATGCCTATTCATATAGAACATTTTCGTGCTGTGTGGACTATAGTGGGTAGTGAATGATGTCAGTGTATTCAGGACATTTCCTCCACAAAACTCCGCAGAGTTATGTGAAGAATGTGTGCCCAGACAGCCGCCAGCGACCGGATGTCCTCCGCAATGAAAAGAGACTTTGGCAGGAGTCAGCCAGCCAGTGGAAACTCAGGTGCTGCTCATGGAACTTCTATCAGAGGAGACTTAAGACAGTTGTGATGTTTGTTTGTTTGTATAATTTATTCATCTTCGTGGGGACTCTTCTCCCTCAGGCAGTAAAAGATGCTTAAGGATGTTACCTTCTGGTAAAACAGAGATTTAATGTTGCGATGAAGCCAAGAATGAAAAATAGAGAGAGCAAGTCATTTCTGGTGAATTCTAGATACGGTAATACTAAGATATTACTAATGTGCTAAGCTTAGCTTTGCCATGTTTTCAGTGGTCCAGCTGCACACACCACTTAAGGAAACCTCTCTCAACAAACCTGGGACAGCCTGGTATTGTTGTTTCCCCTCAGAACCACATAGAACGTGTTTAACGTGAGGCCAGGTGGTCCGATGGGAATGGAGTATTATAAATGTTGTGAAATAAGCTTTATGAGTCTGGCAGTGTGAAACTCAGTGTTGCAAAATCCCAGTAACATATTTTGCTCTGAAAAACAACTTCTACAGCCATTTCAGAGATAACTTTATAGCAACATAAGAGCTTTTCCTTTTCATTTATTGAAATATACAGACTGTGCACTGCATTAGTTATTATTCTAATGATTATTCCAATAAACACTTAAAGCAATAGAATGCTCGAGGTTGTGTCCTCATAACAGCATGCTCTAATTTACGATAACACAACATCAGTTGTTCTGTTGCTCTTATGCAACAGTTCAGAAAATAAGTAAGACATTAATAAACTGAGGTGTGAACACTGCACATACATGTTTTAATATTAGCATTTCCTTCTGAGGAATTATATTTTATAATAATGTTTTATATAATATTTACTCCACTTACTCACTGCACAACCAGCTCCTGCTCCAGCTCCTTTTTCAGACCAACCCATTCAATTCCATTTCCCTACTTCCATGTCTGAAAGCCTTTAGTTGTGGTTTACTGATTTGTGCCAATCCATATCTGGGCATACAGACATCCATTCACTCACACACACCAGGGCAATGTCCACTCACTGTCCACTCTATTAAACCGTCCTACCTAATTGCTCTAATTGCTGGAGGCTGGCCTGCCAGGACAGGTGTCGTGCACCTTTGCTCTAGTCCTTCATTAGTGCCCCCAGGATACTTCTGGCTGGATATTTCTGGTTGCTGGACTATTCTCAGTCCAGCAATGATACTGAGGGGTTTATACACTCCAGCAGCACTGCTCCACTCCGTGACACTGATGGGTACACATAGATAGATACATATATTCTTTCCTGATCCCAGGGGAAATTTTTGGAAGGGGTGAAAGTGAGGGGTTTAAACACTCCAGCAGCACTGCTCCACTTGTACCAGCACAACATGCACTCTGTGACACAGCTGAGAAATTCCCACCACCCACTTAACAGTACCTGCTCTGTGGTGGTCCCGTGGTCTCCTGATGATTTGAAGATCAGGGTGAAAGGAGGCTGCAGAGAACACGGTCTGGAGCACGGTCTGTAATTTTAGATCTACACAGTGTTCCTGCATGGTCTCATTAAGTCTCCTCAGAGTTGATCACTGAGTGCTGAGAAGGGTTTGCATTGTGTGCATCATCATCATCATCATCATCAGAATCAGAATCAGAGGAAGGAGCTGTGAAGGGACTCAGCCCACTGGTGGAGGAAGGGGGCGGGGCCAGGAGCAAAATGCTGTGACTGTGGTTGAGCTCACAGCCTGTATGAGGAGAGGGAGGAGAGGGAGAGCCGCCAGCAGGTCCGGAGCGCCGAACGCGCGAGCGCTGGGAAGTCGGATCGCGCGAGCGCCGAAATGATTGGCCGCTGAAGGCTCGCGCGCTGAGCTTCAGGTTAGTGCTGATGAGGAAACCTGGTGAGAAGCGCTTGGTGTTTGTGTTTTTGATCTTAAAGAACCACCTTGTTTTTCACTAAAGTTCAACCAAACCTGCATTTAATGAGACTCAGAATGCGTCTCCAGGAGAAGCCTGCTGTCCAGCAGCTCCAGTTCTGTGAAGCACCAACTCTGCCACAAGCATTGATTCATGCATATGCTTGTTTGCATGTTCAGGGTTCTATATAGAACCATTTTTTCTTAGTGCAGAACTCTTAAAGAACCCTGCTTTGAAGTGTGTGCCTTAAACAAACCCTGACCTGGATGGTAATAGATACAGGAGAAGCCTGCTGTCCAGCAGCTCCAGTTCCACTGCTGGGCAGAGAAGCACCAACTCTGCCACAAGCATTGATTCATGCATGTGCTTGTTTGCATGTTCGGGGTTCTAGAACATAGAACCATTTTCCTTAGTGCAGAACTCTTAAAGAACCCTGATTTGAAGTGTGTGCCTTAAACAAACCCTGACCCGGACGATCACAGACAGATAATGCGAGACTCAGAGTGAAGGCTGTTGTCCAGCAGCTCCAGGTCCACTGCTGGAATTCATTTTTCATCCAGTCAGGATGGAGAGGTGCAGAACAAAATAAACATTACATAATAAAAGTCAGCAGCACTAGAAAAGGTGAGCGTGTAAGTTTGCTCTAGAGTGCAGTTTCCCACGAAACCCCTGATCTCTGCTGGTAGTGTAGGAACATGATAAGGAACCCTCACCTTATGATGGTTAGCTAATATGGGTCTCACAGAATGAACTGGTGAAGGGTGTCCAGTGGCTCTCCGTGAGTCCAGATGGGGTCATATTTTTAGGAACGTCTGTCATTTTGCAGTTCTGTGCCGTTTTCACATCCATGTTGCACACTTGTAAGGGATGGAAACACTGTGTGCAAATGTTTGCGGACACCCCTGCTGATGAATGCGTTGGGGTGATTTATGTTGCACCCATTGCTGACACAGATGCCCACTCAGCTTTTCTGTAGACGAGTACTGCCAATAGAATAGGAGCAGATGTGGAGCAGATCAACATGAGCCTAATGGCAGGGATGAGCTAGAGGAGTGTAAAGCCCCCCAACACTGAGCTGGGTTCTCTGAAATGATGGATGTTGAGGTCAGTACTTTTGGAATGAGTTGGGGGATGAAGGCAGGTGGTGATCCAACATCCTGATCTCTGTAACACAATTGTCACTGGATGCCTACAAATCTTCAGAGCAAATGCAGAGCAAATGCAATATCAGTGCCACGTTAGCAAAAGACAACGTGATGTTTTTTTCCTGATACTGGAATTGAAATTTTGTCAATAGCGATCCAGTGTTTTTTCTTGTCTTACTTTTCTTTCAGTTGAAACTCTTCACTTAAGACATCTAAATTACCTTATCGTGTCTAAACTACTTCTAAAGGAAGAAACACCCATCAAATACTGTTTCAATTTTTAAAAATGGCCACATTCATCTCTAAATTACTTTAATATTTATAATTGCGTATTATGTTGGTGACAAACAGCAATTCACTACATGTTTATGTGTGTATTGTTTATATTTGTTTGTACAAGTTAGTAAAATGACTTGTCGTTGACCTAAAAAGTCTGTTATTTCTGTTTTATTTTCATTTGTTCCTTTGAAATTGCCGCACCCGTTGACTTGACTGACAGCTGAGTTATGGGCTGCGTGCACTTGTTCTAGAAGTGGACCTGCAAGTCTCGCAAAGGCAACCTGTTGCTTTCCTTTCTATGAAATGTAGGTCAATCCTCTGTAATAGTCTTGGCACAGTCTGGAGTCTGTGAGTAGTAACTGAGGGCTTTAATGCCAACGTTATGTCATTGATGTTCGAGAGAAAATTAATTTGTACAAATCTGTACGAAAGTAAGAGAAGTCTGTCATTTTTTAGATACTTTTACGAGGATGTAATGTCTAGGCCAATTAACCTTTATCTTTGCATGCCACGGAAAATATGACGCTGTCATCTTTAAGGAGCAGATTTCTGGTATTACAATAAGTACAACTTGTGGGCTGTGGCTATTGCAGGTTTGACATTGTGATGGGAAGTGTTCTATTTCTGAGGGAGTAGTGAGTAAGTGGAGAAGATAAATCTACTTATCTCTGAGTCACATAAGCTCCTGCGGAGCAGCAGACAAAGAGGCGTATCGGCGTCTTGCCCATGCTTACACTCTATGTAGAAAATCCTATGTCACAGACTCCAAATTGTGAATGAACATAAATGGATTTCTGAGGTCCTAAGACAGGACTCTCACTCCATGACAGAGATGATTCTGGTCCTATTCCACTAAGATGAGTTGTGTAATAACTTTGTTATTGAGCTGTCAGCTGGTCTGTAGACTAATCCAGTCCCCTTTTTTGGAGTGAATTGATTCTAGGGCTCTCATTTGAATACCAACTATGCTGTTTAAAGCTCCCTTGTTCCTTATGTGATCATTTGATTGCATCTATTTTGTGATGCACTAACAGGGGAAATCTGCAACACATTTTCATTTACATGCACTCGCCAAGCAATTTATTGGGAACACACCCAGGTGAATGGTACAATAAAGAAAAAATGTCCTGTCATCACCTCATTGATGAGGAAGGTCAGCAGAGAAGGTTTGAGCAGACAGAAATGTTCATCGACTAAACCGTATTGTTTTGTTGAAGATCTCAGAACACATAGCACATTGAACTTTGAGGTGGATTGAGCATTAGACCACATCAGGCTCCACGTCTGTCAGCCAAGAACAGAAAGCTGTGGCTGCATAATGCACAGACTCACCTGCCCTGTGTCAACAGCCAGGCCGGTGGAGGTGGTGACCCTTTAAGCGCCTCCATGTCCACAAATGACTTTCTTCTAACTGCTACATCAAGCATGAAAATGCACCTCGTCACAAAGCAGCTCCTCTCAGACTGGTGTTTTGAACACGACAGTGAGTTTTTGGATGCATTTGGGATGTGGATGTATGATTTAGAGCAGTAGTCCAGTGCGTAAGCGGTCTTCTTTTCAAAAATGTAGAAAAAATACAAAATATTCGTGCAGTGTTATGTGCTGATTAGGGCTGGGTGATGTATCAATATTTATTTTGATATTGGGATATAAACAGAGTGAGTGGTGAAGTACTAGTGCTGATGCCAATATAACTCACGAAAGCTCAAATAGGGTTGCATCAGTTTACTGGTTTTAGGTGTATTGAAATGAACTTTATGAAATTATTTTCAGAGTTTTTAAAAAAACTATGTCAGTTAACCGTCAAAGAAATTAATCCATGATGAAAATGATCATTATCTGGACAAATCAGTTCAACAGAGCTACACGTTATTTATGTTTATTGAATGTATTTATAAATGCATTTGCAAAAGGAAGACCTTTCACATTTACTTGAATAAAAGTATTAAAGTACATTCTGCTTTAATTCCATGCACTTTTGTAGCTGATAATGATTATATCATGTGATAAACCCTATATTAGGATTCTGTTAAACCTCTATTTTTGGAGATAACAGTATCTTATGCCAAAAATCCCACACTGCTTGAACCCAGCACTCAAAGAACCATTTGAATGCTTACATGGTTGTGTGCTAGGTTAAATTCTTCATCATCAAGCACAACCGTTTGTACATGGTTCTTTATGGAGCCTTTTGAAAGGAGGTTTTATGTAGCACTGTATAGAAAAGCGTTATACTATTGTGAGCTCAGACCTCTTTTTCAGTGGTATATAGAACCATTGATCTCACTGTGTTCTGTAAATGCATTCCCTGGTACAGCTGAGTTTGTGTTGTCACCTGACCCCTATGTTGTGCTGTGTTAATGTGAAAATTGTACCTTTAAATTCCTCCACGTTGCCTGAATTAGGGGTGTAGTTTGTGTAGTTCGGGAGCCAGCCCAAGCCCGGATAAATGGTGAGGGTTGTGTCAGGAAGGGCATCCGGCGTAAAACTTGCCAAAACTATGATGCAGATCACAAATATGACAGCCATACCGGAGTGGTCGAGGCCTGGGTAAACAACGACCGTTACTGTTGGTGTAACAGTAGAGCAGGCAGGTGGTAGGGCAAGATGGAGGCAGATGATCCGCTGTGGCGACCCCTAAAGGGAGCAGCCGAAAGATGAAGATTTTTTTCTGTTTGTAAAAGATTTAAATAGGATTTTGCTCTCGATATTGCTGTCAGCTGACAGTGTAGTAGTATTACACTGTATAACAGCAGTGCAGCTCCAGTGCCGGCTTTAATAGAAAGGGCTGTCTGTGTAGTGTAATGTATGATTGAGGTTATGCTTGGGTCAATCGACTGCAGTCAGTGTCCTGAGCAAACATTTTGTTTTCCTTTTCCGTAGCGCTAACTGGTTTAGGGAGATGAGACCATTTGTCTCTGTGGTGACAATAATCTCAGAGAGGCTGCTCTGGTTTGTGTTTGTTTGTGAGCTGATAGTGTACTTGACTTCTTATTGACCCTGATTTGTCTTCTTAATTGCTTCCTCCTTTTGTACACTGTGTTCTTGCGGCCACCAATTCTCTGTATGCTTAGTTCACGCCTTTGTTCTTTACTTGTTCTTCTAACATTTAGCAGATCTTCAACATAAAGTAGTCAATACAATTTTATAATTGAGTGAGAACAATATGGCATGTTGCTAAATGGTAGTCACTGTGGAATTTGGTCCTGCCTGGTCCACAAGCAGTTACTAACTAGTGCGGAAGACCCAAAATGACGATGCTTTAAAGAGCAACATCATCAGCCTCTTAGCACCGGCTCCTTTCTTCATGTTGTTGATCACAAACAGTAAAACGTCAATAGCGTAAGTGTGCTGGAAATGACTGAAATACTACTGGCTTACTCCGTCATACTGACTTACTGTGGCATTGGTACACCAGCTACAGCCCTCGTCCAGAATCAATCAATCAATCAATCAATCAATCAAAGTTTATTTGTATAGCGCTTTTTACAAAAAGAAGTTGTCACAAAGCGGCTTCACATAAATCCGTGTCCAAGCCTCAAATGAGCAGCCAGTGGGCAAACAGTGGCAAGAAAAAACTCCCTCAGGCTAGGAGGAAGAAACCTTGAGAAGAACCAAGGCTCAAGCGAGGAACACATCCTCCTCTGGTCGACACCGGAGAGCGTAAACAAAGGGCATAGAAAATACATGGGCATAGAAAAGTAGAAAAGAATCGCTACTGTATTGTTGACATGTTGGACACCAACCTACTTCATATTCTTAAAACCGGTTTCAGACATTTGCTTTATGACAGGATGCATTACCGTGCTGAAAGGTGGGCAAATTTTGGAAACGATGGAATGGACACAATCAGCAACAATACTCAAATAGCATTTGAATGAGTCAGATTGGTAGATTGGAGTGTGCCAGGAAAACATTCCCCACATCATTACACCATCTCTCCATCAGCCTAGACGGCTGAAAAAAAAAGCAGTCTGGGTTCATGTTTAAAAAAATTATTTTGTATTTCAACCATGTTGACACCGCTGTGTTATGGTGGGTGTTATCTTTCAGTCACACCTATTTCACCAAGGTGACAAGAACTGCAATTTTTTTGGTGTGGCTGTGACCTAATTGTGCTCAGATGTCTTGAGCTTCTATCTGGTGTTTGCCTCTGAAGCACACTGGCTGACTTGGGCAAGTACCTAATTGCATTCAGATCACGATATGATAATAGGAACCTTATGTTGGCTGGCATTTCTGAACTACCGGATTGGTCAGCTGTTTTGAAAGCCAGACTCCCGCCCCCCCAAGACACACACACACACACACACACACACACACACACACACACACACACACACACACACACACACACACACTTTGTGTTTATGTAAAACTCATTTAGTAATCAAAGAGTGTGGATGTCTCGTTCTCCATCCAGGCACATTCTGTCTGGTCGCAGGGCTTGCGGCAGGCACCATTTCCTCTCTGTAAACTTGTGCATGTGCAGACTGCTGAGTGAGGTTGTTTCTTTAGTTCCCCACCATACTCTGGAATGTCTTTACTACTGGCTGCACGGCTACATCAGTGGAATTGGGAAAGATCTGATACTCTTTGCAATCTCAAAGATGAATCAAAAAGTCTTCTGGACTTGGATTCCTTTGAATAAGAGACTCTCGTTTATGCTGTTCTTGGAAGTCAGTTTATGTGGTAAACATCTTAGTGGAAGGTTTCTGTTAATAAGTGAACTAAATAGTGTGCAGTGCCCCCAGAGACTTTGAAACCAAAGAAGTAAAGCTGTGGGAAGTGTTTTATAATCCTGTTCTTGTGGACCTATTGCACTGTACAGTTTCAGCTATTGCCAGTCTTAGCACACCTGATCCAAACAGTCAGCTGACTGTTGAGCATTTCACGAGCTGTATGAGCTGTGGTGATGTAGGGAATAATTGACACTGTACCAGACTGTTTGGGTGCGTCCCTATTGTGCACTAATTAGTACTACTAACTAGTTTATGTAGTATATAGCAGTATATGCCATTAAGGGCATTTTCACACCTGAAAGTGTGGACCAAGTTCCAAACCAAGGTCCAGACCAAGCTGCAAACCAAGGTTTGTGTTTTTGTTACATTGTGTACATTTGGTCTGATTAGCATTGGTTTCACGCTGCAGTTTAGTGAGTGCGCTAAAAAACTTGTTGTTGTGTCGAATTATGCCTCTCTGCCAGAATCCAACTCAGTTTGGATGCACATATATCGGGCAGTGGAGTGATGATGGCAGGGTTCGGATTTCTTTTGTTGCTGGTTAGAAATAAGCATTAATCCACAGTTACAGTAGATCACAAGTGTAATCGGTTGTGCTCATACTGCTGCGTGACGCGGATGTGAAGGAGAGGCAGATGTCAGCACAGTGGATTTAGGTGTTTTGTCATCTTCTGTTGTTTGATTTGTGATGATAACCTGCCTCAACTTTCTGTATGGATCCAAAAGTCCAAACCATTCAAAAGTGTTTTTACGTTGCGAATCTTAAGATGACCTGTGACCGCCTCTTTAGCTCAGATCTAATTTTTGTCCCGGGTCAGAATGTGAAACGTAGCACTCCAACACACCTCCTGTTTGGTTCAGAGCAAACGGAAAAGTATGAAAGTCTTAATACTGATTAATACTGTTTCTTTTACTCCACTAGTTGATGGCATGAGTCTGCGTCCAGCATTGAGTTCTCATTTGGGAGAGGGGCTCATAATTGCTGCTTTGCTACATTATTTACAACCAATCATTTTATCAAGTGTACAATCTCACTTTTCTGCACACAGGTTTGTAAAATGGTCGAATTTGATGTTGTTACCGTTTTCCTTGGATACAAATGTCCAAGTGCTGAATAACAACCATTTTGGATACATGGCCTTTCACAGTGCAGAATCACTTGCAAAAATAGGCACATAAAACAGTAATCATGCTCAAATCCAGTAAAAAAATTATTTAGAAGGCATATGACGTGAAGAGACAGAGCAGTTGCAGTATGAAACGAACTAATAATGCAGTCTCCCACATTGTGCTGCGAGCAGTTAGCTTCAAGAGGCTAACAAGAGGCTAACAGAGTTCACCAGACGTCAAACTCCCGACCCCTGATTTGAGAAGAACGAGAGATTAGTTGTCTGGGCTGTTCCTGGAATTGAAAAAGCTTTCATTCGTAACTAAATCCACTGAACTCCGAATACTCTGTTAGGGGCCTGTTGAACAATATGCTAAAAGTCAGGTTAATGCAGTGGTCCTATGACCTCTGGTGCACCTTTGCACCATGAGTGTTTGGAAAAGTATGCAAATTTGTGATCTCAAATCTGTCATAAAACAGTGTGTAATGTTTCGAGTGTGTAATGTTTTCACATTCATAACTTTGTGATGATTCACCTGTACGTTTTGGAGGCACTGCATTCCTGTCCCCTGTACCATTAACAGCCCCGATTGGGTAAGCTTCTGCAGACAACTGTACACTGTAAACATTTAATGTTTAATCCTTGATGACATTCCGAGTTTAATCTGCCAGTTAAAATAATGATGGGCCTAATATTTGGGAAGTTGGTGTGAAGTTCAATAAATAAGGTGCATAAACAAGGGCTGTAATACAAAGTCAGCAGGTTATGGTCCACTCTTCCTTCAGACCTACCTCCCGTTTGACCTCCCTCATCTTTGTGTCTGAGCAGTACCAACTGAAGTTGAACCAGGGCTTGGCCTACTGCCTGAGAGCTGTAATCTGCCCTTTCTGAAAGCATTCCCAGCTCCACTGATGGCTATGTAAGTAGACTGCATGCCATCTTGAATGCAGATAATAAATAAGGCCTAGGGCACATTAGGAAGTGAAAGTCGGGATGCCTCTTCCTCTCCGTGAACTTAGAATCCTAACTCTGGGGATATAACCTCATTATGTTACTAAAGCTGAGGGCTTGGGATGCGTGAGCGTGAGCACGTATTTGGATGTCTTGTTTATCTTATGTAAGAATACATCCATGGATGTTACAGCCCAGTTACAAATATGAGCTTTTGCATTTTTTTTTTGTATCATTTCATAGTTAAGCACTGTTTTCTGTGTCAAACGTTTGATCCACCATTGTTTTAACACAAATAGTGTTGATTTTTCAGTTTAGCCTGCTAGAATGCAAGTTAACGGAGACATGCTTTCTTGTATTGCATCCCCCTTTTACCAGCTACATTCTCCTTCCAAGACCTGAGCACATGCAGTGTTCATGAAAACATCTTCTTCATCTCCATATTGCTCCATATTAACGGTTACTAAAGTTATTTATACCTCAGGCATGTATATAAACACACTTTAATATTATTTCTTTAAGATTCTTTAAGCACGTTCAAATGTATCTTGGCTCCTCTCAAGGTTTCTTCCTCCTAGCCTGAGGGAGTTTTTCTGTGCCACTGTTTGCCCACTGGCTGCTCATTTGAGGCTTGGACCCAGATTTCTGTGAAGCTGCTTTGTGACAACTCCTTGTTGTATTGAAATATGAGTTTTTTTGTCATATATTCCGAAATGTAGTTTCTGACCTCACATAGAGTGCAGCATTGATATGTAGTAAGTAATGTTGCTATATTAATAAGTGGGACACCCCTGTAAATGAGGCCCAGAGGGAATATTCAAAATAATGGAACTGTGTATTTGTCTGAAGCAGAAAACTCCAAAGCCTCTCCAGATAATCACACTACCGCCATGTTTGACTGTAACTTTGTATTAACTTTGCTCCAGCCATGATGAGACTCCTGTCTTCTTAATAACTCTTGACTCACAGATGATTATTTCAAAAGAAGCACAAATATGAGATGAGCCTTTGTGTTGATCATGGTTAGCAGTGGTTTTTCCCTTGCGATGTCACGCCCTTATTCGCATTTTAATGGTTTGTGAGAACTGATCGTATCTGAGGTGTGTGAAACTGTGTGTTTAGGTGTCAATCTGAGTTCATTTGTGACTTTCAGAATGAGTTGCTGCTGTGTTCTTGGAGGAATTTTGGTAGGCCGAGTACTTGTGGGAAGAGTCACTATTGTTTTTTGTTTTCTCTGTTCCAGACTCTTTCAATAAACTTCAGCATAGTGTGCTGCTAGTTCTATTTTTAAATTGTTGGAAAGGTTCTGCTTAAGTGGTGTTTATGTTCAAAAGGGTTGGCAGTAATGAAGCCTGGGCCTGTGTACAGTACAATATTAGTACATAATATTGCTATTTCTATTCACCTCCATAAAATCCTGTGTTTTTCTCCTGCTTAAGGTCATTTTTTTCAGGTTTGTCCAGGTATGAGACTCATACACTGTTTACACTGTTACTGTTAAACGTTAAAAATGTTGCACCGCTCAAAAATGGTGGTTACGCTCTTGCACATCTAACCTGCTCAGAATGACTCAGTGTTGCACTTTTGGATACTTTATTTGTGGAATGGATTTTCTCAGTGCTTTGGGCTGGAAACGTTTCTCAGAATTAGCCGGAGTGAATTTCTGTTGGAGTTAATCTTCCTGTTTTTCCAGATTGACATGTTTTCCAGCGATGTTTAGTCCATACAATAAAATCATAAGATACTTAGGCTAATCTTAATCCTCTGTTTCTCTAAGACTTGTTATTTATGTGACAGCACATTCCCATGTTGTCCCCTTGAAGTCGTTCATTTGTGCAGTTTAACCTCTCAATTCACGTAGTGTTTTAGGAATTTGAGTCCGTTTGTTTGGTCCATATACTGAGACGTGGGCCATTTCTGTTCCAAACTGCAAAGTTTCTGTTTAAGTCCAGACTTTGATTGTTATCTTAACTTATATTGATCTTTCATTGTTGTAACAGTGGTTAAATATTAATTATTAAAATTATTATTAACAATAGACTGCCATCTGCTTTCTCTCCATTACTCTTTAGTACTATCTGTGCATGGATGAGCTTTTGGACCATTCACAGTAACAATTTTGCAACCACCTAGCAAAACTATAGCAACTAACAGTTGTACCATGTCAATACCTTGGCATCCATCTAAAAAGACCTTAGCAACACCTTGGCAACCACCTAGCACCACCTTAACAACCAAGACTTATACAGCAACACACTAGCAATAACAAATGTGTGTAAATTGCACATATACGTTTTATGTTTATTTGAATGCAGTAGGTTTGCAATGATCAGAGAGTTTCGTGAGTATACCTTTGCTTATACCATAGGAACACCTTATAAACCAGCACCTGTATCATAGCAACACTGCTGAGCTGCAGGCACACTCGCAGTATTTGCAGGAACTGCACTCTGTTTTATTAATTGTAAGGTGTACTGTCAGTGGTTACAGTAGTTCCTAGGGGTATTGTATCAATACACTTGAATATTGTGATATTACATTTTGCAATACCTTTATCGATTCTCAAAATCAAAAGTATTGATTTATTTTAAATGCGACGCTCCCACATTGCAAGCTGCAGTTTGTGAGCAACTACACGCCAGTTTTCTAAGCTTCATAACTTCGGTTCAGAGTACAAATATGATACCCATGGAAACAATCCAGCTTGGAATATTGCTAAAACAGGTAAGATATAGAGTCTGAAAGCAGAGGTGAGCAGGGGGCAGGGTTATGACCTCACAACTACAGCTTCAATTTCAGTTCAGTTTCAGTCCTAAGGCCCTGTATATTGTTACCTTGTTTGGATGACTGTCAAGTATTGTTTACTTAACTGGGAATTGTCCTTGTTAGTCTAATCAATACAAAATACTTCATTACAAAATAGTTATTGCATTTTCTGCTCAAAAGATGACCAGTTTCTAACATGATTTCCAGATAGCCCTTACAATCTACAATATGACTGTTGAACTGTCTCCTATGAATAATTTGTAGTTGTCAGGTGGATAAAGCTCTGAAACTATGAAACTGTCAAAAATAAGGAGCAAAAACTCATGATATATTACCTTGCTAACAGTTTCGTTATATATCGAATCGTGACCTGTGTTGTTAATCACCACATTGTGGCCAATACGCAACTCAATGAATAGTGTGACCAAACATTCTTTTGTGGCTGGTAGTTTATGGAAACCAGGAGCTGTTAAGTAGCATAAAGTGAATTGCACATTATAGTTTTCAAACTATAGTTTAAGATTCAGAAGTAAGTGCACACGGCACTGTTGCTAATTATTGGCTGACCTAAAGCTGCTTTCGGTTGACCTACTGGATGGCCCGAGTATTGGTGTAGTGATTTGTATAATTCTCAAACCCTGCTGCTCTAAGTTTTCACAAATGTTTATTAGTTGTGTGATAGAGGTCATCTGTCGACTCTCAGTGTGTCCAGTTTTCTGTTGTTGGTTAATCAAACGTCGGGCATGTCAGCACAAATGATCATAAAACACATGCAGACACGGGCCAGTGGTGGTACTGTAGAGAGATTTTATGTGATATCATCTGGGCTAATGCTGCAGAAACTCCTTTCCCCCACTCTGCAGCAGCCCAACAGATGTTGCTTTCTGCTACTTGGCAGGGACCCTGGAGAGTGTCTACTTTTAAGTCTGTGAAATTTGGCAGGCGCTGAGCCATTGCTGTAGGAGACCTTTCCCTCCTCTCAAACTGTGCTGCTGCCGGAGATGATCACAGTCCATCAGAATCAAGGGGGCACAGGAAAAACGTGATGCCGTAACACGAGCAAACGTAATCTTATAGCTTCGAATGGAATTTCCGTCTGGGTGCTCGGTGGATGGCTTATGGGTGAATACTGCTACGCGTCGTTCCAAATCCAAGCCAAGAAATATGATTTCCTTGCTCTGCTTTGCATTGTGTGGGCCTCTTCTCACGAAGATGCAAGATCTGTTGCAGCAGATGATAGCCAGGTGCACACTTGAAATTGTGCGTTTTTTGGTTTTCCTTTTCTTTCCCATAGTAATGGGAGTAATGGGAGGAAATGCATAAGGCGGCTTGATGGGAATGAGCATCTGAACCCACCTGAAGCTTAGGTGTATTTCTGTTGGAGATTTCATTACTGTATATATAAAACAGGCTAGTCATTGTTCATTGTTTTCACCAGTGCTTTGGTTTATTATTCAGTCTGTTATATTACAGAAGATCTCTCTCTCTCTCTCTCTCTCTCTCTCTCTCTCTCTCTCTCTATATATATATATATATATATATATATATATATATATATATATATATATATATACACACATAATCTCAGAACATTTCTCCTTATTGTCTGTTGCCTTGCCATTATTGTGTACAATTAAAATACATTTCTGAAATAATTTCTTTTCATTCCTCACAAGTTAGGAGTTATTTAGAACTTTTCATTTTGTGGTAAAGAGTTACAAATATATCCATCAGGTTATCCATATTTCAGTTTGAGAGTCCTCAGGCCATATATTAATGATGAAAATAATAATGATATTATTATTATTATTATTATTATTATTATTATTATTATTATTATTATGGATACTAGGAAGGTATGGGATGACGGGGTTCCCCACTGTTCATGGTCCACTGAAGCTGATAAAGGAACTGTTTCTAGCTGGCAGTAGAACCAACTGATTCCACTATTTTAGACTAAATTGTTAAATTATGGGCAAGACTAAAGATTCCTTGTTTTAGGCCAATATGGAGAAAATGTTTGATCAAAAAGCTGTCCTGCTTAATTTTAATCCTGGTGATCAAGTTTAAGCTTTGTTGCCTGTTCCTGGGTCATCCTTGGTAGCCAGATTTTCAGGTGCCTACACTGTTCAAAAGAAACTTGTGACACTGACTATGTATCAAGACTCCTGAGTGTAGGAAAGGTGTTTATATATGCCATGTTAACACGTAGAAAACTTATCATTCCAGAAATAATAATAATAATTATAATTATAATAAAAGCTTTGTTAGTCTAATTAATACAAAAAAATACCCAAAATAATTCGTTTTCAGTTCAAAAACATTAGAATGTCTGTTTCTAACTACATTTGTGTTTTTATAAGCTACAAGCCAAAAAAGTGCAAGTAAAAAGTGACTTTTTGATAAAACATGGTCAATGTGCACAGATATCTAAATTCTGTCTTTAGATTTCAAATTAAGTCATATTAGAGTAATTAGAGTAGTAGGTTAATAAAGGTATGTGAAACGAATCGTGACTCATGTTGTCATATTGCCCACCCCTACTTCCAATGTACTGAAAACAGTGAATGCTTTGGTTGATCCAAACATCTATGGAGCATGTTTGACTGCTCACAGCACATAATAATGCATAGTGCATAATCCAGTGCTATGGTGATTAGTGCTGTGTTTTGCAGTCTTTGTGAGCCTTCTAGAAGAAGCTGTGGCCCTTCAGGATCAAAGCTCAGCATGGACAGTTTGAATTCTGTTGGCCTTCATTCCATTGCAGACGTGTTGAGGCCAGTCCAGCCCTTATGGATTTCCCCCAGTGCTATAATAGAGATGAGGCTGAGCCTCAGAAAAGAGCTGAAGGACTGAAACTGTCCTTTCGTTCCATTTGTCCCCCATTAGCTTTATACAGCGGCAGAATTCCTTGTCAGCAGGCCAAAGCTGAGCTCATGAGCTTGTTTTTCTTCTTGTTTGGTCTTTATCAGATTGCAGATTTGTACCGAGATGGTTTCAAGGAGCAAGTCTGGACATAGACCTCACCTACTGTCCACCTCTTAAGTGTAATTTGAACACGTGGCCCATTAAGTGATGATGCTGATAGTTTCAATGAACTTCCACAGAGCATGCCACATTCCTGCTGACGGAGGTTTGCTGGCAGCGACATTTCAAGGCCTTTCATTCTCATTCTTACTTTTCTGATGCTGGATTCTGTTGCAAGTTGTGAAGGCTGTTCTCTTATTTCATGGATGGTCTAGTGGTTCCTGTTCAGGCCTGTGTGTTCTTCCACATGTTTTTAACCCAAGAACTCATCAACTTGCTCTGCGTCCTGACGGAGGAGCGGATGTTGAGGATCAAGATGTTTAGACATGCATCCAAGTGGATTCCACTGTAATCTTTGTGCTACTGGGAATATAATCAGCAGCATTGTGATTGTTCCTCTGTATAGACTAGAGGAACACTCTGAATTCCAGAGTGAGATAAGTACTTTAAGTAACGGCATTGGGCCGAGTGGCATATAACTTACTTTAGAGCACAAAGTAGGTCTTCAACTCATTGTTTAAAGCAGGGATTTATACACATTCATATTGGAATCCTGTTGATATTGAAAAATCATTGTCACCAGATTATATTTCATACATTTCATAACTTCACGGTGTATTTATTGATCTCCAGAACTGCAGAATGTTTAGTTGATGCTTGTCTGCTGCTCTGTTTCTGGATTCTGACACTAGGCAAGTACATTCTGTGGATCTACATTATATAAATGTTTATGTATCACCACTGGAGGATGACATTTATTGTAAAAAACAGCTGAACCCTGAAGGACAGCAATGCATGACTGCAATGCTGTTGTGTAAGACTGTCATGCAGTCACTCAGAATGGCGAAGGTCTGTGTGTGGAGGCACTGTGGTCAGCACAAAGATCATTGATTTCTTGTCGTGCATCATACGTCCAGAAGGCCTGGTGTCATGGTGTTGGGTGCAGTTTCATACAATGCCAGATCACCTTTGGTCTTACAGGCACTTTGACAGCCCAGTGTTCAGAGCTTGGCCATGGCCAGTTGCATTGCCAGACCTTACCCCACTTGAAAATGTGTGGGGTGCAGTTGGACACTCCACTCCTAACGCGAAATCTGCAGGAACTGAGAGAGAATATTCAGGCTGCATGGGATGGATTATTGCAGGACCCCATTAGGAACCTCTACCACTCCATTCCATGATGAGGCGAGAAGTGCAGTGTCTTCTGTTGAACAGTACCATTAATCCATCCTCACATTACTTATACATTGGTAGGCTTTGAGGGTTGCGTCTGTTGTTGCTGTGTAAACGTAAATATACAAAGAAATGAAAGACTGTTCGTACTGGGGCAAATAGCTGAAGCCAGAAGTGGGTCAAGAAGAGGAAAACGGCAGTGCTCCATGTTTTCCCCCCAGAATGAAAGCAGAAAGGAGCTATGTCAAAAGAGCTGATTGCATCAAAGGGTTTGGCAGCTGCAGAACATCCGGATGCTTCTTGCCAGAACATTGTTTCATGCTTTTTTGCAGCAATATTGAGAAACAGATTCCCTACAGGCTCACTTTTTCCTCCACACATCTCTGTCTTTGTTATATTATCCAACTTGCCAGCATTTAAAGACATTTCTATAGAAGATTAGATCAGATTTTCTGAATAAGCAAACAGTGACCTGATTTATTTAGTGCAGTGCAGAATGATTCTGCTGTATTTTTTATTTTTTACTTCCATGAAGTCTGTTGTCTCCACATATATAGTTGCATGCAGGCACCAAGCAATTAACTTGACAAAGGACGGAATGTGTGACTATTAATCGGCTGCCTGCTGGTATAAAAGGCTAGCATAGCAGTTCAGTTCAGTTCAAAATACCGTTACCACCTCCAGGGTAGTGTGCGCTTTGTCATATTGCCATGTTCTGATGAACACAGTGAAATGCAGCAGCAGTGTACAAACACACACAGCTGCTATGACTGTTTAAGCAGTAACACCTTATTAGTTGGTGTATAATGTAGAGGATAAAGCACATTACATTGGTATATAGCAATCAGCCATAATTGTACAGGTAAAGTGAGTAACACTGATCCTCTTCTTCTACAGTGGCACTTGTCAAGGGGTGGGATACCAGTTCTTCAAGTTGTTGTGTTGGAATCTGGACAATTGTAATAATCTAAGCCATTTTGAGTGGTCTCCCGAGTGGCTCAGTGGTCTAATAACAAGGGTCGGAGGTTTGAATCCTGGATCATGATTCTTGACATCAGCAGCTGGAGCCTGAGAGAGCAAAATTGGCCATGCTTTCTCTGGGTGGGTAGAAGGGCTCTCCCCACATAACACATATTGCGAAGCTGCCCAGCACTGGCATCTGTTCGTCGTTGTGTTGGAGCTGGGGATCCGGTGCTTTCCTTCAAGCACATTGGTTGCTCTACGATATGAAATAAATAGAAGTAATGGATAGATAACATATAGTAATGGATAGATGACTGGGTCGGAGCATCTCCGAAACATCAGGCAGGTCTTTGGGGTTGTCCTGATATGCAGTGGACAGTACCTACTTAAAGCACAACCAGAGAACTGGGGATAGGTTCATGAGCACCTAAGGTTCTTGATGCTCATCCACCACAGGCCATATACTACAGAGTGCCTTTAGTGGTCTTGTGGAGCCCATGGCTCAAATGATTAGATCTGTTGTGGTGGTAGAAAGGGGACAAAGGTGGACCTCTTAAGAACAAACCAGGGTTGTATGGATGCAAATGCAAGGTGGGCTTATTAAGTTCAAGGCAGAATTAAGGCAGAATTGTAGTAAAAAAATAAGGCAAAGGATCATGAAAACCAGAAATATCAAACACGAAAGTATTATGCTCAATAAGACACAGGACATCTCGCAACCTGAGTGTGTGCGAGTGACTATATATAGTCCTGTTGATTAATTTTGTCCCACAGGTGTATGGGAAAGGTGGAGTAAGCATCTACAAGTCTGGAGCGACTTATCTGACAGGTGCAGGACTTTGTGCAGGTGCGACAACCTCAGTATTAAGCAGGAATTGCTAATGCTCATTTTTTAGTTTTCTGAAAGCAGTACCGGATCAGAATTTCTAATGACCAGTGTTCTTAATTCTATGACCTTAACCCAGGGGTGCACAGCTCCATTCAGGAATGGCCAGGACTGGAAATCTGGAAAATCCGAAGCTGGTGTATTGGAAACTGAAAATGGAATGTAAGAAGCGTAAAAATATGTGCCACATTAACATGGACCAAATTGTGGTGGCTGGACAAACTGTCCAAACAAAAGGTCTTTTGGGGCGTTCCTGGTATGCAGTAGTAAGCAGATACATTTTTGCGACAGGAACATGGGCACCCAAGGCTCACTCATGTGATCCATGGAGGCTGCACCTAACAGCTTATAAGGATCTGTTGCTAAAGTCTTGGTGCCTGATCCCACAGGACACATGTAGAGGTGTTGTAAAATCCATGCCTCAACAGTTTGACCTGGTTTTGGTGGCCAAACAGGGACTTGTACTCTGTTCATGCAGAGACAGCGTTTGTCTGGCCTTTGTGAACAATCTGACGAACTGCAGAGAAAATGAATAATTACAGTTGTTGCGTGAAGGCTTTACTCACCATGTCATGCATGTTGCAGCAGGATGAAGTCTGTAGATAAAGCCTGTGATTGGTCGTTATAAAAGAAGCATGTCATGTACAGTATGAAGGTGTGATTTGTCACAGGGAGATTACTAAAACACTCGTAAATAACTTGGTTGAGATCCATTTTTTGCATTCGAAAGTGGACAAACCTCAGTGTAAATACAGATTTTTTGTTAGTGAGGTGGTGGGGAACCATAAGCCGGCCACTCTCTCCATGCTGCACACAGCCCTATTTGGTCGCACCTGGGGCTGTTAAGGACAGTGACCCCAGGTGGTGCATAAAGGGAGGCTGCATGGAGAGAGGAGGTCTGAGCACACAGGGAGTTTGAGCTCAGGACTCTAAAGGTTGAAATGCAGGGGCTAGAAAGCCCTGCTCCAAATACTGACGAGTGCACAAGACTTATTGTATTGCCTGTATCAACCCAGTTGTGCTTAGGTATTTCTTTTTTGTTGTGTTGGTGTTGGGTTGTTTTGAGGTGGGGAAATAAAGCTGCGAGTTGCTCCCACTCACATCTATACGTTTCTGTTTGCTGTGCTATGTGCTGGGTCGATGTTGCCACATAGATCACGTTGTACACAGCTGGTCCTACAGGGATTGGACAATGGAACTTTTAGACCACAGTAATTTATTAGTATGGTGTACTAGGGCCTCCTTTTGCGGCCAATAAAGCATCAATTCATCTTGGGAATGACATTTTTTGGATACAATCTGGGTTAGGACCCGAACATCCCTTTCAGATAGCTTCCTCTTGCATCCACAGTTAATCCTGTTGGATATGGTTGGTCCTTCTTGGTGGTGCTGACATTACCCTGGATACCGTGGCTCTTGATACATCACAAAGACTTGCTGTCTTGGTCACAGATGCGCCAGCAAGACGTGCACAAACATTTTGTCCTCTTTTGAACTCTGGTATGTCCCCCAAAATGTTGTGTGCAGTGCAATATTTTGAGCAAAACTGTGCTCTTACCTGCTAATTGAACCTTCAAACTCTGCTCTTACTGGTGCAATGAGCAATTAATGAAGATTGGCCACCAGGCTGCTCCAATTTATCCATGAAACCTCCCACACTACAATGACAGGTGTTTGAGTTTCATTGTCCAAACGCTGTAGCTTCATTAAGCACCATAGCTGGAACTGTGACGATCATTTTTAGTCACCTTAACTTCATACAAGATCACAGTGTCACCTGTAGTTGTAATTTTCGGTTTCATGCAACATTCACAGACTTTGTTTTCACTGGAAGTCTGAATGCGGAAGCCTTTAGTCAGGCGATTTTATTGTTATGCAGTATCCTTGGGGAATACTCCAGACACCTCCTTTCCTACCTACTGCTTGATTAAATTGTAAATAAAAGAGGTCTGTCATGTGTCTAACACATCTTTCTGTGATAATTCAGGGGGATGTTTTTTTCCATTATATACATTTTTTTTTGCTTCAACTACTTTCTGTTTTGTTGTTTCTCTGTTCTAATAAGCATCTAGGGCAGATCATCTATATTTGTTTCTCTTTCAACTGCTGACACCCAAAAGCACACAGCGCTCTTTCATTAGTCGTTCACCACACACATTGTCTGGCTTGCTGTTTGGAGATGTAAGCAGTTGCTTTGTTAGTTCATCACATCAGCATTGCCAGTGCAGCGAGTCACATTGTCATATGTGGGAGACCATCCCCCCCTTTTCTTTTTTTGGAAGTGCAGACCCGATAAACTGACAGAGTCATTTCAGACTGTCATGAGAATGAGGGAGAGATAGTTCATGCATGGGGATCTGCTGCTTCTTCCTCAGGAGAATTTAAGGTGCGTTGCTTTAGCCTCGCATAACTGCTTTAAGTCCCAGTACTTTTGTTCTGGGAATAGTGCTATGAGATCTCAAATGTCACGTTCCATTATGATGAGTATTTGAGTTAAAAAGAGTTATTGAAAATGGAACACTGGTTTATTTAACATCGAGAAGCTTTCAGGAAGACTATATGGGGGCTCACAGTGGCTCAGCAGTCTAATGCGCTAGCACGGTGACCTGAGGATCATAGGTTCGAATCCCACGTCATGCTGCTTGCCATTGGCAGCTGTAGTCTGAGACAACAACATTGACAGCAAAATAGATAGAAGGAGTATTACTCCCAATATCAGAGCTGGGCACCCAGTGGTTTCCTTCATGCATCGGCTGACAGCAATGGTGGTTTCACATGGAATGAAGGAGGTGTTGGGAGCATACTACGTAATGGGGAGAGTATGTGGATGTATTCAGGCATAATAGGCAGTCAGTCTCTGTTCCTAAGATGGGGATGAGAATTAAGACTGCTAGATTGCAGTAATCACTGCTGCCTCATTGAGAAGGTGCATTTGAATGCTACATCACTGTCCCAGACCTTGCAGAACAAGTAGCACAAATTATTTACAGGTCCTTGTAGCACATTAGAGCAGTCGAAGTTAATGTGTAGCAGCAATAATCCTTGGTGTGCTGAGCACAGGTGTAATCCACCATGTAGGACTCTATATGGAGACGTTCAGAAGGTTCTTGCTCAAGAAAAACTCAAAATCTCAGTGGAAAAAATGGCAAGCATAATTTTTTAGTATGTGTAATTTATATTTCATGGATATTTGACTGTGCTTGTGTGACAATAGTGAGCGTTGTAGTGCTGCTTGGTTTTGTTGCTGCTGTCTTTTCTTTCCCTGTAAAGTGTTACAGTTTACTAATCATACGTGTAAGTTAGGGTGTAAGTTGATTATGGAGTTCCACGTACTTGGATACGCAGCAAGTATCTACTAAGGATGTGTTTTAATTAATGGTTAGTCCTACTGGCCGGGTACTGGCCTGTGTAATGTACAGCAAGGGCAGTGCCACTGTACGACTGCACCGTCTCAAGAACAGCCATCAGAATGTTGAATTTCTTCAGTGTTTGCAATTAATATCAATCATTTAAAGCCACCTCATTGCAGCTACTGCGATTCTGATGTTTGAGGGTCTGACTGTTTGTTATTCCTCCTGTTTTGTACAGTTATCTGGCAGACCAGTGCTGGAATGGCGGCTGCATCTACCTGATCATGTTGCGGAGGATCAAGCGCAAAGCCCCTCTCCCTCCGTGCAATGGCAGCGGTGGCGGCAACTGTGCAGAGATACCGAGTGAGCACCACAGCAGCGTCTCCTCAGAGCCCGTGGGCAGCCCCACGCAGAATGGCAAGCGGACCCGCAAACTCGGCGTCATTTCCCGCTCTTCGTTCACCAAGGACAGCAAAGACAGTCGAGAGTTTGAGCTTGAGAATGGCTACAGTTCCATGGAAACAGAGGTCACATCCCCTGAGGCCAGCACCCCTGTGGGCACACCGACTGACGAGAGGCCAGTCTTCAGTCCCTCAGTGATGATACCAAATCACATGAAAGTTGGGAGCACTGCCACTTTGCCCAGTCGCTCCTACTCACGTCTGTCTGAGAACTGCAAGACGGAGTCTGTAAGCAGCGAACCACCTAACCAGGTAAATCATCTCCACTTTGCATCAGTTAGTAGCTGTTAGAAGAAGGGGTTAGGAGAAGGTTACCAATCAGCCATAACCAACCATTTCAGTACTGGCGAATCATTTTGCCACTTTTTTCCCCATTGAATTAGTTGATTGGCCTAAAAGTATTGGACTTGCTTTTGAAAGAAAAAAGTGAAATATGAATTTATTAAAATATGAACTTAACAGAACATTTTTAACACCCCAGCAGACATACCAACACGGACTTCAACTCTACCCACAACGGTGTCTGCAAACATTCTATAATTCTTTATCCATCATCAAAAATGTCCTTATTTGTGTTTCCTGGCTGAGTGTCCCTCCCAGTCACAGCTCCAGTAGCTTTTAAAGACCATAGACTTTCCCACAGTGCAAAGGATTGGTTCAGACATGAAAAACACATGTTGAGTGAAGCCCAACTGTCGTGTCACCTCCGTGTAAACATCTGTGGTAAACATCAACATGCCAAGGTATGCAGTCGTGTGGCAAACAGCTCAGCTCATACAGTGACAGGTCTTAATTCATGATCTCTGTCTTGTAAACACAGTTCTACTCCTTTACATTACCATCAACTGTTGCCAAACGCATAAAACTTGCACCACCAACAGAACAAAAATTCTAATAACACTGGAAAATGAAGAGCCAAATTCAGCTCCTTGTGAACCAACACGTTTTTTTGGTGAGAGTGCACTTGTGTTCATGGAAGATGTGATGATTACATACTGCACTGTAGGTTTGTTTGTTACTAGATGGGGAAGACTTTAGCCCTATTGAAGGGGGATTTCAGCACTGCTGACTTTGTGTAAAACTAGCCACAATAATTACTTCAGGTGATATTAAAGCTGGACGATATGTACAAAAAAATCGTATCTTGATATATTTTAGATGAGTGGCAGTATACGATACAATCCACGATGTGAAAAAACACCCCATGAATTCCTTCGTCTCTCTTTCGACTATATTTAAAAATTGATATTTGACCTTTATACTTCTTTATACAACCCCAATTCCAATGAAGTTGGGATGTTGTGTTAAACATAAATAGAAACAGAATGCGATGATTTGCAAATCATTTTCGACCTATATTCAATTGACAAAGACAAGACATTTCATGTTCAAATGGATAAACCTTATTGTTTTTTGCAAATATTCACTCATTTTGAATTTGATGCAACAGGGGCATGTTTACCACTGTGTTACATCACCTTTCCTTTTAACAACACTCAATAAGTGTTTGGGAACTGAGGGCACTAAGTGTTGAAGCTTTGTAGGTGGAATACTTTCCCATTCTTACTTGATGTGCAGCTGCAGTTGCTCAACAGTCCGGGGTCTCCGTTGTCGTATTTTGCGCGTTATAATGCGCCACACATTGTCAGTGGGAGACAGGTCTGGACTGCAGGCAGGTCAGTCTAGTACCCGCACTCTTTCACTACAAAGCCAAACTGTTGTCACACACGCAGAATGTGGCTTGGCATTGTCTTGCTGAAATAAGCAGAGATCACCATCAGAGATGCTGGCTTTTGAACTTTGCACTTATAACAATACGGTCCTTTTCCTCTGTGGCCCAGAGGACACGATGTCCACGACTTCCAAAAACAATGTGACTCGTCAGACCACAGGTTTCGGGGTGTTGCTGATATATGGCTTTTGCTTTGCATGGTAGAGTTTTAACTTGCACTTGGAGATGGAGTGATAAACTGTGTTCACTGACAATGCTTTTCTGAAGTGTTCCTGAGCCAATGTGGTGACATCCGTTACAGAAAGTTGCTGGTTTTAATGCCAGTGCCGTCTGCGGGATCAAAGGTCATGGGCTTTCAGTCTTGGTTTTGGCCTTGCCGCTTACTTGCAGAGCTTTCTCCAGAGTCTCTGAATCTTTTGATGATATTATGGACTGTAGATGATGAAATCCCTAAATTCCTTGCAACTGCACATTGAGAGACATTGTTCTTACTGTTTGCTCACACAGTTGTTCACAAAGTTGTGAACGTTGCCCTTTCGTGGACGCTCCCTTTATACCCACTAATGACCAGTCTCCAGTTAACCTGTTCACCCGTGGAATGTTCCAAACTGGTGTATTTTGAACATGAAATATCTTCTCTTTGTAGTGTATTCATTGAAGATCAATTGAAAAGGATTTGCAAATCATCGTATTCAACATCCCAACATCATTGGAATTGGGGTTGTACAATAAGTCTCATGCTCCCTCCATAGTGTTTACGTGAGTGCGTGAGGGGGTGCAGAGTAGAGGAGGAGCTGAGAGCATGGTGCAGAGCAGAGTGAGGGAGCAGTAAAAAGGTTTCTGCAAGAATGAGTCAGAATGTTATTGAAAAACGTAACCATTTGACAAAAAACGATATTGCAGATACAGCCAGATATCAATAAAAATATCGATACATATCACCCAGCTCTAATTGATTCCACACCCGTAAATATTTATTCATTTATTAAACCTGGCTCAGACACCTTGTATTGTTTACTCTGTGGCAAACTTTCATACCTGCTGCAGACATTGCCGAAGTGATGTATTGAAGGAACAAAACAGCAGGGACAGATGTCCCTTTGGAGGTCAGCACATACAGGCCGGTTCATACTTAGTGTGGATGTAGTGCAGTTTGTGTGCTGTTGTGCTGAACCCTCTACATTGATTCATTGTATAACATAGTCTATAGCCTACATGTGAACATCAAAATTAATTAAATTAAATTAAATGAATCCAAATTTTTATTATTAATATAAGTGGGATATGAGGTCATCGTCCTCTAACACTGTATCAGTGATCAAGCCACCTGTTACGCACATTTTTTGGAGGTGATGGCAGAACATGTAGCCACTCCCATCTCAGTCATTTGTGCTGAGGTTTCTTATCACATGGGAATGGGTCATAAACTTTACAGATGTCCTGTAGTAAAATTACACCACTGCCCATGTAAACCTAATCCCATCAGCATAGGGCTTTTAATGTAGAACAGAAGGTGGCTTAGAACTTAGTAAAGAGCACTTTATCAGTTCCTCATCAGCCTGTAAAAACAAGGAGAGTTCATGTAGCCGTGTATACTCTTTGGCCACAAAGATTCAGACTCTGGTCAGCCTGATTTTTACGCATCCAGCTTTGCAGACAGTGCAGTCCGTCAATTTCAGTTTCAGTGAAAAAGATGCGCACGGGTTGGTTTTCAAAACATCTGTTTCTTTCATGTGTACAAAACTGGCTTGCTGTGAAAGGGCCTTAAGTAAGGAGGCACATTGCTTTTGTGATCTTGGCAGTTTGATATACATTTGAGTCTTCTCAATGTTACATTATTGCAGGGTACATTATTGCCCAAACCCAATCCAAACACTTTCTTGAGATGGTGTAGCTCCACTGTCTTCCATGACTGCCTGAAAGGGCAATGGGTTGATGCTCATCATGTAATTACTTTGGACCCCACAGTGTGGCTAAGTGCATATGTTTCTGATCTAATCAACCCTGAGAGAACCTCTGTGGCATTCCCTGGAGCACACGGGCCTTGTGATGTCTAAAGTCTTATAAAGTCTCAAAATAACCATTCTGGCTTCCCCAGCAGATGAGTCCATATGCTAGTGGTTGTTCATGCTAGTGGTTATTCGTGCTAGTGGTTGTTCGTACCAGCTTCGAGGGATCACACCAGAAGTTCTAGCAGTTTGATCTTGACCAATCACGGGGCATTTCAAAGGCAGGAAGGTTTTGCTTCCATGAAACTCAAGGAGTCCAGGCATTTCTGATGAACCACTATAGAGGACCAGGCTCAAAGTCTGCTTAATGTTACAAATGACTCCTTTTTTAGGGTGGACAGAGCGAAATGCAGGTTTCTCACACAATCTGAGCAAAAGCACAGTCACAGGCTAAACTGTCTGGAAGCTCTTGCATTTGTATGGGATTTCAGTGGCCTGGGTTTATTTTTGTTGATCAGTTTTATTAATGAAAGACAGGTCTGTTGAGCAAAGAGATTTCAGGGACACGATTATGAAATGTATCACCTGCTCGTGAAGATGTGTTGACAGTACAGATCTGAGCAATAGATATTAGGACTGGGCGATATGAACAAATCATATCCTGATATATTTTAGCTGAATGTCGATATACAATATACAATATGATGTCTGATGTGAAAAATACATTGTGAAAAAGGACACCCCATGAAATCCTTATTCCAAATTTTATACTATATTTAGACTTAATTTCTTCTTGAAACACACCAAATCTTATGCAGAGTAGAGCAGGAGCTGAGAGCAGGGAGCAGAGCAAGATTGAAACAGAACATTATGTAAAAACTTCTGAACTCAATATAAACAATATTGTCTCAGCGCATATCATGTTTCTTTATATCCCAATATTGATATAAATATTGTTCTATCGCCCAGCCCTAATAGATGTTATAATGAATCATTAAGCGTGGCTTGTTTATGCCTTTTCATGCATGTGCAAAATAGAAACCATTATGCTATGTACTGGTGGGAGACATGCCTATAGTTGTACTTGGGGCGTGAGGAGCACTGTCGTGGGAATGTGCAAGGAGGGAAGGATCCGACTGCACACGGGCTTTCTGTGTCGGTGATTCATCCTCGCCAGCGGCCTTTCATTAACAGTTGTCTGTCTTTTCCACAGAAAAGTTAATGCTAACATGTAAGCACATGCTGAAGGAGTCGGGTTGTTTGCTGATCTGTCAGCAGGTCTAAGTGCCATGCTCTACGAGTTCCAGCTTTCTCAGGCTCTGCATTCAAAACAGGGTTTGACGTAAAGCTGTGTGAAGACACAGCTTACAGTTAAATCAGTAAAAGCATTTTGTAGGCTTACTGCTGATTGCAGGTTATACTAGAACGCCATATGTCCAAGTGTTTGTGGACACCTCTTGTAAATGAAAGCCTTCAGTTGCTTTAGGTTGTGTCAGTTGCTGACACAGATTTGCAAATGCACAAATGCACAGCTTGTCTAGCCCATTGATAGATGTATTGGTAATGGAATAGGACTCAAAAGGAGTCTTAAGCTCCTGAGAGAAACTGTTTACAACAAATAGTACTTACTCTTACTCTGACCTCGTTTAACCTGTGCCCTTTTCCCGCCTTCCCCCCTTTCCCCTGATAACATTAGCATTCTCACCTTACCCTCACCTCTTTCCCCATTCCTCTCCTTGCACACTTACTCCACCCCCCCCCTCCCCAGGGTACTTAAACCCTGAAGGTCTTGGCATTCTTGGGACTCAACCAGATTGCCGATAAACCGCTGATCAACTAAGCTGTGCTAAGCCATGTATGATTGTCTGTCTGCACATGAAAATGCAATCTGAACACACAGTCTCCACAGTCTCTGAATTTCAAACACCCCATAATACCAAGCTCTTGAGCACTGGATCTGTATTCTCTGGAATGATAGTTCGTGCCAGTACTTTGTGGTGCGTTGGGGAGTTGGTGATGAGGTGGGGTACAGTTCATCCAACATCCTTATCTCAATCTGTTGATGCTGAATGCAATCAAATCCTCACAGCAATTTGCCAAAATGTAGCAGAAAGCCTTCCCTGGACAGTTACTCCAACAAAAGCAGGATCAACTCTTTATATGACCCATGATTTCATGATGAAATGAATGGTGAATGAGCAGGTGTCCCAATACTTTTGTCCATAAATTGTATATAATTATTGTATATTATTGTGATGTTATAATTGTGTTAAATTGTCACTGTGCACTATTCTGGGTGTTTTGTAAACCTATATAAAAGTGTTATACACTATATGCCCAATAGTTTGTGGACGCCTGTTTTTATGAGTGAATTCAGCTACCGTATTTTCTGGACTATAAGACGCAACGGAATATAAGCCACACCCGCAAAGTTTAAAAAATAAAACCCTGGAAAATAACATATATAAGAAGAAAAAGCTGCACCTCATTATAAGCCACATGGTTTAAAGCGTGGGTTTAGAGTAGCGGCTTATAGTCCAGAAAATACGGTACTTGGATTTGATTGGTTAAGCTCTTTGGACAGTACTCCCATGTACTGCCACCTTGCTGTGTAAAATGTAGTTTGCTTTAAATGGGATCTTTAAACGTAAATGTAGATCCAGTCATTAGAACCTGAACTCACTAATAACCTTGGGGCTGAGTTAGAGCTGGTATGAACAAAAAAACACATTCCAATATATTTTAGCTGAATGGCTAAATATGATATATGATGTGAAAAAATAAGGACACCCCAAGAAATGTTTTTTCTATTTTGTTTTACTTTATTTAAACATTCAAATGTATTTTAATTTCTTTTTTTTTACACACACTAACTTTTGTGCCCCCTCCGTAGTGTGTATGTGAGCATGAATGGGGACGAGAGCAGGGGTGGAGCAGAGCAAGGGAGCAGAAAAAATTCATGTAAACAAATCTCAGTGCCGTGTTTCAGAATCGAGTGTAAAGCCTTCCCTAATGAGAGTAGAAAGTTACATTCCTTTGATTTTTAAACAAACCTTGGATGATCTTGTGATGATGGATGTCAACAAACCTTTGTCCATAAACTGTAGTATTAATGTGGATTTGTCCACTGCATGGACAAAAGTACTGGGACACTTTCACCAATATTTCTATGGAAATCAAAGGTATAAGAAAGAGTTTGTCCTGCTTTTGTTGGAGAAACCTTCCCCACAAAAGGCCTTTTACTAGATTTTGCAGCTGTGAGGATTTGATTGCATTCAGTGATAAGATCATTAGTGAGCTAAGGATAATCACCATCCCACCTCACCCCCAACTCCCCAACTCATGCTCCACTCAAAAGTATTGGGTGGAGCTCCCTCTTTCCACAGAACATGCCTGGCATAAGGCAAGCTGCCAATAGGATCGTGTCTGTCTTCTTTAGAGAGGCCTATTCTATTGCCAGTGCTTCTCTACAGGTGCTGGACAAGCTATGTGTGCATTTGGACATCTGTGTCAGCAATGGGTGCAATCAAATGCAATCATTAGTGCAGCAACACAAATATTACTGGGGTTCTTAAAGGTAACCGAGCTGTTTTTTGTAAGTTGGCTATTGCAGATTAGTATCACTGCACTCCTGCAGATGGCATTAGATTTCAGTAGCTGAAGGTTAAAAGCATTACACTCTGTGAGATGAAATCAATAACCTGCTTATATTTAGGCCAATCTCACACTGATTGTCTCATGAAAATTTATGTGCTGCTATTTTCAGTATAACCACGAGAGAAGCTTTGATCTTGCTCAGTTAAAAATGGCACAGCAGCCTTAATATGCAGCTCCTACCTGAACTTGTCTTTCCTGTAACAATACTTCAGGAATATTCTTCAGGTGGTTCTCGCAAAGCTAGCACAGCTCGAAATACTCAGAGATATTCATCATTCTTTCTTCATCTTCTGTTGTTTTTTTTTTTTTCTTCCTGCAAGCATCACGTGCATCATAGAGCGGTGCAGGATATTGCTCTGATATTCAGTGGCTCTTATAAGAAACGAATGAGGCAGCTTTATTGCTGCAGGTGAATACAGTTTATTTTCCTGCTGTCTCATTTCCCTTCTTCTTCTTAGTGTCAGATGTGACAAGGAGGCAGCGAGAGCCCCCCCACACACACACACACACCCCACCCCACCCCTCACCACCCCATTCTATGGTATAATTGAACACGTTTGATCTGAGTTAATTAACATGAAAAAGGACATTGCATTCTCTACTCCTTTCATGTGTTCAAGCCAGGTCAGCATATCAGATTAATGGATAGGAGGTGGCGAACAGGAGCATGTTTATTTACACATGATGAAAATGATAGTAGTGATAGTTGGTGCTGTAGAAGTTCACTTTTGAGCATTTTCTTCCGTAAAGAGGCTTTTATTTTCTTCAACAGGCTTGAGAGGAAAATTATTTTTGGTACAGTTTTCCAAACCAAATTTGAAAAGGCCAATTTTCGAACCACCTTAGGACTCCCTCTATCACATACGATGCTCCCTACACTAGGAGGGTGAAGACAATCACACGTCTCCTCTGATGCATGCGACTGGAGCCACCGCCTCTTTTCGAAGTGCCAGTATTGCATCTTTGCTGGACAGCCAATGCCCTCGGAGGAAAGTGCTGGTTCCCAGCTCCGATAGAACAACTAACAGACAGCTGGGTGAACGAGCATCGTACTGGGTGTGATGTGAGGAAAGCGTGCCATCCACCCACCCAGAGAGAGCATGGACGATTTGGGCCAATCACGTAACCCACACTTGCAGCAGAACAGCAAAGTATGCCTGAGGCAAACCCCAGATTCAGGAGGAACAGAGATTGGTTCTCTGGACTGCTTCCAGGCTTGAAAACAGACCAACGTACTGAACCCAACATTCTGAACTCTCAGAGTGATGTGTGTTTTAAGTCTGTCCATAACGATATCATTCATTTTTAAATGGATTAAGCAGCGTATTCAAATACACTGAACTATAAACTCATTTTAGGTGTGAATAAATATGAATGAATCACCAGTATAACACTGTGTACTGCCAAGTACAGTTGTATGCAAGATTTCACAAGGTTCGCCTCATTGTACTAAGTACTGTGGGGACTGTGAGGCTCATCGAAAGCTTCAGATTGCAATGTTTGAAATTGTGGATTTTGAACTATGTTTTTGGAATTTTCCATTTGATCAGGATTTGCTGATATTTGGTGGAATTCATTCATTATGTTGTTCTCTCATGCAGTATTGTTAATACCACTAGTGGCAACACAGTCCCAAAGCATGATACAGTGGGGAAAATAAGTATTTAGTCAGTCACCAATTGTGCAAGTTCTCCCACTTAAAAAGATGAGAGAGGCCGTTAATTGACATCATAGGTAGACCTCAACTATGAGAGACAAAATGTGAAAAAAAAATTGAGAAAATCATTTTGTCTGACTTTTAAAGAATTTATTTGCAAATAATGGTGGAAAATAAGTATTTGGTCAATAACAAAAGTTCATCTCAATACTTTGTTGTATATCCTCTGTTGGCAATGACAGAGGTCAAACGTTTTCTGTAAGTCTTCACAAGGTTGGCACACACTGTTGCTGGTATGTTGGCCCATTCCTCCATGCAGATCTCCTCTAGAGCAGTGATGTTTTGGGGCTGTCGGCGGGCAACACAGACTTTTAACTCCCTCCAAAGGTTTTCGATGGGGTTGAGATCGGGAGACTGGCTAGGCCACTCCAGGACTTTGAAATGTTTCTTACGAAGCCACTGCTTTGTTGCCCTGGCAGTGTGCTTGGGATCATTGTCATGCTGAAAGACCCAGCCACGTTTCATCTTCATTGCCCTTGCTGATGGAAGGAGGTTTGCACCCAAAAGCTCACAATACATGGCCCCATTCATTCTTTCATGTACACGGACCAGCCGTCCTGGTCCCTTTGCAGAGAAACAGCCCCAAAGCATGATGTTGCCACCCCCATGCTTCACAGTTGGTATGGTGTTCTTTGGATGCAACTCCGCATTCACTGTCCTCCAAACACGACGAGTTGTGTTTTTACCAAATAGTTCTACTTTGGTTTCATCTGACCATATGACATTCTCCCAATACTCTTCTGGAACATCCAAATGCTCTCTAGCAAACTTCAGACGTGCCTGGATATGGACTGGCTTAAGCAGGGGGACACGTCTGGCACTGCAAGATCTGAGTCCCTGGCGTCGTAGTGTGTTGCTGATGGTAGCCTTTGTAACGTTGGTCCCAGCTTTCTGCAGGTCATTCACTAGATCCCCCCTTGTGGTTCTGGGATTTTTCCTCACCGTTCTTGTGATCATTTTGACCCCACGGGCTGAGATCTTGCGTGGAGCCCCAGATCGAGGGAGATTAGTAGTGGTCTTGTAGGTCTTCCATTTTCTAATTATTGCTCCCACAGTAGATTTCTTCACACCAAGCTGCTTGCCTATTGCAGATTCAGTCTTCCCAGCCTGGTGCAGGTCTACAATTCGGTTTCTGGTGTCCTCCGACAGCTCTTTCGTCTTCACCATAGTGGAGTTTGGAGTGTGACTGTTTGAGGTTGTGGGCAGGTGTCTTTTATACTGTTAACGACTTCAAACAGGTACCATTAATACAGGTAATGAGTGGGGGAAAGAGGAGCCTCTTAAAAAAGAAGTTACAGGTCTGTGACAGCCAGAAATCTTGCTTGTTTGTAGGTGACCAAATACTTATTTTCCACCATTATTTGCAAATAAATTCTTTAAAAGTCAGACAAAATTATTTTCTCAATTTTTTTTCACATTTTGTCTCTCATAGTTGAGGTCTACCTATGATGTCAATTACAGGCCTCTCTCATCTTTTTAAGTGGGAGAACTTGCACAATTGGTGACTGACTAAATACTTATTTTCCCCACTGTACATCCACTCGCATTATTCACAGCAAGGTGTTTTTTTTCTTCTTTTTTTCTTTCATCTGAACCTTCCTACAGTTAGTTCCTACAGCTTATGAACAGTATTATGCCAGCATGTGAACAGTACTACCTGTTGGTTTTCTTGGTCTTCCAGATCTTGACCTCCACAGTTCCCCTCCACACTATATCTCTTATAGCCGTCCCTTGTGTTTACACTACTTAAGTGTAAAATACCGTAGACAGTAGTTCAGACCGTTGCTTGGAGAAGCCCTTGGTTGCTGAGTGTTAAATAGCTAGTTGTTGTAGAAGTTGTATTTACGTTTTTCTCAATGAAAAACTACAAAATGCGTTCTTTTGGCCATGGCTGTCCAAAGTTCTACAACTTGTTAATTTTTATGTTTGTGTTTATGTGTAAAGCATTTTATGGGCCACATGGGAAATAGTCTTTTGGGGGATAAGGGTGCTGATAATGCATGCCCATGAAAATGTTAAGCATGACATGCCAACTATTTTCAACAGCAAGTTTGTAATTAATATAATCACTTTATATTTTTGATTTATTGCAAATACAGTTCTTTGCAAAAATTATTCACCCTCTTGGCATTTCATCTATTTTGTTACATTTCAACCTGTATTGAACTGTTGTTTTTTTATGATCTGAATTGTATGTCATGGATCTGCACAAAATACTCTAAGTTGGTGAAGTGAAATAAGAAATATATATGTATACAAATATTTTTAAATTAAAAAACTGAAATTTTGCATGTGCCTATCTATTCAGCCCCTTTGCTATGGCTTCAGAAGTCACATGCCTAGAGAAATTAAGTCCACCTATGTGCAATCAAAGTGTCACATAATCTGTCAGTATATACACACCTTTTCTGAAAGCCCCCAGAGGCTGCAACACCATTAAGCAAGAGGTTACCAACAAACAACACCATGAAGACCAAGGAGATCTCCAAACAAGTCAGTGACAAAGTTGTTGAAGTACAAGTCAGGGTTGGGTTGTAAAAAAATGTTGTTGTTTTTTTTTACAAACAATGTCTGATGATCCCCCAGAGCACACCATCAAATCCATTATTAAATGGAAATAACATGGTATCACAACAAACCTGCCAAGAGAGGGCCAGCCACCAAAACGAGGACATTAATCAGAGACAGCACAGAGTCCAAAGGTAACCCTGAGGGAGCTGCAGAGATCCAAAGCAGAGACCACAATAAGCCATTCACTCCATAGAGCTATTAGATATTTTAGACTGTCAGTGATGTGAGCCTGGGATAGAGGTTCACCTTCCAACAGGACTACTTGTGTGTGTGGTTTAAGGAGAACATATAAATGGATTGGAATGGCCTAGACAAAGGCCAGTCCTTAATTCAGTTGAGAATCTGTGGTCAGACTTGAAGAAACCATTTAGTTTGAAGGAGCTGTAACAGTTTTGCCCTGAGGAATGGTCAAAATTCCCAGGGGTGAGATGTGGCAAGTTCATAGAGACTTATCCAAAGCGACTTGCAGCTGTGATTGCTGCAAAAGGGGGCTCTGCCAAATACGAACTTTAGGGGGGTGCCAAGGGGGGTGAATACTTTCACAAGACACTGTAAATATGACCAATTTATACCAAAAATCATACTTTGGGATGCCTCATGCCTGTTTGAGGTATATGATTCTAAGCTTTAGCATGTGTTAAACATGTGCCTGCACCAGTTCCTCACCTGACACAAATTCATACATCAATCAAGTAAAGTAAAATGCTGTTTATAAACTTTGTAATTCTTTAAAACAGAATATCAGATCTGTATAAGTTGAAGCTCTTGGTATCACTTATCTGAAATTATCTCAGCGTTTAATCTGTTTTTGAGTTTAAACATAGCTTAGTTATAATTTAAATGGTTACCAAGTAAATGTTTATACATTCAAACATATATTAAAACAGGTTGCATCACACTCAGTACTGATCATGTTCACAAGTGTATGTATTCTTAAGACCACATGAATATTTTGACTCGTACTGAGCTGGCAAAAACACTGACTGTGTACTGAGGGTTTAACTTAAACTCTAATCCTGATACCTGTTTAACCTTTAAGCTCCAAACACGAAGCTGCATCAACAGTTGAATTTTAATCAGTTAACTGTATTTGGCCTCATTGTCATAAGACTTCAAAGATGCTGAGATCTGTTTTAAGTAGTATTGATTCTAGGCTGTTTGTCAGCCTGAGAACCAGAGCTGTGCCTGTGACAATTAAGGAAACCATTATAAGGCTGGAAAACAAGGGAAAAAAAAGATCATCCAAACATCAGCCTCTCAAAATGTGACTGGAACATAATTGATGTAACACTAGCGACTCTGGGTAGGAGTGTCAGTTCGAAAAGATACGATGGCTTCACGCGTATCAGAGGAAGCATGTTATGCTGTTTGGGTAGCATCTTTCTAACGTCACAATGACCAGCAGTCACCTGTCCAGAACCCTGAAGAGGATGAAGAAAGGAGATGGTGGTAAAACGACTTGTACTAACTACTGCCTCTAAAGTTTGTAGCAGCAGCATCTATGAAGGAATGCAGAGGATGGATAGATCCCAAACTATTTTTTTCTGCCCCTAGAAAGATCCTCTTCTAGAATGTTCCTCTACACCCAGTGACAGTAATGGCAGCAGACACGCTGAGATTAATGAAACTCTGCTCAGGACCATATGAGACGTCTGGAGCAGCCTTGGGCTCCGGTAGCTGTCAGAGGCAGGTGCTCCTGAAAGTCTCTCGCTCTTTATTTATAGAGCTTTCCGAAGAGGAAGCAGCCTGGATCAAAAACGGATTCAACCAAGTGGGATGGAAAACACATCAGTTTGCTTTCTTTCCAATCACCTTGAATGTTGCTTTAGAGATGATGTTTCCTTATTTAGGGCCCAACAGCAGCAGACGTGCTTTCAGTTCAGTGATGTTTTTGCTGATGAGTCGTAATTGGGGAAGAGGGAGTTTGCATCCGATCACAAATGTTTGCTAGTATTTCTTTGCGCGTGAGCCATTGGCCAGGCTGAAAAGTGCTTTGACAACAAGAATGTAATTTAAGCATAAGAAACAGCTGGTGCTCGACCGGGCTTTGATTTGAGCATGATGTAACTGTTTCATGACCAGCTTGTTGGACCATAAGAAGAAGCATTGTCTGCTTTTAGCTGATGTCACTTGTGGTTCAGGATAGACACTGTCCATCAAAAGTTTGAGAGCTTCATCTTTTCTTTTCAGATTCTCCAGATGATACTTTTTTTTGACAGTTCAATTAGTGCAACAGATGTGGTACCCAAGAGTTGGCCCTCTTACTGGGGAACTTTGATCCCAGGTGAAGCCACAGCCATGGAGTCCGGAGAGTATAATTCACTTCTCTCCTGCCAATAAACAGGTCCTCCTTCTCCCCATTTGGTGGCCAGCACGTTCTTCTCCAGGCACAATAAGCAGTCTAGTGATCTTGGTAGAGGACGAGGGGTCTTCACATTCCTAGTTGGTAGACCTCACCTGCAGGTGGATCTGGAAGTGACCAGATTGGGGGTGTAATGATACAGTCAGCCAAGGATTCACATTGACATATAATACTTAGTTCACGGTTAGATATTGCTGTGATATTTTGAACAGATTTTGAAGGGAAGTGATGAATGTAGTTATGTTTTGACTTCTGCTGCTTTGACTAGAACCGGGAAGTGGGAGCACCTACATTAGGTATTGAACTACTTTTTAGTAAAAAAAAAAAAAATTATTATTGTACATTGACATATAACAAGGAAATTGGCTCTGGTGTACTGTTTTACCAGTTTACCAGTGCTATGGCTGGGAGATATTGGGAGATATTGGGATATAAACAGAGCGGGATATATGCTGAGGCGATATTGTTTATATTGCGTTTTTAAAGTTTTAAATTATTTTATTTTTCATATTGTATTTTTCACATCATATATTGTGTCATATATTATATATCTCCATTCAGCTAAAATATATCGTGATATGATTATTTTTTCCATATCACCAAACCCTAACCAGTGTGAATATATTTCCCCTAATAACACAAACCTCAAGTGTATTCCAGTGTCATTATTATCATCATTAGACAAGCCAAAACAAACCATGCACCTATCCATCCATATCTACTTTGTTGCAACATTTTAGATTAAAAAAACGTGGTGTTTGTGTTTAGTGTATTTGTGTGTGTTTTGGGATGTCATGTGTGTAGCAGTGTAAAATCTCCAGCATTTAGCTTTATTTTTGTTTAAGGTTTTATTTGTGATTCTTACAATAAATATTGAAAAAGAGGTTAATATTGTTCAATATATTTTAACTCCTGATTTATTTTGGCAGTCTTTTACTTCAAGTTAATTATAACTTCATGTCTAAATTACGTGTCTATATGACAGAATAAAACTTGAACTTTGGTCAGAGTTTGTTATCGTTAAAGATTGGCACTCCTAGATCATCTTGGGGCCCAAAAAATGTTGCATAATGTGCAATATTTTGTCACTATATTATAAAAGCAGTGCATTGCGTTTCAGTAATTTTACAATCTTTATTTTGTTCTCTGAGTTGCAAACTTTTGTCAGTTGTTCCTTTGTCAACTAAGTGCCAAGATCTGAATGGCTTTCTATAAAAGATATTATTTGTTATTGTAATCCGAATCGTAATGATCATGTAATAAATAAAGTATTTTGAAGAGTAAAATGTCTCCAAACTTTTGACCGTCAGTCTGTCTGAAGAGTTTATGGTTAAGATGCTTCTCATTTTCCCTCTTCTCAATTTCTCTTTCAGCCTAGGGATGCTGGTCATATCTGGAAGATGCACATGGTGAAGGGGAAGGACGGCTTGGGCATTCAGATTACAGGTGGCCGCGGCTCCAAGCGCTCTCCGCATGGAATCGTGGTGGCCCATGTGGAGGAAGGAGGAGCTGCTCAAAGGTAACATCCTAGCGCGTTGCTCTATTGATAAAAGGCAACCATTTGCTGTCATGGCAACCGTGGATGCCATGGTGATACTATTGCATTGACATTTTATCCATATGCAAAGTGTCATGGCAACTCAAGTACACTTCAGGACACTCATTAATCTTCAAAGCCGCTGCAGCATGCGTGTTTAGATCAGTTTAAAATATACAACTGGATTACTGCATTGTCTTGCTCAAAGGTTGTGTCTGTTATTGTTTGAGGGGTGTTACTTATTACTGTCTTGTATAATCAGCCTTGAGGTCTTTTAGCTGTGTTGAGCATCACATAATGGTGGCTCAGGATTTCCTAAGAGGCTTTGAGTCACAGGACCGGTGTAAAAACAGACACAATGCAATATAATCACAAACCACACTTTCAGCCCGGTTCAAGCCCGTGGCACTGTAGCTAACCTCCCTGGACATGGACAGCAGAGAAAAATCACTGGAAGGTTGCAAAGAAGGATTGTTCAGATTGTGGCTAATGAACCTCAGCTTCCAGACAAGAAAGAATTCCTTTCATAGAAATAAATAAGGTCCCTACAGTTAAACATGGTGGAGGTTCAAAGATGGTTTGGGGTTGTTCTGCTGCTTCTGACACCGTATGCCCTGACTGTATGCATGGAATTATGAAATTTGAAGACGACCAAAGACATTTGGAGCACAGGGTCAGAAAAGTGGGTCTCAGTCAGAGGTTATGGGTCTTGCAGCAGGACAACAACCCATACTTCAAAAACCTAACCTAACATCCAGTAATGATGTCCATTCCAGTTTTGGAGTTCTGGATGGAATGATATCGGATTTGACTTTGACTGTAATGTTCTGAAAAAAAGGGTCAATGTTCTGATGTAAGTGCAGGGGTGACAGTATTTTTGGCCATGGCTGTATGAGGGGCAGTATTTAAAGGACAATACAGTGCTGGAAGTTAAGTGATGGAGAGAGTGGGCAGTGTTAAGTGTCCTTTACCACCAAATTATTCCACAGGGTTGTAATTCTGCAGCTCAAAAATAGAAAGTGTGAAACAGTACCATGCGTTGCGAGAGTGCACTAACTCTGCAATGAGGCACATTTTTTGTCTGTTCCATCTCACATACATCTGGCCCTGAGTGTTGTAATAGTCTTAATCCTGTTGAAATAGTCTTTCAGCATTTTGTTTGTGGCCTGTGTTTCTGTGTTGACTGCTGCCTTTTATCTCCCAACAAAAATGGCTGAGATAGTACCACTTATTTACACCTGATTTTAACAAGGCACAGAGGAAACTAGCTGCCACTGAATCACTTTGAAAATACAAGCATCTATACTTCTGGTATTTGCTTGCGTTTATCTGCATTGTAGGGCCCAACCAATGTATCAGTTGGCAGAGAGAACCGTAGATATTGTTAAAGTCTCTGTACTAATGGTAGTGATTTTCATACCTACTCCTGGCCAAAGTGACATAATTGTGTCTAAAACAGCTGGGCATAAAGGCCACACGATTGGACACATACCACCCGAAAATGTAACAACTTGGCAAGTCTGCATGGTGACCTGAATACACCTTGATTGTTAATTGGCTGAATTCATGCTGTTAACTTCACATACCCCCCCCATCTTTGTCCATCAGCCAACTTCAATAAAAGCTTATCTTCTGTTTATTGACAGTAACGACAATCTCAGTGGTGTTTGGATATTTGCCGTTTGTTCTTGCATTGAGGTCTGTTTAGAACACGGGTTCATGTTTAATAAGAGATCAGTGTTATGGGTGATTAGAAATTCTAATTCACACGTTTACAAAGTTTCTCTCCGCAAGAGCTTTTGCAAGCTTCATATTGTAAGGAGCTCCTTTTAACTTCACCTTCACCCAGTTATACAAACTCAAAATCCCCAAATTCTTTTACATATAAACACTAGGGCCTGTTCCCTTTGTTCCTTATTGGTGCTGTGTGGGGAAAGAACAGCCTTCAGCTTCGTGCTTGAACAGCTTTGAGCTACAGTGTGCCCAAAAGCTCTGGCTTTAAAGTTTGCAAGAGGTATAAATATCAGACAACGCAGACAGTCCAGTGCTAGGGCGGGTGCTATGTCGCATCCCTGTCTGCACTAGGTATTAGGACTAGACATATCAGACCATCATGCTTGAACCATTGGAGAACCCAGTATGAGTCATAACACCTGACAGTGTGAAGTAATTCAGACTAAACTGCTGAAACTAGACGAACAACAATGGCTGAGAAATACCAGAGAACTCCTGTATCCCTTTACTTCCTGCACCCTGTCTTTTCCCCCGCTCCCTGTGAATGCCCGAACACACACTGTGCATTAAGCTGCAACATGTTAGGGAATTTGCTGACTTGCCTCTGTTCTCGAATCATTAAACCACACGTTGGCAGAGGTTTGTGAAAGTACAACAACGGGATGATAATGAGCCAAGAGCTGAATTTGATTAAGATCACTTGTCTTTAAAAATTTTAATTGACCCCCCCAGGTGATATTCTAAGTTTTACAAAGAAAAATGGAGACATTGTGTTTTTGCCTTGGGATTGTTCTACACGTTCCAAAAAAAGTTTAGCACATTTTGCATATATGGGTTCCTGAGAAATAGAGGGACTATGGGAAACACACGCGCACACATACATATATATATATATATATATATATATATATATATATATATATATATATATATATATACATATACACATACATACATACATATATATATATATATATATATATATATGAACAACCCCTTTTGACTAACCGCCACACAGTTAGGGTGGGGTATTTGTTTTGATTTCATACTCAACTACCATGATTGGGCCTTTTTGTCAGAAATGTACTACATCTTTTCTCTTCTGCTAGGAGAAACAAGCCTTTTAAGAGCACCAAAACATGCTTTAATGTCTTTATACATCCTTCCATTTACTGCAGTTATAATGCGTCATGTATAATACAATATAATGCTCTGATATTTTGAGATTCAGAAGGTACATGGTGATAGTATTTTGCCCAAATAGTTTTGGCAGAGAACAGCTGTGTAACAGCCATGCTGGTGACGATGGCAGTATTCCACAGAGCAGTCTAAACACTCGAATTACTGATGTTTTCATGTTCCACTGTGAAATTCCAAGGCTTAGCCTTGTAAGTAGAAACATCCCCTGAATGTTTTTTCTAAAGAAATTGGTTCCTCAGATTCTCTGATAGTGGTGGTCTAGTTGTCTTCTGATGAATTTCAGCCCACTTGCACCTTGTTGTTTGCAGAAACAGTTTTATTTACTGGGACTCGCCATGAAGTCACAGACAAGCACTTTTCCCAGGCTAGAATGACCCAGAAGTCTCAAGTGTTTTGGAGCTAAATATTTTGGATGGATTTGTTTAGATTTGGTATGGATTGTGGTGATGATGATAATAAAAATAATACTTATAATTATAATAATAACAACAGCAGCAAAAACAACAACAACAACAACAATAATAATAGTAATTATTATTATTATTATTATTATTATTATTATTATTATTGATAATAATAATAATAATAATTTCTAGTCATTTTCTAAGCTCAAGGTTGCTTTATAAAAACAAATTGTTCATATGGGAAGAAATAAATAGTGTAATACTCTGTAATCCGTCATTTCACTCTAGCATATATATATGTAATGAATGATTACAATGTCTAAATTTTTAAACCTACGTTCCTCACAACACGTTTAGACACCTTATATACATTTATAATCACTAATTATGAAATGTTGCTAAAATTATACTCGTCAGTATTAATAAGCAGCAGTGAGTCTGTATTATTCATACAAACATATCAGCTGATACTGCATTAAAGGACTGGGATCAAAATAACTTGATCAGGAAATTCTAACTGTTAACAGAATTCATTATAATATTTGAATAGCTGCTGTATAATATAATAGGCATGGCAGTGGTTTGCTGCATGTTGCCTAAATGTTCCATAATTTCAAAAAGTGAAACTTGAATGTTATGTTGTGTAGATTTACAGATTTATTATATATTTGATGTTCCCAAAATGAAACTCATTGTGAGATTCTGCATTTTCATGTGCTGTAAGACATTCAAAAGAAGGCTAGATATGTTACTATTCATACTTTAGAAGTATGAATGTAAAATTTGACAATTTGCCTTTTTGAATGAAATTATGAACATGAATGACCATTTTTATAATATTTATTAATTTCAGATCGTTGAGATGTCCGTATAAAAATACTTATCGAGGGAATTTGCATTACTCTGAATGTAGTAAATGTGATATGTGATGAACATTGGCTTTTTCATCTAAGGGATGGACGATTAAAGGCAGGCGATGAGCTGCTGATGATCAATGGTAACTCCTTGGTGGGCCTCTCGCATCAGGAGGCTGTAGCTGTCCTTCGATCTACTGCAGGCCTGGTGCAGCTGGTGGTGGCTAGCAGGGTACGTTTTTCTTGTCTTCTTTGTGCCTGTTCCATATTGTTTATTTTTTTGTGTTTTTTGTGTTTTTTTTTTTTTTTTGTAGTCCATGAAATGTTTTTCCATATGCAGCTGGGTTCACAGTGTTTCTACAGCTGAGCGCCAGCCTGAAGCATCTAAAAAATTGACGAGAGGAAACCTTAATGTGCTTGCTGTGTGGCTTCATAGATAAAGTTAAAAATAAACCCAGGCTCTTTTACACTACACTCACTCACTCTCATTCCCATGCTCTCTTCCTTTCTTCTCCACCGCTTCGGATTTTCTACCCGCACCACTTCAGGACGAGTCCGAAGTGGACTTCCACAAGTTTCCGTCCACCAGCCTGCCGGACCTGGTGAGCCCTTGCTCGGGACAGGACGCCCTGCCCTTCCCAGGGGAGGAGAAGGAGAACATGGAGCCGGATGTGGAGGACGTGAGGGCCAGCAGCCTTTCCCTGCCCTCCCAGGGCTCGGTACGTATGCCAGTTGCACTTTTAGCCTCAGTATCTTCTGGTCTCATCTCACACAGCATCCCCTTGCTCTTGAACTCAGCTGTGTGTTGTTTATGTGCATGTGTCTGTAGCTTTCATTGAAAGTTTTAATCTGGTTGTACTGATGCCACAGACTGGTAGTCGTACTATAACAGCAAACATTTAAAGGAACAAAATCGAAATGAAGTTGGTTGATTAGTAAGACATGTTTAAGCTTCTTTATTTTACAGCTGGAGGCTAATCTTTCTAGCAAGCACTGGAAATGAAATGTCACCTCAACCTCAGTTCAGTAAATGCAAGCCCAAGTCTTTATTTTTGCATTTTGACTGGGCTGAGCATGTTTATGGACGTGATATTGGTGAAAATCTAAGTCCATCTCCTAAAGAAGCAAACTTTGTTATTAAACGTATCTTAGCTGATTGACTGCTTGTGAAGTAAGACGTATTGTGCTGCTACATTCTTCATAAGTAGAGCTATAATAATAAGAGGTACACAGGATTGAGGTGATCCAACATAATGTGGCTTTATATTTTCATCACATTTTTTTGAAACAGTTTAAATCTGGCAGTTGTTTTTATATTGTTTCAATTTTATGATAAAAAGACCAATAAAAATGACTTTGAATTACTTGGCTGGGCGATTGTAAAAATATTGTATATTTAAGATCTTTTCACAATACACAATATTTATTGCAGTATTTTGATGGTATATCTATTTTAAAACATTTGGACATAACCAGTGCGTGATATGGGCTGAGGCGATAACTGTTACAATTGTAATAATAATAACAATAATTTAAAATATTATTAATATAAATACATTTTTTTGGAAAACAATCCCACATTTATTTCTGGTTTAAATGGATAAATATAGAAAAATCTCTTGCAGCACATCAGCTGCAAATGATATTTCTAATTGTTTTTTAATTATTCCTATTATATTACAGTTCTATTACCTTCACTTCTTAAGACAAAGAACTTCACGGGGTACTCTAATTCTTTCACATTGTATTTTTATACCATATATCACCATTCAGCTAAAATATATAGGGATATTGTGATACAATAAAATATTGCCAAGTTTATTCTCTCCTTCAAACCATTGTGAAGATAAAAGATTTGGTTTCACAGCAATAATTAGGGCTGTTATGATTTTTTGTTTATATTTTTAAGATCATATTATGCAGTTATATGCTGTAGTTATACTATAATAGCAAAATAATGTAATTTGCCATTTAAAGAGCAGTAAACCTTTGATAATTAAGAATATACAAGCAAATATAATGGGATATAATAACAAAACAATAACTTAAAAATATCCTAAACATTAAAAAAGAAATAAAACATTGTACATTTTATTAGGGTCATTCAAAAGGATTGATTGTACAGTACATTGTTCAAATCATTCAAATGTAATCATCATGACAGGCCTAAAATAAAATATTATCATTACAAAGGTCAGTTGTTGGTATGTTAAGTTGTGTACACCTAATGAACAAAGAACAATTGTTAAATCAACCTCATTATAAAGTACACAACTCACCTCACTCATGATTTTGTTACGATATTTAAAGACTGTCCATTATAATCGATAGGTGCTTATCAAAATGTACACAATTGGAACCGAGTGCTCTTTAGAGTTCTCATGTTGTAGCTCTGTGTACTTTTCAGTGAATGAATGGGGGGGGGCTTGAGTGTGTATGAGTGATGCCTTCTAAAAAGTGGTAATTAAGACCCTTCGAATCATTTATTCATTCATGTATTCATTATGTATCTATACCATTTAATTCCCTTCAGCAGGTTGTTACTAAAATACAGGAGGTTGTTTTAAAATAGGCCAGTGAAGTTTTCTGTTTATTCATTTGCCTCTTTTTCATCTGTGTCCTCGGGGCTCGTTCATGTTCTTGCGGTTCTTTGTTGTTTTTCTGGATTTTTTTATTTTTGCTGCCGTTTACTAAGCAGTCAAAGCCAAAACATTTGCCCATGCACTGCATCACAGATAAGAAATAATTTATTTGCTGTGAGCAAGCAGAGCCATGTCATCTGAGTGCTGTCAGATATTGTTAATGTTTAATCAAGCCATAGCCAAGTGTTCTAGTTTGACAATCAACAGTGACACGGCTGAAAACTGGACGGTGAGACTGCTGACAGAGTGGCAGCCTTCAGCGTGTTTAGGGTTAAGTGTAGAGTTTAGGAAAGGCTTGTCAACAATGCTGTGTTTCAGTGTCTCTTAGAGTAGACTAAAGTGGGTCACCAACCCCCTACTCTGTAACCACCAGCACCAGTACCAGCCACTTCCAAGAGCTTCTCACTGCACAGTCTTGCTTGCAGGGTGAAAAAAATGGAAATGTTCTACTATTTCACCCGCCATCAAATTACATTAGCATTCCCAAGCTCCTGCTGACTTCACTCACGAATTGGAGCAATTACACTTGGCTCAGGCTTGTTACAACAGACTCTGCATCTGGTGAACTTGAATTGTTTAAACAGTAAGGAGAAGAGCAACAGTATCAGAACGTATCTTAGTGTAAGAACTGGCCCTTTATAATCCACCATGACAGAGCAGACAAAAAAGTATGGTATAGTGTGAGGTGATAAAATAATGATTATATACTGGGTTAGATTGCTTTACTGTTATGAGATTCATAAATTCTAGCTGTTGTAGTTTTGGGGGGATTAGTGTGTCCGAGATTGGTATAGTAGACAATATTGGAGTCATTTTTAGCAAAAAAAGGTTTTACAGTCAAACATTTGAAAGAATCTTGAATGGGGGGGTTGGGTGATACATTGTTATTTATATCGATATCAGTATATAAATAGCAATATGGACTGAGGAAATGTTGTTTATATCAAGTTTTAAAGTTTAAAAAAAAGATATTGGCATGTAGTTACGTCTCAGGCAAGTATGTAAATGATTACAGGTGTAGTCTGATTAGACACTGGGTTTTTGTGTCTCCTCCTACCCTGTAAAAAGGCTTTTAGAGGCTACTTTTGGGTGGTGTATCTTAGGGCTAGACATTTATCTAGACATTCAGAACCTCAAATCGACTTAATGTCAAGGTAGGTGTGCTGAAGGAACGAAGACTAAGGAAGCAGAGGTAAACACTGGGATTGTGGATTTAATGAGAATAAACAAACAAACAATATGGATGACTAGAACCATGACATCTCCACGGACTGACATCACAAATCTTCAACAAGGACTCACAAAGACTGGGGGGGGCAGGGTTACAAATGAGACAGAGCTTGTAAGGGGCGGAGCAAGGGAGGAGACAAGGACAAAACAAACACGACCCATGTGCTTAGGAGCACATGGGGAGAAACAACAACTCCAAGAAGACAGGAAGACAGAGGTGAACAGGACTGACGTGACACTTAAGCTTACATTTTTCTCAGCTGACTTCAAACTAAAGACGAGTCATTAAATTAAGGAAAATTGGATGTTCATTTTGACGAGTTACCCACCCTATGAAACTATATCATCTTTAGCAACAAATCAAGGCTCTGTTTGGAACTAGATGATGGTCAGGTTTGAGTATAGAGGCCTCGTGCCGTGTGCTGAAATTATGCATTTATGTTGCTGGTTTGCAGGCCAACAGGGTACTAGAGCCTCCTTTCAACTGTACAGTTTCAATGTGTTCATGTGCAATAGTAACATCACAGGATGTGCTATATCTTGTGCAGAGATATAAAATTGTATTAATTTAAACTTTTATGAATTTTATATATATATATTATACTTATATATATTTATGACTTAACAGTACCGTAATTATTTTTTTCTTATTTATATAACTGTGAATATTAAGCTTCTAAATGACTTATGATTTTATTGGGCATCTATAAAAATGACAGGTGTTTCTTTGAGAAGACAGTAACTGGCCAGGTTCCTTTTATGACCAGCAGGTGCACCAGCATTTGAGATAAAGAGAAAGGCATAGGGAGGGAAGAACAGAAGGAAAAATGTGAGCGAGAGATCTGGAAGAAGCATGCAGCTGCGACTGTCACATTCAGTCCTGTGAGGTGTGGAGGTGTATGAGGTTTCATCAAAGCCCACGGGCCTGTCTCAGACAGAGCTACAAGCGAAGCTCACATTGTAGTGCACTCATGCAGGAGACAGGCTCATATCTCCAGCAACCGAAAACTCCCTGATCACTCTAATGCAATCAGAAACGGCCTACACTCTGATATGTGAGGCGTCAGTCTTTTCCCACGTGTCCCTGTTTAAACTTGTTTAAGGACATGGGCTGATGCTCGGGAGTGGAGCCTGTTGTTATTAAGGGTAGCTCACTATCATGTTCAGGGTAATGGGGACACATTTTACTTTTGACTTACTCCTTTGCTCAGTAAGAGCTTTTTAAGAGTTGAGCTCCACATCCTTTCAGACGCTGTGTTGTTTTCAGTAGATATATTGCAGTATTCCACTCATAATGTGTGTTGCTGTTGTCTTGTAAAAGCCAGTATATTGTGCCAAGTACCGGATTATCTCCAACCAGAATGTACTTCAACATTCAGATTGAGAATGCAGCCAGAACCATGTTTTACATGTTGTTATCCTTTAACTGAATGGATTCTTTATAAAATTGCCCACCGCGGTCAGTTGGGTAGAAATTATATTCGGGATGTCCTCAGTCACACTAGTCAGGTGTGTATTTGGAAGTGTTCTGTTCAGATTGAGCCGTCAGGCTGATTATTAATGGATTATCAGCTAAATGTAAACAGGGCTAGTTCTGCTGCCAGTTGTGTTTTTTTTTTTATTTCTATCCAGATGTGCTCTGTACATTAGTCATGCAACTATTTCCAGGATTGAACATTTCTAGAGAATGAAGAGTTTTGAGGCATTGTCAGACATAAAGGCCTGCCTTTTAAAACTAAGGAACATTCAGGCCTTAGAGATTTGAACATCTACCTTCATCTGTCCATCCAAGCCAGCCATTGTTAACAGTGCAGCCCTCTGCTCTTACTCATTTAATAGCACAAAGACAGATAAACACATACCGGGACTACAGAACACTGACCTCTGTGTGATTCTTCTGATGCAATTTACTTGATGCCATCAGTTCCTCTCTCAAACTGTCAGGCTTCTCAAGACCTTTCTAGAAGAAAATAAGTTCTGTTTTATCATGTGAAGTTTCAGTGTGTACTGCCTGGGAAACGACTCCCCTTTAAAGTCAGGGATTTTTTGAATTCCACTGGAATTCATCTACCACATTTGACAAACAGACCTTATACAATTGAATCTCCTGTGTGGTCTTGTGGTCTCCTGCTCCTATTCCAAGCTGTGTCAACAAGAATATTATTTATGTAATGTCATATTTTCTTTGTCAGCATGAAGCAGGCTTCAGCACTTATATTGGCATCTTTCAGATGTTAAAGTTATGTTACTTATAGTCATGTGAACAAATTGTCTTCACAAGCCTGTTCTTTGAAGGTTTGAACTTGGACAGTATTGAGAGATAGAGATAATACAAGCAAATAAATAAAACTTTCTTTTACTTATTTTTGGTTTAAGGTAATAAAGGGGAGAAAATGGGAATGGGGTGCAGCACACAGGCTGCAGTTGATAAGAACATCATTAATGCAGACTTTGGTGGAGGCTTATATAAACCTCAGACATTAGTTAGGTTTGATCTTGATCAACAGGGCAAGATCCAAAGAGCATATGAGTCAGGAATGGAAGTCAGCTGTTAGACTGTCCATAATATCATTTAAATTAATTTTATAATTTAATTTATAAGTGAAACTTGGCCAGTTCAGGCTGTCCTACCAAATTCAGCCATGATACACTCTGACAGTATATGGGTGGGTATTAGTAGGGTATAATTCTTCATCCATGGCTGAGATTCCACACTTCTTATCACACTGTTAAACGTGTTTATTTGAGCAAGCGAACATTGTAGGAACATTTCTACAAAGTCTCTATAAAGGGCTGGTCTGTCTTCTGCTCAGTGTTTTGTTTCCTGTGGTTGTAAAGTCAAAGTTCACCATCAGGAGTGTGTTACATTCTTGAACTACTCTGCAAATGTTTAGAGAGCCAACAAAGGGTGAGCAAACCTTTGGAGTTATTGTGTTCTCAGAAAGCTCCTGAAGAAAAGAGGAGTATACTGCTTTTTCCTCTGCCAACTTTTCCCATTTAGGACTGATGTGAAGGCTTTGCTTTGCCTTCTTGGGCTCAAAGGGATGGTTCACTGCAGTGTCACTAATTCCCTCTATCCTCCATCAGTTCACAGAGCTGGATAAGCTGGATGAGCGTGGCCGAATGGAAGGACCCAAAGGATGCTGCCGTAGCCCCACGCCTATGAAGTTCCGCAGCAGATCCCAAGGTCAGGCACACAAGTGGTGTCATCTTATATCAAGTCAACGCACAAGCAGAGCATGGAAAATTTTGAAATGGATGCAGCTCAGATGGATTCTGACCAGTAGTTGCTGTTATAAAAATTGAGTTTTTTCAATCGCAGGGTCCTGCAACAATAAATGAGTTTTCTTTACCAGTCAAAGGACCAGTATTAAATTGAATGCTGCTTGTCTCAGCTTCAGACGTTTTTAGACATATTGTGAGAAACTGTTGTATTATGAAAGACAACTGTCTTCATTAAGCACATGTATCTACATGCCACAAATGACATCATCATTTAAGAAAAAGAGGTCTCTTATTTCTTATTAATGTAATGAAAATGAAAATAGACTCTTGCAACTTTTTTTCTCAAAGCAACTCAAAGCATTGTCCCACTATGCCAGCCATGCTGCAGAATGTTCGTGCAGAAGCAGTCATGCATACAGGGTATCAGGGTAGAACACAAACAAAAAAGCAGAAATCTCCCATTTTGCAGATTGAAGTCTAGACATCTTTGTATTTCCTGGTATTTCATTTGGCTTCTTTGAGCTGTTCCTGTTAGACCTGTACCATCGATTACGTTATAGACTGATAATACAATAAATAGCTAAGACCTCCATCATTTTGGTGACCAAGATATTACAGATTGTATAAAATTGTGTGTATTTGAGCCATTCCGGCAGTTCTGTTCTCTCATCTGTTCTCTTCCTGAGACAAGCTCGAGTCTGTGAACAGCAACATCTATCATGCAGGAAACGAGTGCAGTGGGCCCCTCCATTCACACAAAACAAACAAGTGAATCACAGATAAAAACCCAACGTTTTACCAGGTTTACTGGTCTTTCGCATTGTTTATTCAAGAGATACAAGGGCATTTATAGCCTGTGTGTTACTGATTTAGAGCAAAAATGCATCCTGATGTGCATGCATTCCCTGATCTCACTTGTGGCTGCAATTCATTGCATGCTCTGAAAGGAAATATGTCCTGAACACTGTACATTTCCATCTAGAATATTTGGAAAAGTTGCATTTCAGGTGTGGGAACTTTTTCTGAATGAGCAAGGAGAGTGTATTAACATGTATTGATCAGCCAGTGTTCTGTCAGGTTGTCATACCCATCAATATGTACTACTAGCTATTTTAAAAATTGTCTTGTGTTTTCCTGATATTTCTGTTTTACATAATTGTTTTATTAAAAAGTGATTTAGGCTCCAAACATCCTACCTATACTTCTTCTGAGAGCATTTTCTGATACAGTACAGTTAGCCTAGTAGCACAATTAGTCAAGACTTTGTTTAAAAACAGTGATTTTATTAATATTTAACCAAATAATGTATTGTAATATTTGAATATTCTTATAATTCTTATTATTTACAGTTTATTGCTCTTATGGATAAAAAAATGAAACAGCATTTTTATTGTGACATTCCTTTTTCACACACCATATTTAAACTTTTTTTGGTTTCAATATTTTAAATTAAACAAACAAGTAGTTGTCATGTATTAGAATATGCAGGTGTGTTTTAGTTTTAGCAAAAGAAAACCTCCAACATGACATGAAATAAGATCTATTCACATTGTTTTGCACTGAAAGAATGAAGTTTATTCTCGTATATGTTCTTTGCAGTATATGCAGCATTGCTAATACTCACTTATGTATGGTTAGGTGGCGGCTCCCGTCTAGAATCTGTTGGAGAAGATGATGAACTGATTGTTGAAAATGGTGAATCAGGAAGTGACACAGCAGAGAAACCCTCACGAGGTGGACGCAAACACTCCCTCCCACAGCAACTGGACACTGTCGGAGTTCGACAGGTCAGTTCATTACTTAAGGTTTCAGTTTTTTGTTGTTTTCAAAAATCTTTAAAAAAAAGCCACTTTTTCTTTAACGCTAGTCAATCACCCAAGTTGCCTGAATTAGCAGCCGGGAATAAAATGGCATGTTTATAGCAGTGAGTCAGCCTTTTCTGCAGAATTATTGATAACTTGTCATTCAGTCCCAGAACCTTCACAGCAAGTTTCTTTAATAACCTGTTACTTTAACAGGAAAATACAGGGAAATAAATTATTTTAAAACATTGAATCAATTAGAGATTGATTCAATATTTTGTCATTTCAAGCTAAATTTTTGATGCCTGTTCCATGTAGCCTTCTCAAGTGCAGTATTTTGAGATGTACTTCTAAGCTTTTGTGGCCCTGTGGGTGATGAAGAATCCCACAACCACCCAAAGAGAGCCTTACTGAGGTCTAAATGTTCTTTGATGACTAATTATCCAGCAGTGGCACATCAAAGGCCAATCTTATCGACCCATCTTTTACTTTAACGCAGATTGTGAGATCCCTACGGATCACTAATTGCCACTCTTGTCAGGAGCTAATTGAGAAATGAAGATGTTGGTTGAATCTGACCTTAGATTAACCTTCATTTCTAGTTCTATGATGTTTCTATATTTTAATTTTGGGAACGGATTTTAGAATAGGAGTATTATGAGAGATAATAGATTGTTCTAAGCAGTTATGGTGTTCTTAATCAAGCCAAAGTGAACTGCTGTGTATTTTGTTTCCTGTTTGAGGTATCATGCATCATCAATTCAGATATGAGATCACGCTTTGAATAGTTGGTCTTTTGTCAGAGTAATATTGCAAGGTTTCAAACTGACTTGTTTTTAAAATGAATTTCCAAGTTAATAATCTTTGTTTGTTTGTCCCATTTAGTGCCCTGAAGCATGTCTGATGTGTAGTGTTGAGCTTAATTTAAACGAAATGCTCTTTTTTGTCTTCCTCTCCAGGAATATCAAATTGTGAAGAAATCAGCACGTTCCCTAAGTACCGTTCAAGTGGAGTCTCCATGGCGACTGGCACAACCATCTATTATCTCCAACATTGTCCTGATGAAAGGACAGGGCAAGGTGACTGTCCTCTCTGGACAATAAATGCAGCTGATCAGAGCACCTTGTGTGCTGCCTCATCATATTAGACAGAGCTGGGTTTTACTTGATCAAGTTGTACATGATGCAGTGATCAAAAATGACTAGTTTAAATATGAGAATTAATTCATAATAATAATCATTGTAATAATTCAAGTTTAATTGTTCCTCAAAAGTCATTATAAATAGTTTTTGGTTTGTTAAAGACATTGAAAGACATTTAAGTCTCTCCAAAAGTGTAAAACAATTACTGAACTTTTAATACTTCTGTTATACATACATGTTTAATACATCTGTTCTGTTTATTTTCATTACTTGATAAAATGTAATTTTAGGGCTGCCGCTGACAACTTTATTACTGATTAATCTATATATTAATTTACTATTATTTTGTCAACAGCTAACTGAATGTCATCATATGATGCATCACCGCGCAATGTAAACGAAGGTTTACATACTGAAATGCAAATAAAATATGTTTATGTTGGGATCTCCAGCCCGACAAACACTACAGAGAGGGCATTTTTTATATTCAGCAGTTCTAACTCCAGAAGAAATCCAAATTTCTGTTGAAAATATGTTGATGTTGGTTATTAAAATGTGATGTATTGTGTTAATGGAATTCCCTACATTATAATCATAGCAGAAATAAAATATGTTGTAATGGTTATGTCCCATCAACCCTTAAGGCCAGAGCACACCTGTGAAATGATCTAACAGTAATGGCTATGGCAGAGGGAGTTTGGATGCTATTTGCACAGTTGCGTATGGGATGTAATGGGTTAAGCTTTTGGAATGCATTGCATTTTGATAATGTAGTGAGCTTAGTGGCTGTTGTGTAGTGTAGTTGTGTTTTAGTAATAAATGTAATATGTTCAGTGTTTCACTGTCATTCTGGTTTAACTCATATTGTCAATGGGATTGTGTGTTGTACCTCAGAACGGGTAGAAAGTTGAACTCATTCTGGCTACAAAGAACTCCCAATTTGGAAGTTCCAATTGCCCAATGCTCATGACAAGGAGAGAGAATACAAGCACATGCTTCCAGTACATGTGAAATCATTTGGCTCTCTCAGATTCTGGCTGCCAATGGCAAACAAAATAACCCTGGATTCAAACTTGCGAACCTCTTGGATCTTAGTGATAGTGCATTAGGTCGCTAAGCCTTTGGAGCCTCTTAAGATGGATTTAAGAGGTTGATTTATGCCACAGAACTAAAAGTTTATGCCTAGCCACCTGTACTGTTATAGTGTGAGTGCAAGTAGTCACACATAGCAGTTATAGTAAATTCTTTCTTCCTTTATGACTAGGGTCTGGGATTCAGCATTGTTGGAGGCCAAGATTCCGCTCGAGGGAGGATGGGGATATTTGTCAAGACTATTTTCCCTAACGGAGCAGCAGCAGCAGATGGAAGACTCAAAGAAGGTAAGTGCTGATAGACTTGTGGGCCACTGGATTAGACATTGCTTCAGAAAGGATTCTTTGAATGATACCACAGAAGATCCACCTTTGGTTCAATAAAGAACCAGCTGTTTGTGTCAGTGAGATATGAGAGTGGGAAGACGTTTATAGAGCCTCCACATATGACTGGGGTCCTGTATACTCTTAAATTGCTATTGGCTTGAGTTGCACTGAGAGTTGTTCAATTTTATAGCACTGATACAAACAACCCTTTAAATTTACCCTTTATATTTAAAAAACCCTTTATATTTGAGACTTGTAGTGGTTAGAAATAAATTCCAATCATTTCATTTTGATTTTGAAAATTATAGCTTGATAAATTATTAATGGTACTAAAACTTTAATGCCCTAAAAGGTGAAATGCTGAAAATACACTAAAGTTGTATGCCAGGGACTAAATTATTAATTATTCAATTAACAAATTATTCAATTAATCATTTCCACCCAGTTAAATGCTAAAAGCACTACAGTGCACTACTGCTACTCCAAGATTTGAATTTCAGATTAGTTTATTTAAAGTTCCATTGTAAAAAAACTGAGCTCTATATTTACATTTAGTGCCCATAGATTTATAGAGTACATAGTGCACAGCATGAGGATTATCTAATTATCTAATTAATTATCTGGATTATCAGTATTAATAATAACTCAGATCTTCTCTGCTGCTTTGTTATGATGTCTTCTAATATTCCCTGTCAAATTTCTCCCTCATTCTTTCTTATTCAGGGGATGAGATTCTAGAAGTGAATGGAGAATCTCTTCAAGGCCTCACGCATCAGCAGGCCATTCAGACCTTTAAGGTAAAGTTCTTATTCATCCTTCATGACAGCTGCAGTCACGCAGAAAACCAGACAAGGGAATTATGGCCACATCCAAATCCTTAAACTTAATCCTACTTCTCAGGCTGCGGTCAGGTCAGCTAAAGGTCAAAAGTTGCTTACTGGAGAAAATCTTATAAATTGTCACTTTTAGAATGTTTCCAAAATGTTCTGCTGATCTGACAGTGGGTGTTTTATAGGGTTTACATCGGAGATTACATGCTTGTGGCCTCTGTCTCTCAATCAAGGATTAGAAACATTACAATTACTCTGGCATCGGGTCCAGAGTGACATTTTTGTTTCTTCCACTTGTGTTTATGGTTCATCGACTTTATTTTTTCCACTTAACTTTGCTCTGTATTTTCTGGTGTTTCAGCCACATGAAACAGGCTCTCCCATGGCAAAGTGTGTTACCTCTCTAATATATGTATAATGTATATGTATATATGAAATATCAATTGCTTACAAACCTTTCTCTGAAAGTCTGAATGAAAAATATTCACAACAGGACGACCTTATATAGTGTGTCAGGGATAGTGATGAGAGCGATCCTTGCTTACGTCACCTGCTAGGTGGCAACCTTATTTATTTATTTATTTGTTTGTTTGTTTATTTTTGACAGTGTTTTGAAAAACATTTTCTATTTTTGAAAGAGCAGCACATTTAGTTTGGTGATTTTGTTATAATTGTACGTACACAGACTCTCTATCAGAAAAATTGTATAAACCTGTCGTTTATTACTTTTATGGGCTCCGCAGATCAGGAACAGAAACATACAGAACCAAATAACATTTATTTCCGTGTGTTTCGCCTGCTCTCAGTGCCATCTTTTTGAGTCTTTCTCACTGAATATGAACCCCCTGAATAATACACGGAATGTTTAAAATTTGCTCATTGTCATTTCTTCTGTTTCCTTGTACAGCAACTGAAGAAGGGCGTGGTTACCTTAACTGTACGCACCCGTTTGCGAAGCCCCAGTCTGACCCCTTGCCCAACACCCACACTACTCAGCCGATCTAGTTCACCCAACTCAAACACCAGTGGTGGGACCCCCGTACCCACTGGGTTTGATGATGGAGACTCCCGGAGAGGACCTGGTCCAAAAGACCGCATCATCATGGAGGTCACCCTAAATAAAGGTAGCTGTTGTGGATAAAATTGATGACCCCTGCACAGGGCTTATATATGGGTACTCCAGAAAGAATCCTGTTCTATTCACAGTCATTTTTGGTGGAGAGTAGCCATGTGTGTGCAGCTGAACTCCTGTGTCAGCAGTGGCTGATGGTGAATTTACTAATTAGAAGGGTCTGGATAGTTTAAAATAATATATATTCAGTCTAAATGAGATCATATGACTGTGTACAGAACCTTTTGCTTAGTTGTAGTGGTAATTATGCCCCCTTTGTGTGTGTGTGTGTGTGTGTGTGTGTGTGTGTGTGTGTGTGTGTGTGTGTGTGTGTGTGTGATATTATTTCTTCTGTTCAAATCTAAAAAACATTGAGAAATGAGGTTGAATAATAGTTTTCATAATAGTTTTACGGTTTGTTTTCATTGGAACACTCTCATACTGGTGTGTCTGAATAAGCAGTGTAAAAGTCGGAGGCTAATTACACTCCCTAGTATGAATGTGTAGTGGGCATAACTGCACAAAAAAGAACCCGCCAAGAACCATTTGTCATTCTGCAGTCAGTGAAGAATACAGTGCTTATTGAATTATTTTACTCCAGTATTTGGCATTTAATTAAATATAGAGTAATTAAATAGAAAATGTGTTTCAAGTGACCTTCAAGAACTGAATATTAAAACTTTTATATAATAAAGTAATGACAATTTTTTTTATAATATAGTTACTTAAGTCTGAATAAATTAAAGCCTGAGGGAAACTGAATTCATGGTTATTTCCTAATTAAGTTAATTAGAAATCTTCACTTATCTCAGGGTTGATGGCACCAGTCCCTCCCTTTTATTAAAAGCTTTTATTAAAGCTGTGCTAATGTAAAGAGACCCACATGAAGTGTCTGATAAAGCAAGCACTAACCTAGCCACTGGGTACTACTGTGATGACTCTGTCACTGACGAAGGCACATTATGTGGTGGTGGAACCTGATTATGCAAATTAGGTTGTAGGTTCACGTGCAGTATATGTACATTATATTGGGACACCTTGTTTTTCTACTTTCCAAGGAAGGCTTTTAGCAAGGTCAGGAGTTTGAAGGGATGGGGGAGGGGCTTTATACCCCTCTAGCCCATGCCAGGGAAGTTTCTCCCATTGTTCTTTGCAGAACCACTCAAGCTCCATCAAGTCAAGTCCTTTAGTTGCATTTTGGCAAACTCCATACAGGTCTGATTGGTGGTGTGGTGCAGAAATAGTTGACTGTCTGCAAGGTCCTCCACTCTACAGAGAGCAATGTTGGAGCTCTGTCAGAGTGACTTTTGGGCTCTTGGACACCTCCCTGACTACGGCCCTCGTACCACAATCACTCAGATTGGCCGGATGGCCAGCTCTATGAAGAGCCCTGGTGGTTCCAAACTTCTTCCATTTATGGATGATGGAGGCCACTCTGCTCATTGAGACTTTTAATGCAGCAGAACTTTCTCTGTACCGCTCTCCAGATCTGTGCCTTGATACAAACCTGTCTCAGAGGTATACAGATAATACTTGGTTTGTGCTCTGACATGCACTGTCTACTGTGGGACCTTATGTAAACAGGTGTGTGCTTTTCCAAATCATGTCCAATCAACTGAATGTACCACAGATGTCCAATCAAGCTGTTGAAATATATGAAGGATGATCAGTGGAAACAAGATGCACCTGAGTTCAATTTTTAGGGTCATGACAAAGGCTGTGAAAACCTCTGTACGTTATATTTTTGTGTTTTTACTTTTTATAAATTTGCCAAAATGTCAAACTTTTCTCACTTTTGTCATTGTGGGGTATTTTGTGTAGAAATTTGATGGAATAATTAGTTTAATCTGTTTTGGAGTAAGGCTGTTGCATAACAGAATGTGCAAAAAGTGAAGCGCTATGAATTCAGTGTGAATGCACTGTATGTGAAATGTATAGCACAGTCTGTACTGTCTGTCAATTGCTAATATTATTAACATGTCTGCTGTGCTACACTGATTTGAACCTTAATAAATGAGTAAGGAAACTTACTGACATTGTTTGCATTGTTGCTAACAGCACACTGTTTGTGTTTGTGCATGTGTCTGTGTGGGTTTTAGAGCATGGTGTGGGCCTGGGAATTGGTGCCTGCTGTTTAACACTGGAGAACAGTGCTCCTGGGATCTACATTCATAGCCTGGCTCCAGGATCTGTGGCCAAGATGGACGGAAGACTCAGGTGGGTTTGTGTTTACAAACAAAAATCCAGTAGCATCTGTTGTAGTGCCTCAGTGTTTTTTGCCAACAAACACAGATGTCACAAGGCTGCTTTGCACGATTGAAAATATTGTCCCATATAAACTCTTGAGTTTCTTATTCAAATCCAACCCCTGTTCTATTTTATGAACAGAAATAAACCAAACTTTCATCAACTGGAGACAGAATGAAACTTCACTCATAACAGTAGAACTTAATTAGTGGTAGTCATCAGATCTATACAAAATTTAATTATGGCTGTCACGATTTATAATAATTTCATTGTACAGTACAAGCATGTATGATAATAAAAATGAAAACAGTAACATTATAAAATTATATCTTTTTTGTCACAGCATAAATGCTTAGCGATCTGAACAATGCCGTGAATAAGGAGTGATGTGATAAAATGAATAGTATAAAATAAAATGAACCCTGAAGGCATTTTATGATACCCAGTAGGGCTGTGCAGTGTATAGTTTCACAATGACAGTGTGTGCATGTGCAATAGTCACATCACAGGATGTGCAATGTCACATTAAACCATGTACATCGTGCTACAACTTGATTTATACAAAAGGCACATTTTCCATAACATATCTACCAGATGATCTTCCCAATATCATTTATTTTATTCTAATTTTATTCTAATACATAATGACATCTCAGATCATTGATTTCTGGAGAAATCTGGTGGAAGTTCCTGTAAGTAAAGTAATTATACTCATTTGACCCACTGTGTTGTGCACACACAATTAATCCTCTGCATTTTACCCATCCACACACAGTGATACACACATACACACTAGTGAATTCACACACCAAGGGGCAGTAAGCACATCTGCCCAGAGCGGTGGGCAGCCCTATCCTCCGCACCTGGGGAGCAGCTGGGGAGTTCAGTGCCCTGCTGAAGGGCACTTCAGTCATGTCCTGCCAGTTCAGGGATTCGAACCGGAGCCCTTCCAGTCACAAGACTGGTTCCCTAACCACCAGACCACAGCTGCCCCCTGTATTTTTATTTTGTACAAGATGTAAAAAATAACTGTATTATAATAGTGCATTTGTTATGCAGATTAACATACCGAAATAAAATAACATGAGTGTGTGGAAATCATTCAAATAGCAAACTAATCACCAGGTGAATATTAAATGATTCATTGTTTTAATCAAGTAATCATGACCACCCTGCCAGATTGAACTATTTTAAGGTAATAAATGTAAATAAAGTAGGAGAACGAAGGCATAAACGCAGGCCAAAAATGAGGATTATGGAAAAACCCAAAAGTGAAATTTGAACCTGACCCAAGCTCGACAAATATTTGAGAAATGATGTGTGAACCTGACACAGTCTGATGTGAATAATCGGATCCTGTTAGGCTCAGACAAATATTTCACTCTCTAGTCTCCAAGAACATAAATCACTGAAAAGAACTACTTGCATTTCTTCCTACAGGCAGCATGACTCTTGCAGCTCAGATAAATTAGTACCATTATCTGTAAAGCTTGTGCTGTCAAAAAGTGCTGCCGTTTATTAAGAAAATGTTTGCAATTAGTTGAAGGTTTGAGCACGTAAAGATTGAATGCTGCTGGTCAGTACAGTACAGCAGATACTACTTCATTTTGATTGAACCAGACTCTTAACTGGGTCCATTTGTTTAAGGAAGGGGAGAGGCAGGAATATGTCTTCACAAGTGAAACAAGTCAAAGGTATCAATCTGTATTTTCTTGGTAGAGCCCATATTGTGGAGGGCCATGTGTGTCAGGTGTTTGTAGGTGTGGCGTGCACATGTTTTTATTCAGACTAAAATTACTAAAAAGTGCTGTTAATTAAGGGTGGACATGTGATAAAAGTACTAGTATAACATCATGAAATCTCTTTTATGATGCACAATATGGCTGCACTATATATTTCAGTATCATCACAGTGTGTGCATGTGCAGTAGTCACATCACAGGACACATAATATCACATATGGAAAATCATTTATTTTACTCCACTTTTTGATACACAAGCTGGTGAAATATTTCAACATATGATTTTTAACCTGATTCCTCAAACCCAAAAAAATCACCAGCAGTTAATGAACAGCAGTTGAGTTTTAGAAGAAGTTCAGGTTTATATGACCAAGAAAACTGCTTGTATAATTGCTTGAAAGGCAAATCAAAACATTATTTGACTGAAAAAAAAAAAGAAAAAAAAATTAAATAAGATATAACAGATTCTGGAGTGGTTGTGCCCTGTTCTACTAAACCCCAGCACAAATAAGACCTCATGGAAGAGAATCAGAAGAAAACCTTTCCTGCTTCCTCACCTCAAAATTTAGCATCAGATATTTTCAAAGGAATTTCCAAACCATACTGATGCAGTTTGGAAACAGGTTGGATTATTGAATGTTTGCAGAAAATGTTTGCAGAATTGCTTGAAAAGTGTACCTTTCCAACTTTTAAGCACAGGAGTGGATAGATCGTGCCTTTGGTCTGTGTGGAGAATATTTCACTACAGAGGAAAGAATCCAATTCTTGAAATAAACATCAGGTTGTCTATATAAAAAAGTTGCTCAAGAGGCACAAAGTGAAGATTCCATGACCTATATCAAAAATCTTTTCATAGACTTTAAAGGAGCAGTAAGAGGACCCAAGGATCTCACCAAACTAAAAACCTTTTCCAGGGAAAAAAAGAAATGAAAGACTATAAAATGCATTTACAAGCTGTGATACTTGCCAAAGGGGCGTTACTAAGTACAGACTATGCAGGGTGCCCAAATTTGAAAGGGTGCTTCAGGCCCTGTGCCTTTTTTGTTATTTTGAAACCACAAAGGATGGGAAAAAAAATCAAACTTAATGCCTTTTGAAAATCAGGTTATCTTTTGTTTCATGAGCTCTTCACTGCAGATATTCTTTAAAAATTCTCTCTATGGTTACTGTTAATGTTCAGTTAGTCTGTTATCATTATTTTACTTTTTTTTTAAAAACATTTATTTATCAATTTATGTTATTACTACAGTGACAAGCCTAGTGTCGGCTTATATTTCTCTTTAGTTATGTCTGTGTTTGTGTTCATGTTTGTGCACATGTCTGAGCGTCTGCCCATGCATGTCAAGATGAAACATCTCAAAGGCTTGCTTTTCACTTAACAAGAATGTGCTCTGGGTGCCAAAAGACCATGAATGGGGTCTTTATGGCAGAAGATAGACTTGGGGTTTTGAATGTTGTATCTTGCTGTGAAAGTGTTCACAGCTGTCCATGGGTGGACGTTCAGTAATGTTACACGTTCAGTTGTATTTCTTTTTCCTACCAGATTGAGAGGCATTTTAAAATGTCAGGCATTTGTGAAGTCTAAATATCTGCTTATGAGGGTCAGACATCATTGTGTGTGTGTGTGTGTGTGTGTGTGCAGCCGAGGGGACCAGGTGTTGGAGGTAGATTCCGTAAGCTTACGACATGCTGCACTAAGCGAGGCCTATGCTATCCTCAGCGAATGTGGCCCAGGTCCAGTAAGCCTCATCATAAGCAGACATCCCAACCCAAAGGTAAGTATGAAAGATAGGAGAGGATCTGAAGGGGATGCAAGGGGATAGACCCTTCCCAGCCCATGAAAAAGGAAATAAAAAACATCCACTTCCTAAAACTGCCCCTGTAGATTCAGGCCGTTATCTCATGTAAGATGTATACTGTTGATATTTTAATGCCAGCCATATATGAGATTTACACACTAAGTTGATTTTGATGTATGAAATGTAATAAAATTCAAAGCCATCACTATAAGATTTTAACACCCTCTTTATATTCATAGTTGGCTGCACCTCATGAACTCCAGGGCATTTAAAAGTTTGTAGAGATGGGATAAAAATGGCCTGTAATAAAAATTCCACCCCATCACCACTCATCATTGATTTTATATATATATATATATGAAGCTTTAATGGGTGCATATATACCCACATCCCGTCATCATCATGTCAGCAACCCTACTCATTTAGAGCCAAAGTCAAATCCTCCCAGCCTGATGCAACTAATTATTGCCTTCATAAGTTCTTGGTTGGCTGAATGGGGTGTGTTAGATTTGAGTTGGAGTTGAAACCTGCAGGAAGGTAGCTCTCTAAGGTTGGTGACCCCTCATCAAGGTCAAACATAGTTGGTGTCAGAGCACCAAAAACTGTTTAGGGAAGGCTAACTTTTTCAGTAATGCTAACTTTTTCTGTTATGCTAACTTTCTCAGTAATGCTAACTTTTTCTGTAATGCTAACTTTCTCAGTAATGCTAACTTTTCAGTAATGCTAACTTTTCAGTAATGCTAACTTTCTCAGTAATGCTAACTTTCTCAGTAATGCTAACTTTTTCAGTAATGCTAACTGTCTCAGTAATGCTAACTTTTTCCGTAATGCTAACTTTCTCAGTAATGCTAACTGTCTCAGTAATGCTAACTTTTTCAGTAATGCTAACTTTCTCAGTATTGCTAACTTTTTGGACCTGTTATCGGATGATTGCAGGTTTGACCTCCTGGTTATTCCATAGCCATTTCTGAGTACCACGGAGTACAGATGTGTTTTTATGTTATGCATTTTACATTAGTTTATACAAATGGGAAATTCAGACAGATATTCAATTTTTTGTTTGCTTATTTATTTTCCTTCTCTGAGCCGAAGTGCTGTGTAATTATATAAAGCAAAATAAAACCTACTTAGTTGCACTCGTCCATTTTCAAACTCTGAACCAGCAGCAGGCTCAGCTACCCATTTTACCCCTCCCCTTCATTCTACCATATGAACCGCAGTCAAAGTCAAAAGGCCTCATCCACCTGCTAACACTCTTAATGATCCCTTAGCATGAATCATTGAAGCCCAGCAAAAAGTAAACAACATTCCTGTCGCCTGTGCACTGGCGGCTCTGCTTTTCCTCCAGCTAATGAATGAAGATTTTGAGGAACGGCCCGCAGTGATTTGCGGTGGGAGGGGTTTTGGTGTTGTGGTTGGAATATGCTGACTTTTCACGGTGCACTAATAAATGATTAATAAAGCAAATGGAGCATGAGCTTAACAGCGTGAGTCCTGCTCTAATACTAAGCATGTGACCAGCAGTGGAAAGAGGTGAAGGACCTTGCTCTCAGGGGTCATTATCCTATTAAAATCTCTTAAAACCAGTAGGTAGAGGTCTTCATGATGTAGTGTGGGGACAGGGGGTTTTGATAGAACGTAAGTTCCTTGTCAGTTATAGTTGAAAAGACATTCGGCTCATGGTGATTGGTCTGATAGCAGCACACTTTTCTTCCATAAATTATTCTACAGAACACCACTACCTTAATAATGGTTCCTTTGTGCTGCATGAGCTGGGACCGTTTTCTTTGTAGAACTGTTGCATACAAGCACTGGGACATTGTACACATTTATAGCTGGTAATACGATAAATTCAGAGCATTGCTGCAAGGAGAGCGAGAGCAACAGCTAAGTTGTCTTGTAGCTCCAGCATGCTTGTTCCAGTCAGCTGTCATGGTGAGTGTTTTAAATGCAAAAGTAATGTAATCACACAGATTAGTTTGTACAGGAGAACCATGCTTTTGAAGAGCCTTGGCCAGGCATTTATGTTTGGACCTTTGCATTGAATATATTTTTGGTCTAAATCAGTTTTCCAATCATGTTTCAGATCAGCAAAAAAGAACAAAGGGAGACAAATATGCAACAGAAATCTTGTATTTGTATTTTATGTTTGTATTTGTGACTTTTATCAAAATATTGTGCATGACTAGGCTTAATCCCTGTCTACGGAAACTGATTTCTCTTTTTACACCTAATTATTACTGTAATAATATTTTAATAATTTTTATTAAAAACTGCTTTACTTTGTTAAAATAGAAATTGCATATTGTTTGCATATTGATTGCATAACATTTAAACAGCACAGAAAGAAACTTTTTTTATTGAAACTAAATTTCTTTCCAAATCATCCATGTCAGGCCAACTTAATCATTTTAGTCAAGCTTCATGATCGTTTCATTCTTGGACTTTCACTGGCATGAGAAGTCAGTTCTTAGCATCAGCTGTCAGTAGAAATATTTCCCTTGAGACAGACAAAGAAAACTTTTGATGCATCTCGGTTGTGTATATGACACCTCATAGCTTGTAGCACTATATAAGTAGTGTTAGGTGTTAAGAGGGTGTCATACGCATGTTAAGCTAGACAGAAGCGTTTTCCCCGATTACATATCAAAGACATGATGAAGTTTCTGTCTGGAGTTGAGAGTTCATGTCAGAAGATTCAAAAGATTCTTGTAAATCAAGTTTGTCTAGATGAAACATCAAGTGTACTGATACTGTTTACTGCTTTTTGTGATACTGACATACAGATTTTTGTGTTTACCCAAATCTTCCACAGTTCAACTTCTCAATCACTACCTAGGACTTATCAACAGTTGCTTACTACTAGCCTGTAAACTGTAAACTGAAGGCTAGTTTTCTTCTAAGGCACGTTCATCCAAGAAACTTCGCTTTGTTGAACTGCTGCTAACGCAATGTCTTTGGACATCTTAAAATGCTGTAAAGCCCACACTAACAGCCAAGTCTGTTATATTACATATTGAGTGATGGAGAGGACAAGGGGGTCCATCAGCCTTTCATTCTTCGAATGATATAGACAGCGATTAGACAGTTGCAATACTCAGAAGTGTTTGGTGTCATTTTAAGCCCTGTGATGATGACCGTGAGCCTATTTAGGATTAAGTGAAGACATTGACTGACTGAAATGTAGTCCAAAACAATGTTGTCCAGTTAAAACTGGCTACAAACAAGCTACGCCGTGTCAGGTTTGTTAAACATTATTTTAGTATAGAGCAAGGGAGGGCAGTTGTCCTGGAGAACCAGACTTCTGCACAGTTTTGGATCATTCCTGCTCAAGCACACATGCTTGAACTCACCTGTTTAAGGTTTAATAGGTTTGTTAGAGCAGGGACATCTGTACACTGTCAGCTGGTGATCTTTAAATCTTTAGTTTCAGGAGCATTTTCAATGCAGTTCAGACAAATTCAGTGGGTTAAAATATTACTTAAAAAAACTTGCTCTATTGTCAGCTGCATTTCACTTGGGCTTAGAGCTAACCTAAGCGTATTCTGCAAAACAGTGAACAGTAAAGCTTGCATTTTAGGGACATGACCCCAAAACCCCAGTTTGTTTGACTGTATGGAACATATTGCTTTAGAATACGATGGTTTAGGAGAGGAATGTGTGATGAATGGCACTGGGGAGATAGGCTGCTTTAAAAAAGATACATGTGAGATTATAGACTCAGAACCAAAATAATGTGTAACCTTTCATTATGAGAATATTTCAAAGCAAACAAATGACATGCCATCCAACCTTTCATCCTTTTGCTACAGTTCTGTAATTCTCTGTTTGCATGCTTGTAGAAACTGTAATCATTCCATGTAAGTGGTGCTGTTACAGTTGTACTACACTGAGCAGAACTGAAATTATGTGAAATTTGTTTACATGTTTTCAGGTTGGATGTAATTAGACTTCATAAAGAAGCCACCACTGCTAAGAATACTTTCAAGATCCAGAGAAAGAGGAGTTTGACAGTGTCCAGGCTTCTGCTTTTTTCACATTTAAGAAACAATTAGATTAAGAAGCACTCTTTCACTTATTGTGCCCATTCTGCTTAAATTGCAGCTGCTACACAATTATATATACAGTAGAATGTGCAGTGCCACCTGGTGGTAGCTGCCTTCAGAAAGTAGTGTTTCAAATAAAATATGCTGGTGCCTGATTGATTCAGATTCAAATTCAAATCCACACCTACTTATTATTTCTTGTTACTTCTGTCATGCTTTTCCTTTAACGTTGTTTGAAGCTCAATCTACTTATAATTGTTCTGTAAAGCACTTGGTCAGCTTGTTTTTAATGGTGCACACTTTCCAATTGGCTGTGTGTGTGTGTGTGTGTGTGTGTGTGTGTGTGTGTGTGTGTGTGTGTGTGGGTGTACTAGTCCATCTCAAAACAATTAGAATATCATTAATAAGCTTATTCGATCACAATTTCATATATATATATATATATATATATATATATTATTTTCCCTCAATATTTAGGATTATTCTTACTTAGCACTGCATAGAAATGATCCATAATCTAACATTAACTGGTGCAAACCATTTTTTCTAACTTGACAAGCTAAAAATGAAACTACTGTATTTACTAGGTATCAGAGCAGGAAATGGACGAGGTGATCACTCGCTCTACCCACAGAGACAGTTTAAGCAGAGACAGTCATTCTTCTCACACTCTGGGTAAGCTGCACCTCATCTCTTCAGCCGCAGACATTCCCAAACCTCAGTGAAGCGCCTTGCTGTTTAAATGATATAATTCCCTCATAAACCTTAACTGGTCTAATTTTCACCAAAAAGTTCTTATTTCAACTTCCTGGAAGTGATTTTAAAGCTGCTGCTGCTTTGCTGTGTTTTCATCATCATATGCAGAACATGGCATGTTGATTCTTTGTTGTTTCCAAAATCCTGTTTTCATATTTATCAGCAGTTGTTCACACTGTGTTTTGGCGTTCCAAACATGTTTTTTTTTTTGTATTTTAAAATTGTTGTTTATATATTTTTATTGGTCTCCTTTGGAAATTGCATCTAACTATGACTGCAGATCACAAGGTTGACTCAAAGCTTATTACTTTGTGCTTTTCTGGCCAGGACTGCCGTCCAAGAGCCCTTCTCCCACTGTGAAGGCAAGGCAGGGTGAGGGCAACCAGGCACTCAGCTGGACCATGAAAAGGTTCTTAGAGCCAGCCAGTCGGGTAAGCTTCCAACTTATACACTGATGCAACAAATACAGCCAGAGAACATAGTTTTAATCTGGCTGAAATGTTTCGGTTTGTAGGAAAAGTCTTCACTGCAGTTGATAACATGTAGTGCCAATCTTTATATCAGTTAGCTTTAGAAAAGAAAAATGAAAAGTTCTGTAATTCTATATTAATAATTAATGACTCACATCTTATTGGAACAACTCTTCGTCTAAATGAAATAGTCCAGTTCATAAAATGTATCAGTTATAGGTGCAGGTCCAGACAGAGTAGCGTCTAGGTCCAAACCCGAACCGTGGTCCACCTATTAGTGATGTCTGAATTAGAGGAACAGATATTCAGTTATGATTAGCTTTTGGTTGGATAAAAAGTATAATTTCTTGACATTGCGATAGGGCCGGGTGATATATTGATATTTATATCTGTATCGGGATATAAACAAATTGCAATATGGGTTGGCATGATATTTCTGTAACATTTTCCGTATGTTTTTAAGAAACATTCTGTTGCTCCCTCAGTCACAGCCACCTGCTCTCAGGTCCTCTGTTACTTTGCTCCTCTCCATCCCTACTTATGTTCTCACAGACCCACCTCATTTAGACAAAGTTCTAATATGATGATCACATTTCAGTATGCTTAAATAAACCATTATCGTCTGTATTATTCCTCCTTTCTCTTTGCAGCAAGGTTCTCTAAGTTCTGAAGCGGAGCTTTCTCAGTACTTCTCCCATGATGTTCCCACCCAGTCTTCACTCTCAGAGACCATGGCCATGGGCTCCAGTGATGACGACATGCTTCATCACAGCAGGAGCTGCAATACCTCTCTGGACGAGCCAACAGCACCGCATTCACATAGTAACCAGAATCCCTTTATTTGCCAATATAAAGTACATTTAGAAATAATAAATACATGAATGCAGAAACGAAATACATATAAATTCAGTGCAAGGCTATAAAGTCTTTCTTAAAATGTGCATACAGTACTGTCTAAATGTTGCAGAGACCTGAGAGAGTATAGCTGGAGTGTATACATTGCTCATGAAAATGGTATTAGAATAAATTCAAATATTAATTTAAAATTTTAAAGTAGTGACAAAAAAAGTCTTGTTAATTCTTCTTGTTTAGAAACACTGTCCACAAGGGAGTGCAGTTAGTTTTCAAATACCTTTCAGTGTACTTGTAATTGCCCACATATCTTGTTTAGTAAGTATCCATGACCTCCTTATGCTTATAGCCTTTAAAGACGCTGAGAGCAACCCTTCATTTGGAGACAGCTGCAAACCTTCCACCACTGCCAGTCGACCTACAGCAGACCCAACCCATCAGGCCAGCGTGGGCAGCAGCCCCAGCTCTGTCCGCAGCCCACTGCTGCGACAGCGTCGGGTCATATGCTACGAGGATGAACCCAGCGACGAGGAACTAGGTCCAGATGAGGACTCCAGACCCTGCCGGCGGCTGCATCGCACTATCCCTGATGATACTGGCCATCATCAACACCAGGAGGATGACTCCGGTATTGTCATGGCCACCTCTTCAGTGGAAGTAGATGATGAGAGTCAAGACAGCAGCGAAGGCCACAGGCACAGTGAACCAGCCACTCCAACTTATGGCAGTTCTCTGGAGTCAGAGGAAGGTGGCGGCATTCCTTCAGGCGCAGAGTCACCTTTCATGCCTATTCGTTTTGAGCCCAGCCCTGGAGGAGGCGGAGCTAACCTGGGTGTGAAGAAGGAGTCGTACCGTGAAGCGCAAGAGTCAAAGCGCTCCCCCAAGCTGGAACACAAAGCTGTGACACGGGTTAAGAGTATGATGAGCATTGAGTGCCCCAACCCACCACAGAAGCCCAAAGGTGAGGAGACCACTGCAGCAACCCCAGTCAGTCCCACTCAGGCTACACAGAGCGGGATACGGATGACCAGCAGACCCCAGCACCTCTGCAGGAGGAGTGAGGCCAGTGAACTGGCTGGCATTTGTACTATTGAGACAGTGGTTCTGAAGCGTAGTGACACCGAGTCCTTTGGACTGGACTTGGAGATTAAGTCATCACCTTTGAAGGTGCTGATCACTGGGCTGAGGCCGGGTGGCGCTGCAGAGAGGGTAAGCACTATTATTGAATGTGCTGTTTAACTTTTACAGGTTACGTTACATTAATCAGGTGCTTTCAGAATTATTTGCAAACATGAAAATTGAATCTTGCTCTGATATGGTTGGTGATTCAAAATATTTAGCAATGTGACCTTAAAGTCATTGGCACTTTCAGACAGTATATATGGACTTAACAATCCTCTAACGTAAAACACAGACCTTATCAAGATTCCAAAAATCAGCAGCAGCAAAATCAGTTAAATTCTTTTTAGTGCCCGTCATCGGATGTCATGGATTTGTTCAGACAACAGCAGAAATCTGCACTTAACCTAAGAATGCCTGCAGTGATTATTATGCTCGTCCTTTGATAGAGATACCTATATATTGGAATATTATATAAGACAGTGAACTGACTGCTGAGCTGTTCAGTCTAGATTTAATTTTACAGATTTTTCTGTGACCTGCTGACACCCAGCTTATCATTCTGAAAACTAAACTAAAATCATCAGTCCTCTTAATGAAGAATATAAAAAGTTTATTATGTGGATTCTTTTTAAATATTAAATGTGACAGTAATAAGTTCCATTTTGTTCAAGCACTGCAGTTTCACTTTTAGTGTAGATCATTTCCCAGACATTTACATTAGACATTTAGACATTTACAGATAAGTGCTGTTACTGTTTTATCAATGCCTTGGCCTGGCCCTGGAAAAGCAAGACATCCACAACCCCTGATACTCCCTCCACCATGTTTACTGTTGGGATGAGGTTTTTGTTTTGTCTTGCAGTGTTTTGTTTTTTTTTAAATTGTGCATCAGTATTACAAACATGGTGTTCTTGTGAAAACTTTCCAGTGTTTTGTTTTTGAGCAGCAGAACCTTTCTTGATGGTGTCTTATTTAGTCTGTCTTATAGAGTCAGTCTTTTGCTGTTACCTTGTCCTTTGTGCTACTGGCGTGAGCATAAAGGATGCCCACTCTTAGGGAGAGTATTAACAGTCCTCCATTTGTAGACAGTGTGTAGACAGAGGTCTTAATCACTGCTTTTTCACTTACTTTTTCTAGCCTGCACTGTGAATGTTGGCTCAGGGTGCTCATTAAAATACATGCGAAGAAAATTGACTTTTTCTTGCAAATATACTGTCAAATTATTTTACTAATATTTGTATTTCTATTTATCTATTAGGAAGCCAGAGGGAGAATGAGTGTTGGAGATGAAATCGTAGCCATTGGTGACACCCCTGTCTGCACCTCGTCCTATCAGGAAATCTGTGACCTAATGCATAATCTGCCAGTCACTCTGAGATTAGAGATTAAGAAGCCAGTCTCAGGTGAGTAGGTTGCCCACAATCTGTTTGTCACTTGAACCTGGGTCCCTGTTCTTTAAAATAACAACAGTCCCCTGTTCTGTGTCAGTTTACATATGGAACATTTAACCATTTCATTATTATTCCATTATTCCATACTACTACATCACTACTCTTCTATTCATATCTCTTTGCACAGACAATATTCAGACCTTCTATTTATAGCTTTTGTACTTTATGTACACATCAGACAGGCTTACTGAGCCTTCATTTACTATCTATCATTTACTCAGTCTACTGTATTGTTACTATTGTTACTGCATAAACATTATTAGTTAATACTCTTAACAGCACATTATTTGTTCTGTAACTCAGTAGTTTTAGTGTTTAGTTTTTTGTGTTTTAATATATCTATTATCTCTTATTTATTCTGTTCCTAACAAGGCTTGATGACTGTGGTCTTTCTACTCTTTCTTGTTTATTGTGCTGCTGTATAATGTGACTTTCATTCTTAGATTAATAAAGATATCTATCTATCTATCTATCTATCTATCTATCTATCTATCTATCTATCTATCTATCTATCCTAGCCACAAAAATTCTCTGATTATAATTGAGCGTAGTACTGTAACTAAGCCTGACTCAGTTACCATGTGATTGTTTCAACACTTAACAAATGTTTGAATGAAATAAACAGTCAGCCGTTGTGTTCTGTATAGTCTACAGTTGCTATAGATGGCAGCTCTACCCTGTTAAGAGACTGTAGTGCTCCACTGGCTCTCTAAAGCAGAATTATATAAATACCACTATAAACTATTAATATGTGACTGTCAGCGTCACAGTAGACACCAAAGGCCTACAGTCTGTGTCATTACTGTAAATTGTAATAAAGACAGCAGTCTGTATTTCCCCTTGCTGCCTTAAAGATGTAGGAGCACAACAGACTTTCCCCTACTGGCAGTACCCCTCTCCACCTCAAAGGGAACTGCAAGCAGCTGGCTTTGTATCCATGGTGACTATTGATTAATTTACTACCATAGTGATCATAGATTAGTAGTAGTTCACTCCTAGTGCCTAGTCTTGACATAGTATGATTGCTGCTGCTTCTGAAGTGAATTCCGGTTTCTTAAGCATGTTGTAGTAATCATCCATGTTAACACAATGTATGCTTCTACGTCAAATCTACATCATAGCCTACATGTAGCCACATATCCTACACCATACTCCATGCCATAGGCCAGTGGTTCTCAACCTTTTCCACCTCATGGCCCATGTGTCTATAACTAGGAACCAACAACCCACAAGTATTATATTATATTATAGTCAGGTTTAAGTATAAAACTGTTGGTGCATTTTATTTTTCTATGCTCAGTTTGGGCCTGAACAACAGAAAATAGAAAATAGCTTGTCTTCATTTAAACATCTCAAATGTAGCTTAGAAAAATGAGCAGGAAAAATGCATTGCTCACATCAGACATGTCTAGAATGGCTCATCTGAATGCTGTCTCTATATGTCAGACCATGTAGACATTGCTCTCTTGATTCGTTTTTAAAGAGTCATTAAAAACAATTTATAATAAAAACAATATTTTTTTAACAGACTTACTGATTACGATGTAATATGCCATTTCTGGCCCACTATAGTCTACTGTCCCATCTTCAGGATGGGCCTGCGGACCAGAGAGTGTTTTATGGCATTCTTGTGGTGCCTGGCCCAGGTTGAGAAACCATGCCATGTGTAGCCACATACCCTACACCATACTCTACACCATAGCCTACGTGTGGTCACGTACCCAGCACCATAGCCTGACACTAGAAATGTAAATATGCATTGCAGCATCCATGGCTCCTTCTGCCTCAGGCTGGTTTGGTTACCAACTCCCATCTGTTTTCTCTCTTATGTTACAGAAATTAAAAAAACAAACAAACACACATTAGATCCAACTCCAACAAATTATCTACTCAGTTTTAGCCGCTTGAAGAGTACACAGTGGTATAGGAACTCCATCACCTGACTTGTGTTTTGGTGGTGTAACAGCAGGGTAATGCAGACACATCAACACAGAATGGCATAAGGCACTTGCGCAGGCTAAGTGTTGACTCGACATAGAAGCATAAATCTGTTTTTAGTCATGATATTCAAGGTATTAACACTTTCTTTTTAATTCACAGCCATGATTTCAACCAAAAATCCCCAGTAGCATGTTAATAGTGCCTTTGTCCTTCTTTATAGAGTACCCTCATAATTTGTATGTGTGCTTTCATACATGCACCATCCATCAAGTAGATTAATATCTGATGCATGCATCCTAATGCATGTTGGAATGGAAATAGTTGGAATAGAATTCTTAGCTTTACAATATTTAAATGTTGTATTTTTTATTTTGAATTACTTTACATTTTTTGAGTCTTATTCATGTTTTTTTTTTTCTGTTCATCTGTAATGTAATGCATATGTGAGAACAAGCCTACTTTATGTATGCATCATGATGAAACTCTTTGAAATGACTCTGGAAAACTTCCCAGGAGATCCAGACAGTAATGAAAAGATCAGAGGCATAGGTTGTGAGAGGTTGTGAGTGAAGCAAAGGATATTGAAGAATATGAGATGCCTCTGACATCAATTACAGCCATGCAAACACAACTTTTGTTCCATTGACTCTGTCATGATTGAGACTGATATATAACAAACATATATGGTCAGTTGGGATTACTTTTATTATTATTGATTATGAACAGAAGTCAAATGTTCCGTATGGACTTTGAAACCGATGGCTTCAATTAAGATGAGCACGGAATCTCTTGAGAAATGAGCGACAGGTACATCTTAAAGCTGAGGTATAGCCTGCAGGAGCCCTGGATTACGATCAGCTTTAAGGAATGTGTCGTTTGATAAATGAGTATCAAGGTTTTTCGGGAAAATGTAGAAAAATAGAATGTTGATTATTAATCCAGCCACCACATCAGACTCTGTATTAAATGGTGCATTTTGATTAAATCAATGGTCTAAACACATATATTTAATTGGGACAATCCTATGTTTTGGTGCACACTGTTCATTTTTATAACTTTATAATTAAAAATGAAAAAGCTGTTTAATCAGGTGTTAAGCATTTATTTCTAATATTCTTCATTCAGTACTGCTGCTGGTTAATTTGACCAAATTCATTCAGTTGTATCATATCATTGATTCAAGTCATCAAGGTGAAATCTGGAACTAAACCATGTATTTGAAGCACTCAAAATATATAAGCTTAGCTCAGAGACACTTGGTGGTCTAATGCGGTTGCTCTGTGATCCAGTCTAAGGCACTAGCACTATGATATTTTCCTCCAAGCACGTTGGCTGCCCGGTAGTGATACAATGGTGGGAATTTGAAAAGGGGTGGCAGTTTCACATGTATTGAAGGAGATGTCAGGAGCACCGTATGTAATGGGTAAATGGGTAATTCTAAACTGGGGGAAAATCAGGCTAAAAATAAAAAATATATAGTTTGTGTTACTTCTACATTTGTATAAGTGACTGCTATTTTGACACCTTCTGTTTGTGACGCAGTGGATCCTTGGAGCATGTGCCTCTCACATGTGCTCTGTTCTCTTTCATTAAATTATGTTCTAAGGTTGACTTAGTTGAAGATTTCTCCTGTTCACATTCAACCTGTGTCCATAAGAGACTCCCTTACATGACATTAATAAACATTTACTTGATGTGTTGCCTTATTGCTCTCATGGCACAATGGCACAGCAGTTTTATCCTGGCCTTCCACTCATGTGAAGTAATCTAAGCAAATACTCAGTCTGGATGTTCTCTATTACATCTCTATGTCCAGATTGATGGAATTGTTACTGTATAAAGTACCAGCAGTACTGTATTCCACACTGCTGTCCTAATTAGTTTTCAATTTTGTTCTCCAATATTAGTCGACCAAGTTGATTATTTATTGCACTGCCTTATTTCTGTATAGACCTGTTTAATTTACCTTGGTGCCAGATAATACTTTTGCAGTACTGTGTAGTATCTAAAAAACTCAAGAGGAATCATAATGGCTTGTAATAATTAATCTAATACTTTACTTTAATACTTTCTTTTTCTGCAGCTGTAGATCGACTCTCTAGTTTAATGATGTCATCTGGCTGTGAACAGTCTACTAAGACGGAGGCATCTAAAGTTGCATTGGAGGAGAAAAATGGTGTTGACAAATCAGTGGTTGCAAGAACAGAGAGTTCTTCTCCTGAATTAAACACAAACGTGGATAAAACCAGCTCTAACGAGGTGCCTGTTACTAATATTGACGATGTTGTAAATGAACTGAACTCTTTTGAAGACAATGTGAACTCAGAAACACAGACTGTTCCCGAAATCACTGAGATGACTGCATGTGCCGTAGAGAGTGGTGGCCTAGAGGACAAGGAAAGTATGGCTACACTTCCACTACGACCCAAACTTTTGGATTTTTCAGTCTTGGATTCGGAAAACAAAGGTTGCCTTTTGCCAGTAGGGACGACATTTCTAAACAGTTACTCCAGGAACTACAGTCAACTTCCAAATGATGACACAGCCCTTTCTGTGAAAGGGTGTAGAGGAAAATCAGGCATGTACAATATGTTAGAAGATAGTGATTCTGAAAGTGACTCTGCCACAGATAATGCTGTGAAAGCTGAGAAGCCACACGATCACTGTAAAGATTCTCAGGACACTGACTCTGATGGAGAGATTGAGCTGTGTTACATCAGGAATGATTCGAGTCAAGAAAAGAACATTGTTTCTCTGAAAGAACATAACTCAGACGGCCAGGTTGAAAAAGAGGTGATCACTGAAGGTGATCACGTTCTTCAGAAAACGTCTTCTACCCCTTCACATGACCTCGACTCAAAACAATTAAACCAATCTTCTCCCATCATCACTCTCATCTATCCAGTCTGTTCCCAGTCATCAGATTCAGAATCCGTCGTGAACGGGGATACTGAACTCAAGCTCGAGTCAAGTTTGTCAAGCTCAGACACATCAGACTGTAAAGCTGATGAGAACTGCGAAACGGCTTTGGCACGTGTCACAATCAGCGAGGCACCATCGAGTACCAGTACTCCCCCTGCAGGTTGGAATGGCCGCCATGTCACCCCGCGGAGTCAAGAGAGGACATCTAAGATGGAGTCAAATCCTTTGTCGACCTCAGATAAACCCAGTCCTGTGCAAATGCCACTCATCCAAGCTGTACTAGAGCCCAAGGCTTCAAATTATTCCAATGGTAAATCCAGTGGGAGATCATTCCCTACACTGACTACAAAAGACAAAGAAAAAGAAAAGAGTCATTCTAGTTCAGATTCCAAATCACTTCTTTCCCAGTCTCAAACTAAATCCTCTGCTATCTCCCTCTCTCGGCCTTTGGGACACAACTCCCTGAATGATACACCAGTCTCGCCTCTCTTAAATAGCAGACTCAAACCAGAAGAAAAGAAATCAACTACCTCTGCCAAACTTAAAGGTTTAACTATTAAAAGTAAATGCAAAGGACAGGAGCAGCCAGTCTGCAGACCAGCCAGGGCTGAAAGTGTGTCGCTGAAAAAGGCCCATTCCTCCCCTGTTCAGTCTCCTAAACTAGCAGTCAAAAGAACCACTCCTACAAATAGTCCAAAAATGGCTAGATCTCTGGAAAAGAACAGCATGTCCTCCATTAAAACAAGCCAAGAAAGGAGTGCATCAAATGTGCTCAACACCTTGAAGGCCAGTGACAGTATCAAGGAAGTACTCACTTCTGAACCAGAGAAAGAAAATTCTTGTTCAAAGCAAAATGAGTTCATGTCCAAATGTGAGCCTGCCACGACAACACAAAGAACTTTCATCGAGGTGCACCTCTCATCATCTTCCTCGTCCTCACCCACAACAGTTCTGGCATGCAATGAAATTGTGAATACCAGTCTTTCAAGCCAAGTTCAAGGAAGTCCATTAGACCTCAAAGAATCAATACACAAACCCTCTTTGGCAGCACATATCATGTCATCTGAGGCTTCTGCATGTGGACCAGGGAAAAGTAACTGTACTGGAGGCTCAACTGAACCAGCTGATAAAGTATCTAGCAATGTGGACAGTAGCCTCATGAATACAAAGATGGCGTCTTCTGCTCTAAAACCAGGAAAATCCAAAGTTGACAGCATGCTTGGGCGAAGAAGCTATTCCACAGATACCAATGGAGCGCTGGACACCAATCCCTTTTCTGTCAGGCAAAGAATCAAGTCATTTGAGAACTTGGCGGGCTTTGATCGTCAAGTTGTAAGGAATATAGACATCCAGTCTTATGGTATAAGCTATAAGGCCACTCTCAATCGAAGACTGTCAGGTTACATGGGCTCTTCTAGCAGTCAATCCAGTGATTGCCGGTCTTTGAGAAGGAGCCTCAGCTCTTGTGTAGACAATTTAAACTCGAGCCCTTCTTTGTCGCTGCAGCCACAGAATTGCTCTACCGATGAGGTTCTGAAAAACATTGAGCAAGCAGCTACAGTTGCAACTAGTGGTCCACTTGCTGAGGAGAGGGTGGCAGCTGTGGATGCTGTACCTCAGTCCAATCCAGCACCACATACTCCACCAGTGCTGCGCTCCCGGAATGCCCGTTCCCATGGTGGGCTGTCACGATCAAGACTGAGAGAACTAAGGGCGCTTAGCATGCCTGATCTTGACAAGTTATGTACTGAGGACTTCTCACATGACCCTGGCAATGTCACATTCAAGACAGAACTGGAAATACACCCCATAAGGCTGACAGGGTCACCATCTGACCCTCAGTACACTGTGGTGACTAGGGTGAGCGTGACTGACCCTGGATCTACTGGCATAGTTGGCAATGGGGACCATCCTCAAGAACAAACCACAGCATTTTCAAGTTGGTCTGTCAGGTACGTAGCAGTCAGTTTAAAGTCTGCATTTCCCTTCGTTGTTACTGATGCTATTCATGTACGGAATATTTCAGTATTGTCTAATGATGATACACTCGCCCTATAAATGTTTCAGTCTGTTCCAACAGCAACGTCTTGGTGATGATCCTCAGATCATAGTTCTAGCGCATTAGACCTCTGAGCCATGTTGGCATGATGGCCTCACACAATTCTCAAAGATGTTCTATTGCTTTCAAACCTGTTGACTGGTAATGACACTGAAAAGCACTGAACTCATTGTTCTTTGTTCATGAAACCAGTTTAAGATGACATGGCGCATCATGTTGAAAGTATCCATTTGAAAATGGATAAACTGTGAACATGAATTAGTGCTCATTATTGATGTATTGGTGATCCTTTGATCTCTGCAGCATCAGCTTTCTGTTATTGGCTGACAGGATTGGAACCAGACTGTCTTCTACAGTTCTGCACCATTAACTCCATTCTGAGATGCTTCTCTGCTTACCACAGTTGTACAGAGTGGTTATGAGTTACTGTAGCCTTTCTGTCAGCTCAAACCAGTTTGACCATATCTTTATGATTTTATGTATTGCATTGCTGCCACATGATTGGCAGATCAGTTAATTGCGTGAATAAGTAAGTATACAGATGTTCCTGGGAAACATCTGAAACTAATAATCCAGTCACACCATAAAAACAAACCGCAGCCGGTTACTGATCCTTGCATTCCCTTTTAATGCAATTTGTTGTTGATGTTTTATGGTGTACTTAAAAAATCCTACATTGCATGAATCAGTGTACTTAATGCTTTATTTATTCAGAGTTAGGATTAGCCTTTACAGCAGCAAAATGTTCATGATGCGCAGATAGATTTCATTTTAAGTACTTGATTTTATATCTGACAACCAAGGTTTTGAAGGTGGTAGTAAGCTATAATATGACTTACTACCATGTTGTTTTTTTCCATTCCAGTCTGAAAGAGGCATCATCTTCTCCATTGGAGCAGAAGAAAGTACAGAATGTCCTAAAATCGGTTTTGGCCAAAGTGGACATGATGACTCTGATGGAAGAGTTGAACAGTGTTTCAGAGGTAATACTGTGTGCAAGAGATAATATCATATCCAAGAGACAGTACATTCTGCAGTGTATCAGTAGGCTAATCAAGGGCCCACCAAATAGTACAGTACTTCACTACATATCTTTTCATCTCAAATTATACTTTTACTGTCAACATGATCAAAAGCTCTCTTGTGGAAAGCCAGTACTTTGATCTCAAGAGTGGCATGATCACACAAAGCCTATCTGACTACCACAGCTTCCTTTCACAGTGCAGGGACGCTGTGTTTTGAGGAACACGACTATTTAAGATACATCACCTTGTTTGTGTAATATAAAATATCACTGTGTTTATGCACTTGCCAATATGCCACCTTTTATACTTCTTGTTCCCAGTACTCCAGACAAGATTGTTGAACATTTTCCAGATTCATTTTGTGTTCCTTTCAGTGCAGCATTTTTATGATACATATTTTGTTGTCTTTTTTCAAGGTTAAAGAGGATGTGTATTTTGTGGTCTTGTCGAAGGAAGAAGGCTCTGGACTCGGCTTCAGCATCGCTGGAGGGGTAGATTTGGAGCAGAAATCTATCACGGTAAGTTTGACTGTTTGAATTTCTAACAGTTCCTTAGGGTGGAAGAATTCCTTCTCTTCCACCCTTTTTGTTTCTGAAAAAAAAACCATTTTAAAATCCCAGCTTCCTGTTGTAGTTAATTAGAAATGGACATTTAAAATAATGCAGAATTGTGGATCATATCCTACATGCTATACAGTGACTAGTTCAGAGATATAAGGATTTGTTAAAACTATGCTTATGATGTCCTGATCATACATATGGACTGTTGACCGTGTAGACTGTAAACCATGTTTTTATAAATGTTTCTGTTAATTATCTGAAAAATGATCTGATAAAGATATAAACAAGGAACCAGACTCTTCCTCTTGTCACTCATGCATTGTTGATAAGGAAACACTGGCCACCACATCTGTTGTAATGCTCAGGTGTACTGAAGTATTGGTAATGGTTTGATGGTGGTCATAATGGTAACAGTAGCAGATAATTAAGGTCCATGTAAATTTCTGTATAGTGATGGCAGGTGGGCAACTAGTTCAAGGCAGGGTTGTTCAAGTTCATTAGGTGGCAGGCAGTGTGGCAGGGGTGGCAGGGGAGCATGACTTCATCCTCTGAATGGGTGGCAGGTGAGCAAAGCTCAGCCTCTAAAGAGGTGGCAGGGAAGTTTAGCCTTAATATTAATCACAATGAATTGTTGCATATTACATAGTTTTTATTTTCCCAATTTTTAATCCAGTAAAAGCCCACTATTATGTACCTACACAATCATATCAGAATATTACAACCACCTCTTTCTTTCTACATTACTTTTGGCACCATTTTATCAGCCCCTTTTATCATACAGGAGCACTTTTGTTCTATAATTACAGACTGTAGTCCATCTGTTTCTCTGCATACTTTCACCCAGTTTGGCAATGGTCAGGACCCCACAGGACCACCACAGAGCAGGTTTTTATTTGGGTTGTTGGTCATATTAAGGCTGTTGATCAATGAAATCAGTTAATAATTAATCTTCGTTTTTACAAAATTTCAACAAAAAGGTATCCTCCAGAGATTCAGTATGATTTTTTCACCCCCTTGTGGTGGACAATGGACTGTTCAGATCTGTTCTGATGGGCTGCCTTGTATTCAAAAAGCATTCAGTCATTAAACACTTCTGAGAACAGTGTGTTTTGTGTGCATTTTGTTTTAAAAAATTAAGGAAATTCAGTTTTCCATGATATTGGCCCTTTAAAAACACAGCAGTTGAACAAAATGATCGTAATGAACGGGAGTATCCAATTTGCTTTGCTTGTTTTGGATAGGTTCATCGAGTCTTTAATCGAGGGGCTGCTGGAATGGAAGGTACCATTCGACGTGGGGATGCTGTGCTGTCCATAAATGGGAACACTCTAAGTGGGACTACCCACGGCGAGGCTCTTTCCTGTCTACATCAGACCCGATTACTCAAACAGGCACTTGTGGTCATCCAGAGAGGCAAAGACAGTGAGCCTGCATCACCTAGGCATGACATTTCCTTACGGCCAGGGACATGTCCTTCTCCAGCCTATCAGGAAAACAGCAGAAAGAATGGAACAAGTAAATAACAACTACAGTCGTTTGTTCAGTAGTGAAAAATAATGCGACGGCATACCTGTGAAATGAGTGCACACGTTAACCACTTTATTAAAGTAGTTGCTAGTATATTTAAGAATATTCAGTGTTTAATTAATATATTGACATGCTTTTGTATGTTCTGTTTACTAATTGTAATATTGTTATTGTGGCTTGGCATCCTATAGTTGTGGAAGTTGGTCCTGATGGAGCTTTGAGTGTGGAGCTACAGAAGACTGCAGCAGGCCTGGGATTCAGCCTAGAGGGTGGCAAAGCATCAGCTCAAGGAGACAGACCACTTTACATCAAACGTATTTTCAGAGGTAACTATTCGCTCTAGCTGGTCTGACTCACGATCCTCCACTAGAGGGAGACATTGTAGTAGTCCAAATGCTGGATAAACATTATTTAATTCAGGGGTGACCATATCCAGCCCCAGAAGGGCAGTTTCCAGCAGAGTTTGGTGATTTTTGTATACAGGCACATTTGCTACACCAGCAAAATGGCCCAACTATGGTGAACTAAGGCCCTCCTCATTGGAGGCAACTCTGATTAAGTCCCGGAAAAAAAAATGTAATTTAATTCTAAACTGTATTGTTTATTATATTACATCAAACCTATTTTTTGTTTGGCTTTAATCTATATGACTTTTAATCAAACCTCCTTTACTAGCAGTTAGTTTGATACTGTTGCATAAGTTTGAATTAATTGTAATTACTCAATCATATTAAAAAGTCCAGTGTTGGCAGCATTCAGCTTTCATCTTGGCTCATCTTAGCTGATAAACTGCATCTGTCTTTAGTGATCCTAAACTGTTCCTTCAAAACGATGACACACATAATTCATTTAACTATGGGCTGTATGATTAAACATCTTTTGTCTGTGGCTGTTTTTGCGATGGTAACCTCACACAGATCCACTGAAAATCATGGCTGCTGTTGTTTTGTTTTACTCAGGAGGTGCTGCTGAACTGTCCCGGGTCATCGATGTGGGAGATGAGGTTCTAGCTATTAATGGCAGGTCCTTGCAAGGCCTAATGCACTACGACGCCTGGAACGTCATCAAAGCAATCTCTGAGGGCCCCGTCCAGTTAGTCATTAGAAAACCCCAGACGTCAGTATGACATTCAGCCAGACTGTGAGCAGTGGACTTGTTCAGCATGTAAACAGAGTGCCAAACCGATCGTATTGTGTACATATAAGGACTGCTCTCTTTCCTATTTTTGTACTTCTTTTTTAACCAGGTCCCTGTGAACGTACATTTCCTGCTCATGGGTTTCTAATGAAGAATCAGCCATTTTTTAATTGGATGGTACTTGTAAAAATAAAACACGGGTTTTCTTGTTTAGTCTTAATTTTCCCACGTCCATGGAGCCCAATATCTTACTTACAAAAGATGTGTGGCTGTGCAATCAGTGAAGCAAGTACTCATTTGTACAGTGTACTTAAAAGAATCTTATGATCATGAATTTACATACTTATCTCAATCACACAGGAATAATGAATATTAATTTATAAATCTGTAACATATTCATTTCTTCACAATGGATATATTTTTTGTTTTTGTTTTTTGTTTCAAGTAGATTAATTTTAAAAGATGCTGACATTTGTTTGATGGCTTGCCTGAATTTTGTGAAATTTCCTAAATATTTTTCATATCCTTTGTTGTCTTTGTTCCCTTTTTATGATCCATTTCCATCCAATCCTCCAATGGAAGAAAATCTGTTGGAAATCTTTAGTTGAATTCATTCTTTTCCTTAAAATGCTGTAAAGTAAAGTGAGTCACTCAATCCACATTTGAAATACTTCATATTCCACACCTTAAACGAACCTGCTGGCTGTCACAGGAGGTAACTCACGGTTAAAAAAGCACACATCTTGCCAAAAGCATGTATTGCAGACTAAATTCTTTTGACTTAGTCCCAAACTCTTTCCGGACTGCTTGATTGCTTTCTTCCAGCTGTGAATATTTTTCCATGAGAAACTCGAAGATTTTTCACTGAGTTATTATGTTGTATCAACACTGCATTAATGCTGTAGTAATATTTTACTTGAATTGTCTATGTGTAAATATTGCGAACCCCACAAACAATACTTTTAACTTAATGTATCTGGATTTTCAAGCACGAGTTCCTTTACTTTGAGTCAACAAATTGAATAAGTGGACATCAGTATCTATGTAGTCCCAAACCTGCAATTCATGCTAATGCCCTTTGTGTAAAAATACATTAAAGATTTTTCAATGCAGTGATTTTCATTAATTCTGAATTTTTCCGTTATTTATATGTTTTCTTCATCTAGTAAAAGCAGAATATTCCTTTCTTCTTTTTTTTTAGAAGTACAGTCAAAGTTATGACTTGAGCATATTTAAACATCTGGACATTTTCAAATGAGAGTTCGAGGTGATGAAATTAAACAAAAAAAAATCCTCAATTTTCTTGTGAGGAAATGTTAGGACAGCCTATGCCTTAATAGCTCCTTTGGCTGAAATAATATCTATTAGATGTTTCCTCTGACTTTCTGTTGGTCCCTGATTTTGACTTGAAGGAAGATTTTGCCACTCCTGCAGTCAGAATTCTTTCAGCTATGCAATGTTTCATCATCGGTGTATGTACAGATGGGCATTTTCTTCAATCCTCCTCTGATATAAATAAAGATAATCAGGATGGTTTCTGTGACAGAGAGCAAAGCAGCCCAAACCATGACATTTCCACCTCTGTGCCTCACAGTTAGTATGAGGTTCTTGTCCTGTCTGGTTTGGGCCAATGTTACGTCTGTTACTGTACCCAAATAATTCAACTTCAGATTTATCTGTCCAAAGCACATTGTTCCAGACGTCCTGTTCTTTGTTTAGGTGTTCTCTTCCAAACTTTATTCTTGCCCTGAAGGGTTTTATTTCTCATTGCAAGGGTTTCCTCCTCACACACCTCCCATAAAATCAAACTTCTTTGGTCTCTTTCTGATGATAGAAGCTGCACTTTCATATCAAATTTGGCAAGAGCTACCTTTAGGGCCCATGATGACATTTTAAGATTGTTGGAGACTACTTCACACATCCTGCCATTTGCTCCTGGGCTGAACTTTCTAGGACGGCCTCATCTGGCCATTTTGGCAGTTGTTTTCTATTTTCCAGACAGTCGAATGGCTGCTTTCTAATTGTTTTCAGATCTTTTGGAATCCCTTCCCAAACCCATTTGCATCTATAATGTTTTTTTCCTAAGGCCTCAGAGAGCTCTTTGGATCGCTACATAGCCATAGATACCAGTCACTTCAAAAATCAAGAGCACTGAACTCCTGATCAAGTGTTCTAAAATTAATACCTGACTATTGCCAAGCTAGAAGCAGCAGAGTTACCAGCAGAACAAATCTTGCTGTCTCATCTCTACAACAACACTGTTACTTTTTATTTGGGGAAAAACCTTTTCACTTGTTCTTGATTACATTCCCATTCCATAGTCCATTTCTAACTGATCAATGTACTTCTCAGGAAGGTTGTTGAACTTTGTTACTCAACCTATTTAATTTCCTAGCTCACATATTCAGCTGAAACACTTCCCAAATCATGAAACGATGGTTGCTTTGGAAAAGGTCTCAATCATTTACTCAGTCTGGCTGGAAGAACTGGGTCTCCATCCCCTGTACACTGGAGGAGCTTGTGCTTTTCAGCAGAAGAAGAAAGAAAATAGTTAATCAGAAAAGTCAGATCCTGTAGTTTGATTAATATTAAAGTGTAATATTAAAGCAGATCTTTATATACACTCAAAATCTGAAAAAATAGCTGCATCCAGAAGTGACTGTCAGATTGCAATGCTATTCAGTAGGAAGATAAAGGTTACTAGGAGAAATCATTTGTTTTGACTGATTAAGGCAATATTAATTGAACTCACATACAGAAGTAGTGTCTCCCAGTATGGCTTCAGGCCACCGTGGCATTTGCCAGATGTCTCAGCGTATAGTTGTAGACGTTCCTAATGGCCTATGGCGTCCCTCATATTTTCAATCGAGGATAGGCCTGCTGATGCGACTGTTAGAATAGTGCAAAAATGGATTTGTTGGTTGTCTCCACTAAGACAAAATTAGAACGAGTCAGTGAAGATGACTTACTGCCTTTCTGTGACTCCATGACAGTTTGGGACATGTCTGGGTCATGTGATCAGTCTTTATTGAACTTGACATGGTTTGAGTGTATGTAGTCCCGTGCTGTGCAGCCCTTTACCAATGGTGTTGGAGGATGAATCATCACTGCTGACTGAAGGTTCATAATTGTTTTGGGTCACTTGTGCACGTTGGACAATCTGTCAGTACTTTATGGTTTGTATAGGTCTCCCAGATCCTTCATGTCACTGATGCATGCCTTCTATCCACCTCAGCTAACAGCATAGTATGAGACCCCTCTGGAGTTCTCTCTTGCAATAGGTGCTTTCAATAGAAGAGCTCAAGTCAAGCCAGTCTGTTGATTCTTTCTAGATGTACCTATTGTTTTGAGGATAAGTATATGTATGCTTTATGTAATTAGCATTTGCAGTGATATGCACGGTGAAGCACTATTCTATGACGGCAGCATCTAATCCTAATTGCCACGGAAGTATAAAAGAAGTAACAGTCTGCTTTTACTAACAATTGTGAAACAATGGGTTCATCATGAAGAGCTCACTAAATTCCAGTGTGGCACTCTAATAGGATGCCTCCTTTGCAGCAAGTCTGTTCATGAAATAGTCACCAACGCTTCACGGACTGAAGAACTGCGAGATCTCCCAACCTCTGGCGTAACATCAGCACAAAAACTCTGCACTGGGAGCTTCACATGCAAGCAGCTGCATGCAAGCCTTACACGACCAAGCATAATGCTAAACATCAGATGGAATATAAGCACACAACCTTTGGCCTCTGGCGCTGTGGAAACAGGATCTGTGGATTGACGAATCATGCTTTTCTATCTGAAAAGTCTGATGTATGAAACTGGGTTTGGTGTATGCCAGACGTTGTTTACCTGGCTGACGGAATGGTGCCAACTGTAAAGTTTGGTGGAAGTGGGATAATGCGATGGGGTTGTGTTCAGGAGTTGGCCTGAAGGCCCCTTAGTTCTAGTGAAGGGGAATTTGAGTGCTTCAGCATTCCAAAACAATCATATGCTTCCAAGTTTGTGAAAACTGCCCTTTTCCTTTCCAGCAGTGCCCCTGTTGTCAAAGCAAGGTCCATAAAGGCATGATTGGGTAGGTTTGGAACTTGACTGACTCCCACAGAGCCCTGACAGAAGAGTGGGAGCTGTTATACCTGCAAAATATTTATGGCTATGGGTTTAGAATGGGATAACCCTTATTCTGCAGTCATTGTAGCACTGTCCGGATGTATTATTCCAGCCACGGACGGACTGGCCATCAGGACAACCAGGAAAAATTGATGTGGGCTGCTAAGAAGGTGAAGAGGCTGGTTGATGGCCCCCCTTGACCACCCACCCCACCACCAACTGTCAACGGAAACTGATATGAAGGGACCCCACCCGACCCAAACCCCCCCGGCTGACAAAACGAAATCAATGAAAGTGGACAAGCCCCCATGGATGGCGAATTGAAACCGATGAAAAGGGGCCAGTCATTTTTGACACTTTATGCTTTGAAGGAATACTCTAATCCATTAAACCTAGTCTGTACCAGCCATGTCTGTGCTGTGCAGTCAGTAACCACAGACCGCAAAAGCAATTTTCTGCAGATAGAAAAAAGAACCAAAAACTCGTTTGCTTTTTAATACATTTGTAATAGAAACCAGTGGGCCAGTGAAGTTGCATGTAGCTGCATGTTTTATCAGTTGCAGCCAAAAGCATCCATGGGTTTTCTGTTCTGTTCAGGGGAATAATTAACCTTAAACTAATGCTGAACAAATAATTAAGCAAATACAGTTTTACTGGTACAGTTAATTGGTATATACTGTGCTGTTCTGCCTGGCACAAAGCCACAAGTACACTGACACTACAAGTCCAAGTCCAAGTCCATTGTGAGCATGGCTTTGTGTCCTGTACCTGTCCAGATGGTAGTGACAGCCTCCTGAGACTGCCACCATCGCTCTCCGCCTGCCAGGGCTTCATTAAAAGCTGCCAGACAGCAGCCTGCTCATAATAGAACTCCGTGTTCAGTAAATATGTACTTGTGTGTGGATGCCCCAAAATGACACGGGGAAGCTGCAAATGTTTCAGAACTGTCTTGGCATCCTGGAAGTCCTAATGTTTACCCAAACAGAAGCTAATGTAGTAAAAAGGTTTTTCGCCTGAAGACAAATGGTTTGTTTCAGCATGCAGAGGGCGGAAAACCGTGTTGATGTAACGGTTGAAAAACAGTCTATTTTTACTCCAGAACGCAAGACTGCAAGAGACAGCAGTATGTCAGTGACAGCCCATAGCCTTCCCATGTGGCCAAACTTTTTTGTGGCTGATTTGAATAGCTTAGAAGTCATAGGAAATCTGTACCATGCTGACAGTGGAGCTTATAATTGCATTTTGAAAGGCACTTTGAACATGCCATTGTGAACGCAGTGAAGTTCAAGACGACTTTTGCTTTGTTACATGCTGCATCGTCAGGCTGGGAGCAGCCATTGACAGATCTTAAATTGTGGCAATGAAGGAATACACTTGGTCAAAAACACCTCTCAAATAGGCGGTGGCACTCAAGCAATGATCGGTTGTAATTAAAAGGCCAAAAAATATGTAAAGAAAATGCGCATCACACCAATACCTATACCACCTTCAACCGTCTGAACATGGCAGATGGGTCCATATTTGGAGACTGTTGTACTGAACGTCCCAGAAAATCTAGAAATGAAATGAAACCAAGCTTCTACTGACAGGAATCATGCCACAAAAAAGATAATATATATATATATTTGCATGATATTTACACTGATGATGCTGATGCTACCCTTCAAGAGCAAAACATTAAACATAGTGTAAAGCCAAGGAAGTCCCAGTGTAATTTTAGCCTGTTATTAAAACAGCTTGCCAGCACTGACTGGAGCAGCTGAATTTTCCCTGAATTGATTTTATGTCATGATAATAAAAGGATGACATTATAATAATCCAAATTCAAAGTGGATCTGACATGATTTGATGCTTTCAGACACTGGATAGGGTAATTCATTCTGTTTGACACAGGTACTCATCAGCCCCCATTTCTTTTTTGTTGTTGTTGTTCTATAAAACAGCGCTGATCATTGACCAACAACAATATGATGTAACTGTTAAATGAGAATGACTGTTTTCACCCCAAAGGAGGTGGGGGCATTACACAAAGGCAAAAAACCTGGATGAGTTGCACTCAACTGTTATATCAATTGATGGAAACACTAATTTTACTGCATTTTACTATGGTTATGGTTCGGGTTAGATTACATTTAGGTTATGGTTAATGTTGGGGTTAGGGTAAGGCTTAGGTTCAGTTGAGAATAGAATTGCAGTAGTTACTTGATTTCTTTCTGCTTGTTATTTCTGTTTGGCAAGGTTGTGTCAGTAATTCATGCATATGCTTTATGGTTGACATGTTTATTATACATTGTACAGGCTTTGCTCGAGGAAGTGTCAGAAATGTATGAATTTACACATCTCCCATAGGAGGCTGTTTTTTCCCCTCATTCTGATGGTTGATGTGAATATTACCTGAAGCAACTGACCCATATCTGACCAATATCTGCATGAACCCTCACTCAATAGGCTTTTTAGCATCAGGTCCCCTCTCTTTGGCCAGTCCAAATATTGGTTACTTTTGGGTCTTGATCAATTCCAGACTGTCTGATTTTTTTTAAAGGTATCATCAAATATTCATCACTCAGGAAATCATAGGCCCCTTAAACCTGCCAAAAATGAAATATCGCAATATATTGCAGCACAAAATATTACAATGTCAGGTTTTTTTTCCAAAATCGTGCAACCCGAGCCCACTCCCTGATTAAATATTGAATTTTATTCACTTTATCTGGTTTCAATGTTATCGTTCTGAATGACAATAAGAGCATATTGATCTGACTTGGTGTTTATGCATGTGCTATGTATTCATAGTAGTCTGTGTTCTGGTGCTTGTGGAATCTGCATGTTTCAGCCTCACTGACCACACCAAAGGAAATGATATTTTAAGACTTGATCAGTCAACTGTTTTGTTTAGTAATGCAAGATTACTCTCCGTGTAGTCAAATTCCTAAAGTACTAAACACCAGCGATACACAAACTGCATGAATTATCCGTATCATTTGATATGGTTTGATGCAGAATACTTTTGCAGGAGTTTGAAGTAGTTCTCTAGTGCTATGCTTGGGTGTAACAATGACATGCTTCATTAAAGGAAAATAAAAACTTGAAAGTGATCCCTAAAATATCACAACGTTCAGTTTTCAAACACTTCCTCTTTTTCTGCCCAAACAGAAAGCAGTACCATAGACACTAGACAACAGCACACACACACACACACACACACACACACACACACACACATACACACACACACACACACACACACACACACACACACACACACACACACACACACACACACACACACTAGTGTGCAGGACAATGAGAACACACACTCATAGTGGTGGGCAGCCACCTCTGCACCTGGGAGCTTCTTGGGGTTCCGTGCTTTGCTTTTGCATCTCAGCCTCAAAAAGGAGAAGCAACTGTTCTTGCACACCTCCTGGCCCTTTTCCTTGCTGGTCCAGATGATTGAATGGGCAACACTCCAGTCCAAAGCCCATTTCTCAAAAATTTGCGCCATAGTTGCATCTCAGGAAGACAAATACTACAGTCTGATACACTAAATAAAGAAGAGCTAGAACACCTTTATCACTCACTTGATGATCATCCAGTGTTCCTTCACAAGTGACGCTCAAGCTTTAAATAAACCTCTTCTATATCTGGCCTGAAATGTCACTCATGAGGGCAGGTATCTAGGACTAGAGGCAAAGATCAATTAGATGTCTATTGCAATCTTGTCTGACCTTTCAAAAGCATGGTCTTGATTTAAAGTGAGCAGGATGTGTGTAGTTGATGAGATGTACTGAGGAAGTTGAAAATTACACACACACCCTTCACTGACACAGATTTTTGCTCAGAGCATTGAGGATTTGAAATATGAGGATGGAGATCCCTGATGGAATGCAGACACTTCCTGAGTGAGAGAAATCTAGAATGTATGCTCATCTTCAAAAAAAATAGTTGTGCCTCCAATGGTATCATCCCAGATTGTCATGGAGTCACTCAGAATAACAGTAGGTCTTCTTCAGAGACAAGTCCTGCTTCTTGGTGGAGACAACCAATGAATCTTGGTGGAGGTACTGTGGTCAGTGCCAAGATCAATGATTTGTTGACACACATCCAGAAGGCTTGGTGTTATGGTGTGTGTGCAATTTTGTACAATGTCAGATAACCTTTGGTCTTCATTACAGGCACTTTGACAGACTAATGCTACACTAATGAAGTCCTGAAACCAGTAGTCCACACACAGTCCACCCAGTAGTCCACCCAGTTCAAACAGGACAACGCTTGTCTTCATACTGCTGCCATCTCAAGAGCTTGCTTTGAAGACACAGATACTATGCCATGGCACTCCAACCCTACCACAAAATCTGTAGGAATTGGGTGAGAATATTCAAGCTGCATGGGATGGATTATCATAGGATACCATTAGGAACCTCAACAGCTCAATTCTGAGATGTTGGACATGTTGTGTTATAGCCAAGGCCATACTGAGAGACACTACTTCTTATGTGTAGCTCCAAAAAAAAGCCCTGTATCTTTGCATTGCAATTCATTTTGTATTGTTTCTGCCTTGAAACTGCTAGAATGCTGCATGCATCACACATAAGCTTAGACCCAAAGTATATTTTTACACACTGCATCTGTGTGAAAGGCTGTGTTGATTAATATAGAAGTGCATTGCTTGTGGAAAGGACTGTCACAATATGTGGTGCAGTTACCATATCTGGTGTGAAATGGGCTTAAGTCAGAAAACGGGTCGTTCAGTGCTCTGTTCAGATTTGGCTCAACTTCCTTTGTCACAAGTCATCTCATTGGAATTATATCTGAGGAGCTCCACCCATTGCTGAAGGCAGAATTCAGGCTACTCATTAGTCTTGGTGAATGAGTAAAGGTTTACGTATTTAAATATGCATATGTTTTAGAGGTATTCAACACACTCCCACCTACACATACACACTGTCGTGGTCCTACATCTACTTGAATCCCCCCCAGGCAACATCATCCTAACAACGGTAGAGACCCATGTGTCTCCAATGTCCTCTTTTTTGAAATCCAACATGTGGTCATCCAATAAAAACCTCTGCTTAACTGCTAGTTAAGTTAAGCAGCAATTAGAATGCCACTGGCTGACCTGCTAGTCAGATAAAATAGTCTCCTTTTTGTTGCCTTTGACCTCTTCCTGTCTCACTGGGGTATAATTATGTGGCTGCACATGTGTAAAATACAAAATTTTCAGCACTCAGCACAAACAAGATGGTTGTTGACGTATGCAAATGAGATTATATGCATATACATACAGTATGTATAGGTGGATGAAAGCAAGCCTGAACAGGAACATAGAAACTGTACAGTATTGCTGAGTTTAAAGGTTATCAAGTTTAAAAATCAGTTGTGACTGTTCGTCCATGAAGAATTAAGGGTAGATGCAAAAATTTAGAGAACTGTATGGTCAAATGTGGTTGTAACTATTTCACACCATCTGCATGTTTCTATATAAGGTTGCAGGTACAGATGTCGCTAGAAATATAGGGGTGCCTGCACTTCTGCTTTTGTATTTACATTTACTTCTATTGTAGACACTGGAACAAAACACAAAAGTTGAAGAACAAAAAATGTCAAATATCATATAACTACAAACTGAACTCCAGAAATAGACTGAAAAAACTTTTTTTGACACCTTTAAAATAGTAGGAAATTAATTTTGAATTGAATTGAATATTGAATTGTAATCTGATGATGCACCTTTAATTTGAATGTATGGCAAGTAACAGTGCTGGCAATATAGAACGCAAACATTCAACCAGTTTAAATGCAGAATAGTTGACTCAATTTTTGTATGCCACACTAAACATGGAGACCAGATTTCTCAGAGGATGTGAGATCCAAAATTGTGAAAACATGCACAACGTCTTTAAGAAATCCATAACACTTTAGCTAACCTCCCTGGATGTGTCTGGAAAAGAAAAATGCTGGAAGAAGGAATTGTTTAAATGGCTGCTTCCCAGATGGACCCCACTTGATACTTCTAGGATTCTAGGCCACAAAACGTCTACAAAGTACAGTCATGGGGATTTTAAGAATGGCCCAAATGTTGTTTTTCACAAAGTTTTTTTCAGATGTTTTTTTTTTGTGTAATGAAGTACAATTAAAAGCGATTCTCTCAGATTTGAAGGAGTTGACAGAAGAAGAGTTGAGTGGTGTAAGTAACTGTAATTCATGGTTACAGGAAGTGATGGATTTTATTAAATATTTTCAAACTGTGTGCTACCAAATATTAGTTTGAGGGGGCCAATCATTTTCTCCCGTCCTTTTCTAGAGTACTGTGTGGAATGACTGTGTCGTTTCAAAGCAAACAAAAGAAATAACATTTCTAACTGGATTTCTAATTGTTTTGTGAGACGTGAAGTGGTGGCAGTATTTTGGCTGTGACTATAATTCTTGATCTTGTATAGGAGAGATGGATGGGAGATGCCAGTCTTCGCATTAACAAAATGATCAAAATGACCAAAGTGACCCCGGACCCAAGTCAGAAGGTCAGTAAAAACTCCAGGGCTGAATTGAGTTGCCAGTCCAGCCCTGTTGTATAGTAAGATCATATTTGCCTTGTGTACAGTGGTCCAAAATAACTTGAAATAAAATAATTTGGCGTTCAGAGAGGCACTAAACATTGAAATTCTATTTTTCTTCAGAATGTGAATATTTAGGGCTTATATACTCTCTCAGTGTTTTAATCAAGATACTCTTAAAATCACAGACGACAACAGACAATAGATTTACAATAGATTTTACAAAATACTGTGGAAATGACTCCTATTGTATTGTATTGTACTGGGTCCTCTGAGTTCCCATTGTATCAGTACGGTGCTGAAAGCAGCTTCTACCTGGAAATAATTGGATTGTTTTTGGAACATAAAGCTGATCATGCCAGTTTACCATCTGTCCCTCCTGATGTAAACCATTTTGAAGATGTGTTTTTTGGGAAGACCACTGACAGCATAACACCTTCATGCACTGTTTGAAAGATTACAAAAGCCAGCCTAACCTGGCTTTTCGAGAAATTAAGGACATTCTCTCTGTTTGCTATTGAGGAGAGAAGCTCCCCCGTGTTCTCTCTTGCCTTTTGAAGTGATCTGTCATGTGAAGTTGACTTTGCCTCTGCCCTTTGGGAGCCTAATACTTTCCCCAAGTTTCCCTTTGTTCCAGTTTCAAAGGAAGACCATTCTTTCCATTCCCTGAATTATCTTTGTTTGAATATCTTCAGCTAATTCTTTAGGATTCCTTCCAGACCCACGAAACCTGAAATTGAGCAAAGACCCAGCGTCCCCATTGCCCAACCGCCGGCTCCTAACCCCTCGGTAGGAAAATGAAAGACATGTGGCAGTATCTGTATCTGGCCCTCCAGAGCTAGGAGCAGCGACATTTAATTTCCCACTTTGCTGCCCTCCTTTGAATAGTCCGGCCCCTTTTGAATGATTGCTTTCAGAGAGAATGGAATTGGGGGCTGGAATTTTTAGGATTCGTGTTCAAAAGGGAGATATGCCAAGCTGTTTAAAAATGCATGACACATTGGTGTAACTACTGCTTGTCGAGTAAGTGGCATGCATTCGGAAGTAACTGCTTCCACCCCAGTAATCCAATATTTCTTCAGAAATGCCAAAAATGTATTATTTAAATATCCCAGACTAAAATTTAAATGCTGATAATAAGTGTGTTTGACTTGAGTCTTGAGTTAAGTTGTTTATGGGTAAGACCACAAACAGCATTCAATTCATCCACTGTGTGAAAGCTTAACAAAGTCAGATAATAGAACACTATCCACCTGTAGTCCATCTATGATCATCCATCTAATATTGTACATTAAATGCCCCATTTACAAGTCATGGGTTGGCAGCATATAAACTGTTCATTAAGCGTTACCTCAGAAGACCGTTTGGAAACATCCACACCCTGTATAAGTTGTGAGGTGGTATCTTGTGAGTGGTAACTCATGGTAAGGCAACAAGAAATATCAGAGTTTGAGCAAAGCATGATAGTAGGTGCCAGATGGATTGCTCAGCTTCTTTTCAGAAGTCATGAGGGCATTTAACATTTGTCAATCCACAGTGTCACGTATGTACCAAGAATACATCATAGAAGGAATTACCACCTGATTGGACAAAACACTGGGTGGTAATTATCATGACCTCCAGTGCCTGGCTACAATCATCTGAGTGAACAGACAAGCAACAATAACATAATATAGCCCTGAATATTTTTAACAAGCTTCCATCTCCAGATGGCCCTCCCTGCTCTCTCTGTGGAACAATCTGACCATGATCTGAAAGCAAAACCAAAAGTAAAAAAAAAGCCCCTTCTCCACCTCCCATTATAGTCAAACAAAAACAAGACTCCACCAGCCAGGGACACCCTCCTCCAATGGTGGCTTGGCCTACACAGCGGGCAATTTGTCAAAACAGCCTTCTAGCTTCTCTCAGTCTGACAACTGATTAAATGTCTTTGAGTGCACCATAGAGGCATGTCTAGCAGTCAACACTCTCTCACCAAGGTACACTACCCCAAAGTAGCCTCTGAGAGTCTTTTAATAGGACAGTGGGCAATGCATTTTATGACCTCTTGTACCTTTGTATCTAATCAGACCATAACTGTAATTGTTTGCATATCTGCGTGAAACAAAACTGAATGCTGTGTTTTACAGCAATCTGAGCTTGTGTTTTTATGTATCAAAATTAAAGAAATAATCCTTCACCTACCATATTCCTTAATTTCCCGGAAGGAACCCTCCCAAGGGATCAATAAAGTTCTATTCTATTCTATTCTATTCTGTTCTATTCTGTTATATTCTGTTCTATTCTATTCTATTGTTTGATCTTATTTAGTTGTTCCCCATACTTTGGATTTTGCATTTATTAACCACATGTATTAATATATATATTTCAACAGCAATTTGACAATATTTTGTTTTCCAACAAAACAAATAAGGAGAATCACTGGATGAACACTTAAAAGCCATCAATGCAAACCATAGTAATGAGGTCAGACATTGTAATGCTCATGTGGTATGTTTTAACTGAATTTGGATCATGATTATGTTGTTTATCGTTGTATCATTTCTGATCATTACATTCATTTCTATAATTACACAAACATTTTGAATTTCAGGGTAGGAACTAAAGAAATATATAAAAAATTTCTAATTTTACTCTGTTATTTTGATTTTTAAGTATAGGAGCAAGATTTGTCCAGCTAGGAAAGTACATTGGGCTGCATTTATAGACACTGGACACCATAACTCTATGAATAACTATAATAAGGCTACTCATTCTCGTCTACATAGGAAAACTCAGGATGGCCAGGGTGAAGCAGACCCAATTCCACAATATTCTGGTTAGACCTGGATATTTTAAATGCTGCCATCGTCTCAAGGCCAGCCTCAAGTGGCCAAGTGATAGAAAGGAAGGAGAAATACAAGATGTGAGGCTCTTGAATTAATCCCAGACATGACAAGCGAGGATGAGCACATTTCTCCCCATTGGCTGAAGAATGGCCTGCTGCCCACCAAATAAATGTGCCCTTTGATTTGCCCATCTCAGATATGAAGTCCCAATCAACTTTTTTACAGAAACAGAGCGGGAGAGAAAAGGGGTGTGCTGCACTGAGCTCCATTATTCTGTATTTCCACAAGTTTCCAGCTAATTAGAAGTGTGCATTCTGTGCAGATTCTGGCATACATTGGATAATTGTTTGTACATTGGAAAGTTATTTGTTTATACTTTGTAAATTTGTTAGCTTGCATAATAGACATTTGTTTGTACATTGGAATATACTGGAAATTGTTTATTTGTACACTGGAAATTCATTTGTTTTTACTTTGGAAATTAGTTTGTACTTTGAAAATGTGTTTGCTCGTACAGCATGTTTACATTGGAAATGTGTTTGTATATTGAAATATACTTGGAATTATTATTATTATTATTATTAGTAGTAGTATTATTATTACTGGTGTTATTATTATTATTATTATTAATAATAATAATAATAATAATAATAATAATAAATAATATTATTGTTACGAGTATTATTATTATTATTATTATTATTATTATTATTATTAATAATAATAATAATAATAATTATTATTATTATTATTACTAGCATGATTATAATTATTACTATTATTATTATTATTATTATTATTAATATTATTATTATTATTATTATTATTACTGTTTGTTTCTGCCTTAGCAGACATGGGAAATTTGTTTGTACTTTGCATACACTTTAGCATACTTTGGAACTTTGTTTGTTACTCCCTGTCAGTCCGTCAACTGGGCAAAATGAATGTGTTATAGAGGCATGTCAGTGATCTCTCACCAAGGTAACTACCCAAAAGTAGCCTCTGAAAGCTTTTTCATAGGGCAGTGGGGTGAATCATTTTTACACCCTCTTGTGCCAAGGCCCAGTGTCCAATCAGACAACACAATATACATTTTTTGCCACAATACTGCATTTTTGGATGTGGGTTTTTACATTGACATACATTCGAATTGTTTAGTTGTTGAGGCATATGTTGTTTTTTTTCCTGGCACTGAAACATTATGTTTTAATTGTACGTAGAGTAAACTAAAGGATGAGTCTAATATATTAAATTCACATGATATTTAGTTCCTGTAAATGTAATCTTGTGCATAGCAGGAATGACTTAATCACATGTTTGTCATGTGAACCTACAGCCTACACTGACACAGCCTACGCTAAGTATACAAGTATAAACCTACTTACAGCTGAAATGACTCAAGTACTCAGCTGATGTCTTCGATAAATGGACAGGAACATAAGCTGAGTGGGTGTGGAGATTTTAAGGTGCGATGACTGGGTGATGGATGAGGAGAATTGTTTTTGGACCGCGTACTTGCACATTCCCCACAAATATTTCTACTCAGACTCAGTCGATGAATCATTAATGTGTTCATGAGAAAAAAAGCCATGCTTCAGTTACTGATTAAATGTTCTCTTGAATGCATAATCAAAATGACTGTTGAGTGCATTGGCCTGTACTGCTTTAGTTCACAACAATGCTAAATGTATTCTTCCACAAACAACAAGGTGGTTTCGTATTTACAGTGTCTACGTATGTAGAAGTGTCTATAAATAAATTGAGGATATGAAAGAATGTGCCTGCAGAAAATTGCACACTCTTACTTAACACAAATTTAACACACATTCACATTTTAATGTATTTCTCATGTCTCATGTATTTAGTTATTTAGTAGTAGTATGATGATGTTAACATCATGTCAACAACATGATGTTATTGTTATTGTGATAAATTGTCTTGCATTGCTCCCACAATGCAATTTTTGTTAACCCGAGGAGAATGGGTTTCCCTTTGAGCCTTGGTTCCTCTCAAGGTTTCCTCCTCCTGGCCTGAAGGAGTTTCTCTGTTGGCTTGCTCAGCTGAGGCTTGGACCTGGATTTCTGTAAAGCTGCTTTTTGACGACTCCTTTGTTGTTAAAAGCACTAAATGAATAAACTTTGATTTGATAGATTTCTCTGAGTATATCGTGGGTGTTGCAAATATCATAATACATACTGTGCACCACGAAAAATCTTAGAGTATATATACTGTACAAGCACAATCATGGGATGGTACATCATTTACAATCAATGAAAACTAATGAGAAATCACTGAGACATTATGTGCTCATTTGAGAGAAAATTCATGTGTGTAGCCCAATCTCCAAACAAGTTAAAAACAAAGAAGTACAAGTCAGGGTTGGATTATAAAAAAAATATTCAAATCTCTGATGATCCCCCAGATCATGATCAAATCCAATATCATCAAATGGAAAGAACATGGTACAACAAACCTGCCAAGGAAGGACCGCCCACCAAAACTCTCAGACCTGGCAAAGAGGGCATTAATCAGAGAGGCAGCACAGAGACCAAAGGTAGCCATGAAGGAGCTGCAGAGTTCCCAAGCAGATGCTGGAATATCTGTTCATATGACCAAAATAAGCTGTTCACTCCAAAGAGCTGGACTTTATGGAAGAGTACCCAAAAAAGGCCTTTACTTACAGACAAAAATAGGAAAGGCTCATTTTGAGTTTGCCAAAAGCAATGTGGAAGACTCCCCCTGGAGGAAGGTGCTTTGGTCAGATGAGACCAAAATTGAAGAAAATGTTATATCATCACCTCAAGAACATCATCCACAGTGATGGCAGTATCATGCTGTGGGGATGCTTTTCAGCAGCAGTTTTAGTTTGTTCAGTCTGTCAGTGATTTGAGCCTGGAATGTAGGTTCACCTTCCAACAGGACAAAGACCCAAAGCATACTGCTAAAGCAAAACTTAAGTGGTTGAAGGGGACACGTGTAAATGTATTGGAATGGCCTAATCAAAACCCAGACTTTAATCTAATTGAGAATCTATGGTCAGACTTGAAGATTGCTGTTCACCAGTGGAAACCATCAAACTTGAAGGAGCTGGATCAGTTTTGACTTGAGGAATGGGCAAATATCCCAGTGGCAAGATGTGGGAAGTTCATTTAACTTAAGCTCATTTCATTTAACAAAAGTGACTTGCAGCTGTAATTGCCGCAAAAGGGGGGCTCTACAAAGTACTGAATTTAGGGGTGAATAGTTTTCTGTTGTTTTGTCCTATTTATTGTTTGCCTCACAATAGAATAAGTATCAAATAATCCATTTTAATTCCAGGTTGTGAAGTAGCACAACACAAAAAATGCCAAGGGGGTGAACACTTTCGCAAAGCACTGTATGCAGACAGTCCTGCACTGTGCACACAACTTAACTACTGACGAAATATTACACCCTGAAAAGTGATTATCAGTGAAAACATTATAACAGTTTCGTTTGTAATGAATTGGCAATTCTCGGGGCTCATGTTGATAAAGGAGAATTTATTGACCCTGTCACATAAATTTAACAACACCCTTGTTTCTTGCGGAAAGAAGGTGGCTCAGTTGTAGAAGGATGTAGAGGATTCACCATATTAAGGTGAACGAGGCTAGCTCACAAACAAATAAACAAACACCCAGACCAACAAACACTACCCACCTGCAGTGCTGAGACCATGGTGATGAAGGGAGGGAAATGTTTATTAAATTGGATCTCTGGTCTCCAGACACTTAAGTAGATTTTATGTAGCATGGAAAGCTGATGATAAAGTTATGATACTGCGTATGTGCAGCACTCCAGCACACACACTTTGACTGTCTGCCTCCCTGTGAAATTGGGATTAATGAAGCAGGTTCAGCGAGCAGTCAACTCAAATGATGTGGGAAGTACACTCTCTCTCTGTCTCTCCCTCCACACACACACACACACACACACACACACACACACACACACACACACACACACACACACACACACACACACACACACAATCACCCTCATCTCATGACCATCCTTGCCTCAGCATGTTTTTATAGCCACATCCAGTATTTCCTAGAAGACTGTGTCAATAGATTGTTCATCCAACAAGCATATTTCAGTACAGGATTCTTCGTTATGGGCATCATACACCACAACATGCTTCAACCGCTTGGTTAAAGAGTCAAGAACTGTTACCTTTGATTATGGACATCACATAGTTGATTTGTGATTGTGATTTATCAGTCTACTTATGCTTTAGTAGAGCTTAGTTACACTGAGATAAATAACTGATCAGCACAGGAATTTATCAGTCTACTCATGCTTTAGTAGAGCTCAGTAACACTGTAATACAGTGTTTAGCAGGGAATTAGCAGGGAATTCAGAGCAATCTTTGATGACAGCATGTGTTGTCAGGTGGGTTTGTCCTTTTGCAGTGTAATTAAGTAAGGGCAATTTAAAGAAATGGTAGAGGTCAAGTTGAAGTTGGGACGGCCAAAAAAAGAGAGAACGCTGCCCATATTATGGCTAGAAAAGCAACATTCTGTAGACTTTGAGGTGATGGTACAGTTAAAGCACCACCTACATGAATATGATCATTGAGAAACAGTCATCAGAAGGAAACCTTTCCTGTGCCCTTGCCACAAAATTCACCTAAAAAGACTTATACATATGCAGATTTTTGTTCCTAACTATTGTAGCATGTTTATACTACTACAACCACCCCATCCACCAGACCCTGTAAACACTCTGTGTCCTCAGCTGCCTTGCTCCTGCTGTCCACTCAATGCTGGAGTGAATCTACTGCCCGCCTGTCCTCTGAATCAGTTTGTGTGTGCAATAACCCTCTTAACCTCTTTCCTATGTTTTCAGATGACCTGTTCTTGCTGTCTGCTCCAGTGCTGCCCCAACCTGACTCTCCACTTTCCTTCTACCTGCTTTGAATGCTGTCCTGCTCCAGATCTTTGCACTGATTTGCTCAAAGCAGGACGATGTTGTAAAAATACTTCACACCACTCTTCCTCTACAATTACGCTGAGCACGTGTCTTACCGTAATTATCTTTCCCATTAATCATGGCTTGCTCTCACATTAGTTATAGTTCTCCATTATTTGATCTTATCTAACTATGTCTATTTTTATTCCAATTTCTTTGTTGTACGAAGAAGTTGGTTCTAGTGTTCCTCTTCACGTATCGGTTCAAGATTTCATTCTCTCAAGGGAGTTTTTCTAGGCCAATTCTCTTTCACTCGATATTAAAATGCATTCCTTCTTTATACACAAAAAGTCTTCTACCCATTCCGTGGCGTATGTATGAGAATGCAAGTGGGGGCACAGGGGAGCAAAGCAAAGGAGGAGTTGAGAGCAGGGTGTGGAGAAAGGATGCAAGTTTTCTGCAAGATTGAAACAGAACATTATTTAAAAACTTTAACTTTAACTATTTAAAAACTGAATATAAATGATATCACCTTAGCCCACTCCATTTATATCCCAATATAGATATAAATATCAATATATCACCCAGCCCTACTACCTATTTTTTGGCACAGTGCAAAGATACTTTATTCTCTTTAAGAATTTAGGACATGAGCAAGTCCATGTTGAGAGCTTTCAGAGTTCTAACATGTTTTCTGTCACTGTGTAATATATTTAAAAATTTCAGATCACTAATGGCATATAATTGATCATATTTAATCAGACTATTTATAAAAAGGCAACTAAAAGGTGAAGTGCACTACTATTTATTTATCAAAAATCTGGCTTTGTCAGATAAGTGAGAATTCACAAAAATCTTTTGTGTGATTTCGACACTGTCATAAGTGCATCAAAAATGATCTGAGATCAGTGTGTTTCTTGGCATTTTAGTTTAGCATAATCATTCATACAAACAGTATCATTTATTTAAAAAAAAAAAAAAAATATATATATATATATATATATATTATATAATAATTTCTTAGAAGAATGTTCTTTTAATTTTTCTTGATAAAACTCAAAGTCTGTCAGATTCAGGATGTATTATTAAACCCCAGAAATGTTCTCAGATCTCATAATAAAAATGTTCAAATCTGTAAAACTGCCTACATGGGTTTAAAGATATTTTGGTTGGTGAATAAGGCAGATTCTTATGAACTATAAGGTCTTTCTCTCTTTCTTCAGATTATGTATGCATAAACTCATAAACAGTACTGTGATGTTATGTATTCGAGAAGAAGAGTAGATTTAAAGGCAGAAACAGCTGCATTTTTGCTTTGGCATCAGTGAGTTAAAATGATCAGCACAACAGTAAAAGGATCAGAGATGGAGATGACAAGGCTGTCATTTTGTCAAACAATCAGAGTGATTTTTCATAAGTGGCTTACAGAGAAAAGGCTCAGTTTGGGTGTGAAAGGAAATCAGCATGGCTCATCATTAGAATCTGAAGCTTTCATTTATGAAATGTCTGTGGTGGAGATAATCTCCTGCATGGCTTCATGCTGTGTATCCAACCAGTACCTGAAGTCTGGTCTGATACAGCACAGCTGTGCTGCTGTGGGGTCTCCTTGGACGAGTTCCAATCTAACCAAGCACTGTGATCGCCGGCCAAAGCCCAGATAGAACTGTTAATCAAAGTGTCTCCATCTCTGCCATCCATCCTCAGAACGAAAGAAGAGCTTCCACAGTCAATGTCTGCTATGAGCTCTCTCTCTCTTCCTCTCTTTATCTTTCAACTGGTATTTTTTATCCTATTTCTCACAAAGATCTCACAGAAATTTGGTGATGCAATTTTTTGATAGGGCATGAAAGATGCTAGTACCATTGCAAAAGCATTTTTTGTGCTGACTGTCAGAGGTAAGGACATGTTCTAAACTCCAGGATGTGTAAAAAAGTCACTGTTGTTTTTAGCAGGAATTAAAGCTAGAGTATGTGGTTTTGTAGAAACTAGTACAGTAAACTAGTCTTTTGAAAAATTAAAAAAAAAAAAAAAATCCCATCCTTCCTTCTAAAGTCACCCCCCAGGAAGAAAGGGCTGGACTAGTCCTACAGGGAGCACAGGACAGAGGAACACTTGTAAATTCATGCTTTATCTGAGATCCTGAGATCTGCAGTTACATGCTTTATTAATACATACATTTTTTGTTTTAGCCTCAACACGTCACATTAAATAAATGAGTAACCCAACTCGGAAAACAGGTAAAATTCATGTACTTCCAACTGAATTAAATCCCAGTTTAAATGCCAAAAGAGCTTCCAGTGCATGTTTACTGCTCTAGCCACATGTACATGCTGAACCTGCAAGCAGACTCCGACTGATCACTGAGAGCGGGCAGGGCTGACACTCACTCCAAACTATAACACATCCAGAAAGAATATATGCAAAATAAACACAGCTAGCTATCTTAGCTCTAACCACAGTTATAACCATGTCAAACATTTCTATCCACACGACACAAACTAGATTCACCAGCTAGACCATAAAATATGACACAGGGTTCATAACACAGCAACACCTGGTTTATTATGACGTTGTGTTGCTACACGATGCAAACAGCGAGACACTCAGTAATAGGTGAAATACATGTCAAACTAAAACAATGTAGATCTTAACCCAGTAACAGCTGAAATATTGCAATTTCAAACAAATCAATTAACATTTTAATGAAGTAATGAACTGAAAAATGGCACATGTAAAAAAAAATATCAAGGTTTTAATGCCATAACAGCTGAAATATTGCCACATATCAAACAAATGCAGTTATAGCTATCAGATATTACAGTATCAGATATAACAATATTAGATATTATAGTATCAAATATTACAGTATCAGATATTATAGTATCAAATATTACAGTATCAGATATTACAGTATCAGATATAACAGTATTAGATATTAGAGTATCAAATATTACAGTATCAGATATTACAGTATCAGATATAACAGTATTAGATATTAGAGTATCAAATATTACAGTATCAGATATTACAGTGTCAGATATTATACAGTGCCCTCCATAATTATTACTACATAATTATTGGCACCCCTGGTTAAGAAGTATATATAACAGTATCAGATATTACAGTATCAGATATAACACTATCAGATATTATAGAATCAGATATTAATGTGCCAATAATTGTGGAACAGGTCATTTAATGGGAAATAATTATTTCTTAGTCAGGATTTTTTCTTTCTTTCTTTTCACTTGAGATGAAGGTTGCTTTTTTTCTAGATTTTGTCAGAGTGTGATTATACTTCTGCAATAAAAGAAATAATTTATTTTAAGGCTTTTTTATTTTAAATATTAAATAGGGGTGATAATAATTATGGAGTGTGCTGTAGTATCAGATATTATAGTATCAGATATTACAGTATCAAATATTACAGCATCAGATGTTACTGTATCAGATATAACAGTATCAGATATTACTGTATCAGATATTATAGAATCAGATATTAATGTATCAGATACTATAGTATCAGATATTACAGTGTCAGATATTACAGTATCTGATACTACAGTATCTGATAATACAGTATCAGATATTATAGTATCAGATGTTGCAGTATCAGATATTATAGAATCAGATATTAATGTATCAGATACTATAGTATCAGATATTACAGTATCTGATACTACAGTATCTGATAATACAGCATCAGATATTACAGTGTCAGATATTACAGCATCAGATATTACTGTATCAGATATTAATGCATCAGATATTACTGTACCAGATATAACAGTATCAGATATTATAGTATCAGATATTACAGTATCAGATATTACTGTATCAGATATAACAGTATCAGATATTATAGTATCAGATATTGCAGTATCAGATACTATAGTATCAGATATTACAGTGTCAGATATTACAGTATCAGATATTACAGTATCTGATACTACAGTATCTGATAATACAGTATCTGATATTACATGGTCTGATATTACAGTATCAGATATTACAGAATCAGATATTACAGAGTCTGATATTACAGTGTCTGGTATTACAGTATCAGATATTACAGTATCAGATATTACAGTATCTGATACTACAGTATCTGATAATACAGTATCTGATATTACATGGTCTGATATTACAGTATCAGATATTACAGAATCAGATATTATAGTGTCTGATATTACAGTGTCTGATATTACAGTGTCTGATATTATAGTGTCTGATATTACAGTGTCTGATATTACAGAGTCTGATATTACAGTATCAGATATTTCAGTGTCTGATATTACAGTATCAGATATTTCAGTGTCTGATATTACAGTGTCTGATATTACAGTGTCTGATATTATAGTGTCGGATACTACAGTGTCTGATATTATAGTGTCTGATATTACAGTGTCTGATATTACAGTATCAGATATTTCAGTGTCTGATATTACAGTATGAGATATTTCAGTGTCTGATATTACAGTGTCTGATATTACAGTGTCTGATATTATAGTGTCTGATATTACAGTATCAGATATTATAGTGTCTGATATTACAGTGTCTGATATTACAGTGTCTGATATTATAGTGTCTGATATTACAGAGTCTGATATTACAGTATCAGATATTTCAGTGTCTGATATTATCGTTATGGGCCTCGTATCGCAGGGACACCTCGTATCAGCTTTGCGGACGCGTGGGCAGACAAACACGCCGATGACGTCACCTGGCTGGGTGAGACGGGCTGATGTTTCCACGGCGAGGCCCGGTCCGTGTCCAGCAGCCCGGCGGCGGAGCGGCGATGTCACTTTCACTTTAAAGCGGCGCTCTCTCGTCTTTGGGAATCGCCATTGCTGGGTTCGGCAGAGTGATGAGGAGGGCAGGACGATGCTTCCGGTGTGAGAGTGTTACCTTCGCGACAGCCGAGAGGAGCTCCGAACCGCTGCTGCTGCTGCTGCTGCTGCTGCCACCCTGCCGCGGCACCCTCCGTCTGCTGTAGACGAGATGATGAGACGGTGGCGGTCCGTGTGACACACCTGGGATTGTTTCCACAGACCGAGAGAGAGCGAGAGAGAGAGAGAGAGAGAGAGAGAGAGCGAGAGAGAGAGAGAGAGCACGTCGAACTGGCTGGCTGGGCTTCGAGGCACGTCGTGTCTGGAAAAGAGGGAGATATTTGGGTGCAGATCAGTGGGAGCATAAAGAAGGGCCATTCTAGTGGGTGTTTATTTCATGGGGATGTGTTCAAGACAAGAGAGGATTCAGAAAGACGTCGACATCGTGATACAAAGGTGCAAGGCAGAGAAAGACTGCCTTTTCTTTGGTGAGTTTCCTGAGCCTGTGTTATTATTGTTAAGTGCTGCTTCCCTTTACATAAGCCTCCTCAGTCTACACACACACACACACACACACACACACACTGTAAACACCCCCAATTAGTAAACACTCCCTGCTTACTTTGTGTCAGCTTTGCTCTGTGAATCATCACAGACTGTCTGGACTGAGGTGAGGGCTGGACTCTACCATCACCTCCCCTGTGTGTCTTTTATCACCTCCATTTATGTGTGTGTGTGTGTGTGTGTGTGTGTGTGTGTGTTCTGGGCCTGATGTTGTCTGTACTGTTCAGATACCTTCCTAACGTCTCTCCAATAACCTGCCATTAATATGCCTGTCGTGTATTTAGACAGTGCTGCCTCAGGTATCAAAATGGGAACCTCTTCTTATGAGCGACATACACACCAGTATGGCTGTGTGTTAGTCCAGGTAAACCACACACAGACACGCACACACACACACACACACACACACACACACACACACACACACACACACACACACACACACCGAGTGTATGCAGAGTGGTTGTGTAAATATTTATTAGCTATCAGTTTGCTCCCAGTATCCAATGTCAGTGGAAATCCCTCTTGATGTTGCCATGGAGACTACACTTGTTGAGAGGGACTTTTTTTTTATTGTGGTGCTGTTCCTGGTGTTTCACAGAGGAGATGTGATATGCATGCATTATGTGGACAAAGGTATTGGGACACCTGCTCATTCATTTCTTCGGCGAGCAAGGGTAATGCGATGAGTTTTTCCTGCGTTTGTCGAAACCATGCATTGCTGGAACATTGCTGTAAGGATTTGATTGCATTCCACAACAACGTGTTAGCGCGGTCTGGATGTTAGGTGATCATCAACCCACTTCATCCCAGAAGTACTGGGTGAAGCACCGTCATTTCAGAGAACACAACTATGCTCCACAGCTCAGTGCTGGGGGCATGGCTGGCATTAGGCATGGTGCCAATTGGTTCATGTTTATCTGCTCCACAGAGTCCAATTCTATTGGCAGCACTTTTCTACGTGATCTAGGCAAGCGATGTGTGTGCATTTGCTCATTTGTGTCAGCAATGGGTGCAACTTACAGTTACTGAATGCATTCATTAGAAGTGGTGTCTACAAACATTTGTGTATGCATGTAATAGTGCTTCAATGCATGTTAAAGGTATATTTGATGAGACAAAAGGTGGACATTGTGAAGATATTTTGTTGTATCGTGATTAATCTGTATTGTGATATGTGGTTAAACAAAATTGACAAACTGCATTTTACATTATTAAGAGTGTAATTAGTCCTGTTTATTTAAAATAATGTATCAGGAGAGACGTTTTTAAAAATTGACACCACTTGGGCATCTGATCGTCAGAGACTATAAAAAGATCCTTAATATTGTGACAGTGTTTTAATGAATTATTAATTGTTCCATATTAGTCCCCCTTTAATACCATATAAAATACTAGCAAAATATAGAAGTACAAGTGTTTATTGTTGAATCGTTCACACACTTCTCTAGGGGTGGACAATATTAAAAAAGTCATGTTGATGCTCCACTGACTTTCAGTTAGAACAATGTCTTTGTTATTGCCACTTTGGGCCAGAATGCTTCTTTAATTTCAGATATCAGTGCCTTTCAGCTTGTCCCTAAATGCATGTGTACAGCTGTCCACCCAAATTCACACCTCAATTTGTCTTTACTGCACTGGTATAAATGTGATTAAATGACAAAAAAAGCAAAATAACCCCCCCAAACAAACAAACAAACAAACAAAAAAAAACCCCACAACCCACCCTTATTCCTGCATAATGCTGCTTCAAAGCCATTTTAACAATGCAATTGCTTTTCACAATATTTTAAGATGCTTTCTATTGTAGGACACAGATTGTCCAAAATTTGCCACACTGCAGTCTATTAAACAGGGTATTTACATTGTTTGTAATATACAGGAGTAACTGTAATAAAACATTTGGTTCTGTTAGTGCTGACAGTGTTCACAGTATTCTCATAGAAGAGTGCTGTTAATCACACGAACAAAATTAATTTCAGTAATGAAAACATACAGTCATAATTCACTTCAGAATTGAATCTATTTAACCATTTTGCAATGTTATTGGTCAGAAACCTAAAACAATTCTGACATTATCCCCACCTTTATCAACGTGTTGGTTCTTGCTTCATTGGCAGTGGCTGCAGGCATGCTGCTAACATTAGTAACAGGGACGTGGCTTTCAGGCAATCAGATCTTTCAGATATAACCTGTGTTTGACCGACTTTAAGCTGATGTGTTGGAAGTTGACTGTTTACTTACTGTCTAATATGCCCATCCCCTTGACAGGTGGCGTTATTTGCTTTACCTGTAATATTAAGTATTAAATGCATATTAATATTAATTGCAAGATAATATGTATTGTATTAGGGCGGGGCAATATGGACAAAAAATAAATTCCATGTCCCCAAAAATATCCCAATATATTTGAGCTGTCTGGTTTATATATATATATATATATGACATTTACTATCATATATGATGTGATGAAGTCTTACGATAGTGTGCGTGAGAATGTGAATGAAAGCGGAGGGGGGGCTGAGAGTAGGGGGTGGAGCAGAGTGAGGGAGCAGAAAAAAGGTTTTCTGCAAGACTGAAAGAGGAATGTATAATAATGTATTTAGCTTTTTTCTGTTTCTGTCCAGTCTTGTTTTTGGGAGAGATGTGTTACAATGTTTACTACACTAATAACCCTGTTTTCTCTTTGTTTCAGATTTCCGATTCACCGACGCCACCTTCACATTCACCTATTCAAAAGGCTCCAAAAGGTAAATCTAATAATAGTGCCAGCAGGCTTTTGTCCCTGTGGAAAAGAGAGGTAGAAATCACATGGTCAGAGCAAAGTGCTGACCATGTGATTTATCTTGAAAAACAGCTGCCATCGTGCCACACTGTAATTGACATACACATGCTCTCTGTGGGTGTGCATGCGCCTCTCTGTTTGTGTGTGTGTGTGTGTGTGTGTGTGTGTGTGTGTGTGTGTGTGTGTGTGTATGTGTGTAAGACTATGACTTCATGCATGTGGGGTGTATGCGGCAAGGTGGGCGCATGAATCAGTATGGAGTGAGTGGAATGGATCAGTTCTGCCATCTGCACATGAACTCATTTGCCAATTTTAGGCAGTAAATCAAAGCGTAAAGATTTGTACATGTAATGCTTCGAAACTCAAATTCAACAGTTATTAACAGGACAGCTGGAGTGTAACGTGGTAGTTACAGTGTCATTTCTTCCTTTTGTCATTTTTGTCACCTGTCACTGAAATGTTAAATGTGCAGGCTGCTGAAATTTTTTTGGAACATACAACAGTAATGATGAGAGTGATTATAGTTCAGCAGGATAAAGAAAGCATTTTAATTACTGGGGTGAGCAAATCAACAAATAGTCAAGGTGCAGTCAAATGCCGACAGTCAGAGCAGGTTTCCACCACTTTTGTCTTTTGAGCTGCAGAGACAAAATATTTTGCTATTACACACATTCTTTAATTGACAATGAATTGATTAATCTGCTTGAATGTAGCTTGAAATTATGAACAGACAGTAACTAGTAACCGACAGTAACTCAGCCTGTCATTACCGTATACTATTTTTGTAGAGACAGAGGCGATGTTTTAAACCACGCAGCTTATAATGAGGTGCAGCTTTTTCTTCTTCTATGTTATTTTCCAGGTTTTTTTTTTTTAAACTTTGCGGGTCCAGCTTATAGTCTGGAAAATACGGTAGTTTTGTATAATAAAAGTATACTAATGTAGTTTACAGCCTTTTAATGAGCAAAACACTTTGTACTGTAAGTAAACTCTGAATATATCAATTTAATCTACAACCATTTTCACACTCATACTGCTTAATATTTGGGTAAAACCTTTTTGTTATTCTAACAAAACACAATTTTTCTGTTCCCAACGTAGAGATCTAACCCCCAAGGGGTTAAAAATTTACTTGTTTTGCATCTGTCACTCCGAAATAGAGAGATTTTTTTCTTCGTATTACGTAGTGGTGGCTGGCAACCTTAGGTTCTGACTGACTGGCTTTGTTCTCTCCTGCTGACTAGAGCTTTGCATGCTTGTAATCAACCCCCTAATGTGTATTTTTCAAACTGGCTGAGTCAGCAGGGGACTTGCTGTTACTGGGGGTGGATTTACTCTTTAAAATATTAAATATTCAAATTGGAACATTTCTTTGACATCCTAAATACATAAAATATAAATAACCAAAAACTGCTGGCTCATTCACATTAGTGTGCTCTCTGCGAAGAATAAAAAATGGAATTGAGGTCCACAGAAATGATCAAGGTTATGATTCTATGAATTTAATTATCACGACAGGCCTAAAACAAAATCTGAAACTTCACTTTGCACAGCTTTACTGAAATGTTGTTAAAGTATGTGTTTAAAATGTATACAAAAAGCATATAATTGGTTCATTCAACTTCATTTTAAAATGGTTATGTGATAGTTACGAGTCAAACAGCCTTGTTCGTGCTATAAAGAACCCCTTTTGCTTAGTGTGAGTAATGAGCACTGTGGTGTTAAAATAGGGCAAATGTTTTGGGAAGCAAAAAGCAGAATCCATAATCTGGAAATTACATTCTCTGAGCGAGAAGACTGCTTATTTGAGTTTATAATCAGCCTTGTAAGCAGAATATTTCTTTGTTTTTATCATCAATTTTACATTCATAATAATCCTTTAGCGCTTTTAATTGTGCTGTTTCTCAGCTACCTGTCAGCCTCACTTTCAATTAAAAACGTTTCTGGCTTTTGAATTTTGGCCATGTTTTGACAGGAAGATGGGATATGGTCAGGCATTGGCTGCTGGGGATGACCCCTGCCCTCTGAGTGTCCATACCTTGCAGTAATGTGGTTTTGTCGAGACTGCTGTTAATTAGCTAGGTACTGATAGGACTTAGAACCTTCCAGTGTGTATCTTTAGTGGTGATCTTCAGTGATTTTGTGTGGGCCACAGAGACACTGATGGCTGTTTGCTGTTAGGCTTTTCTTTTTGGCTGAACGCTGCTGTTCACTACCATAGGCTTTGTAGTCAAAGCTTAGTGCCGGTGTGACAGATCTTTACCCCAGCAGTCACTCTGATTTAGAGTTCATGGAAAACCCTCCTTCAACTACCTACAATTATTGTATGTGATATGAAAGAATAGTGGCCTGGTCCCTTGCCTTTTTTTGAGCTAGTGAACATATGCAAAACTGAAAAGGTTAATTTGGGAAACCCAACAGCATGCAAATGCAGTTGTCAGTAATGACTTTACTGCACTGTAAATGCAACACGCCAGAAACAGATTGAAAAGAGCTTGGGAACAAGGATGAAAATAAGGCCTTACTCAGACTGCGTTATGTTCATTTCTTGGGAAAGCACCTCTTTTTCTTAGAGGCATCCAGGAAATGACCAGGATTTGGACTGCAACCAGGAGGTTTCAGCTACTCTGTGTATTCTATTGTCTACTTTGGTGAAATGCATTATATTTACTAGTGCATTTACAAAAATTTGAATATTATAAAAAAGGTTTTTGATAATTAAAAAAATTATATTTATCAAATTTAAAGTGATATATTTCAAGCTTCTTTGTTTTATAGTTGATACTGTGATTAGTGATTTAATTTGAATTTGAAATTCCAATGAAGTTGGGAAGCAAAACATCAATAAAAACAGAATATATTTAATGTTTATATGGATAAACCTTATTTTTGTTTTGCAAATTTTCACTCATTTTGAATTTGATGCCGGTCAGGTCTGACAATGGTTTTCCGATGTGTTCCTGAACCCATTTGGTAATATAACCACATGGGTGCAGGTTTTTAATGTAGTGCTCTCTGAGGGATCAAAGGTCATGAATCTGTTGATGATATCATGGACTGTAGATGATGAATTCTAAATCCTAAATTCCTTGCAATTGCACGTTGAGAGACAACTGTTAGACTAATTGCTCACGGAGTTGTTCATAAAGTGGTGAACCTCACCCCAGCCTTGCTTTTGGGAATGCTCCCTTTATACCCAACAATGAAACTCACCTGTTTCTCATGAATGTATTCATCTCTGTAATCTCAACTTTCCCAGTCTTTTGTTGCCCCTGTTCCAACATTTTTGGAATGAATTACAGGCATCAAATTTAAATTGAGTATGTATACACAACAATTTATAAATTATACACACACTATATCTATATACACACACACACACACACATCCTAGTGCATTTCTGTTTACTGCCATCTGTTCTAACGGAGTCTGGAGTTTCTACACTACACTCTCTCTTATTGATCACAGACAAAGTTTAAATAATTGGATGTTTTCTGGTTGGGCCAAACATCTGAACAAAAGTCTTGATCTTGATGTTTATGGTTTGGAGTCATTTCTGTTTTGAAGAACCTGTGCTTTGCAGTTTTTCATGTAAAAGAATTGTTGTGGGCCATACATTTCCCTTAAACAGCAGTCGATAGTTGTAAGTTCCTCTAGTTGCCTCTGGACCACATTAAGAGTACAATCACATAACAATGAAAACACATTTATTTGGTCATCAGCCAGAATTTTGGTTGTAATTTGTGGCCAGCAGTCACGACAGCTAGTGCAGTCAGTTTGGATGCGCTGTTCAAATTATGTGGGATGTGGGTTTGCTTGAGGGCATTTGGATGAACTTGAAGGCTTCTTAAGCCATCGCGCACAAATGAGCTGTGTTCTAGTACTTCCATTCCCATAGTCATGCAAATTCCTCGATAAATATGCTAATTAAAATGGGGGGATGTCCAGGAATGCACTTTTCGCTCACTGGAGCAGCACCAGTGCCTGATAAGAAAGTCTTGAGAAAAAGATTTATGAATGCGGAGTGGGGGGCTCCTATATTTCAATTAATTCTCTTTTAATTAGGGCAGCCCCTGGGCCTTGGCTGCATCCACTCCAGGCCTGCTGAATAATGGCCTTATTCAGAATAAAGCTTGACTTACTGCCAGTGGTTATGGTGGTGGTGTATATGGTGGAATAAGTCTGCAAATAAACTTTGGTAAATATATGTTTTAATAAATGACTGTTCAAATCAAATTACAAGCTGTAGCTTAGACTTTAATATGGCATCTTCCCCGAGCTTCACCCTTTAGTGTCACATAGTGAATCTTAACCATATAATACTATGGAATAAATATATAATAGGCATACACTATATGGACAAAATTATTGGGACACCTGCTCATTCAGTGTTTCTTCTGGAATCACGGGTATTAAAAAGGGGTTATCCTGCTTTTGTTGGAAAGGCTTTCTACTAGATTTTGAAGCATTGCTGTAAGATTTGATTGAGTTCAGCAAGGTAGGATGGTAGATGATCACCACGCCATTACATTGCCAACTCCCCAAATCATCCCAAAAGTATTGGCTGGAGCACCATCATTCCAGAGGACACAATTCCAATTTGATCAACTCCTCTTACGACACAGGAGACCTAGTTTTGCAATTACAGACTGTAGTCCATGTGTTTCTCTGCATACTTTGTTATCCTCCTTACACCTTGAGCTTCAATGATCAGCACCCCACAGGACCACCATAGAGCAGGTATTATGTGGGTGTTGGGTCATTCTCAGCACTGCAGTGACATTGGCATGGTGGTGATGAGACAGAAAGGCTGCTGGACTGAGAATAGTCCACCACCCAGAGATATGCAGACAAAAGCTTCCTGTGGGCAGCATTTTCTGGGCACTCCTAAAGGACTAGATGATGACCTGCAGAAACTGTACAGAAACAGATGAGTTTCTGAGTGGTGTTGGTGACAGTTCGCATACCCCCACTAAAAGTATGGGTTTCAAATTTTGGGGCGCAGTGCAGTCGGCGTGTCCGATGTTCAGCAGCCCTTTTAGTCTTTGTGTTTCATGTTGAACCTTTCTTTACTATGTAGGAACAGTGTGACAGAGTATTTACATTTAGTTTAGTTTATTTGTGCTGTAAAAAGCCGAAGCAAAAGACTGGCACATGCAAACGACATTCTTCCGGCCCACATTACACCAGAAAATAATTGCAGTGACTTCATTTTAACCACAGCTGGCTACTGTTGGGCCCCACTGTACAATCAACAGCACAACTTCCCTTATTCGGCCTAGAATCACCTGCTGTCTGGGTAATATTATATAAGAATTTCAAGAAAAAAATAGTTAATAATAGCTTTGAGGCACCAAAGATCATGCACTGTGGAATCCTCTCTAAAGTGTCTCATTATGGAGTAAGATTGTTTGTCTAAGATGCACTAGAAGCCTTTAAGAATTCATATTTATTTAATAAAACTGACAAAAAACAGATGTCCTTAAAAAACAGAGTGTGGCTTTAACAGGGATTGAATTAGAGGCTTGCTGTCATCTGTTTGAACTAGATCTGCAAATGTCACACTTGTTTCTGAGAAGAGGTGCCGTGCATCACAATCAGGAAGCTGGCAGAGTGTTGTCTATGAAAGTTTGTGTGCGTGAAGGGAAGTAATGAATTTCCTGTTTTGTTTTGTTTTTTTCTCTTTTTCTTTTTTGAGCCGCAGCTCTGCTGCATTTGTTAAGTGCCGTTCAGGGGGAATACGCTATTCGTGTCGGTGATGTAGATGTAGTTAATTCAGTGTTTCTGGGCTACAAACCTCAACCACCCCCAACACAACACACTGTTTACTGCAGACATGCGAAAGCACCTTGGATTATAATTAGGTCTTATTTGCGAGAACATAACAAAAATGTTGTGATGGGAGCTGAGCTAATTTGGCAAAGTAACCTGAGACGGTCATATATTAATTTTAAAGCAAGTTTTGACAGAGCGGGGCTCTATATATTTACTGATGTGTTTCAAAAAACTTATTGTTAATATTGTGATAAAGCTCAAACCTGATCACAATTTCACAATTGTGAACATCAATGTGAGTCCTTGGGTAAGACTCCTAACACTACTCTGGCCAACCCCTGTCATATAAGAAACATTGATAAGAGCATCAGTTAAATGCCATAAATGAAGAGCTTGAAATGTATCACTTCAAATCTTCTTCTTCATCTTCTTCTTCTTTCGGCTGCTCTCTTCAGGGATCGCCACAGCAGTTCATCATATTTATGATCCGCATTATAGTTTTGGCACAAGTTTATGCTGATGCCCTTCCTGACGCAACCATCACCGGGACCGGCACCAGTATTGCACAAAGTACACCCTAAAGGCTGGTTAATCACTTCAAATCTAATAAATGTATATAAAATATATGACAGTTATTTAAATGAAAAAGTTAAAACCTTTTTCACAGTATTTCATTTTTTAAGATGCAAAAAAATAAATATTTATATAATGTCACAATACTTGGTAAAAATATGAATCCATGATATTTTACTTTGTTTGAAGTGGTGCTTGTTATTTATTATATACAGTAGAATTTATTGAAAATTCTGCATATTTAAATCCAGTTAATCTGGACTAATCATGCTCTTTTCTAACAAAGCATACAGTGGATTTATTGTAGAAAAGCATGACTGCTCTCATATTGTCCAGCCCTACTTTTAATTGCTAGGATAGGGTTGTGTGATATGGTAAAACTATTATACAAAATACATTTTTCATGATATATGATGATACTGTTTATATCGATTATAATATTAGATAATATTAATATTAAATATCGATATATTGCCCAGCCCTACTTCAGCCCTAATCATAAGTGAAGCTTTCAAAAGAAAACAAATTGAATTGTATCAGCTGATAGTAAAGAGTTCAATATTAATTACCAAATATAACAATATAGCAATAAAAAATCTCCAGAGGCCTCTACAGGAAATCAGCCAAGTGAGCCAGGTTTCAGTCAGCATTTGCCTTATTTAGTGTCACTCCAAAAACTAGCATACTAGCAAATATAGCTGAACTCCTGTGGTATATACCCTGTTTACACTAAAAGCATTGGGAATCAAGGGTATTCGAAAACTTCCTGAGGGATTTTTTTTGCATTGCTGCAAGAATTTGATTGCAATCAGCGACAAGAGCTAGTTTAGTGAGGTTAGGATGGATGATCCCCACCTGACTGCAAACTCCTCAACTCACCCCAAAAGTTCTGGTGAAGCACCATCTTTCCAGTGAACACATTTCCACTCTACAGCTCAATGCTCAGGGGCTTTATACCCCTCTAGCCCAGGCCTGGCATTAGGCATCGTGCCAATAGGGTCATGTTTATCTGCTTCAATGAGGCATATTTTATTGGCAGTACTTCTTTGTAGGGACCAAACAAGCTGTGTATGCATCTGAACATCTTTGTCAGCAATGGGTGCAACTTAGCTGAATGCAATCATTAGAAGGAGAGTCCACAAATTATTTTTACAAAGATCATTTTCCAGAGGTACAGGCTTTTTTATGACAGCAAGGTTCCAGAGGCTGTGCAGCAGACTGGCTCAAACAAACCACTGTTAGCTAAAATGAATCTCACTGCAGTTATATTATGATGCACGACATAAACACAGGTCATAAAGTGTAAACATGAATGCTACTTCTTAATATATGAATTACCTGACCAGGAATATTATTATCTTTACTAAGTGTTTCAGTTTTTTGCTGATCTAGACCTTCACACAGATGATTTGAGGGGGTTCTGCTTTTTACAAGTCACAGCAAGTAGGCTTTCCAAATGTTGACAAAATGTTACTGTTCAACTAAAGGTACACTTAAGTTAAGGAATAAAGTAATACTCAAATTGTAATCCTCTCTAATTGTCTAATGTAATCTCATTATCTGAGTAATGATAGAAATACATTTGATTGCTTTGATTTCAAAGCCAGACTTGGAAAGAATTATTTTTCAAAATGAGTGAATCATGACCTGTTTGTCTGTGTTGCTCAAGATGTGGATTTAGTTACTTCCCATTTCAGCAGCTAAAGTCTGAAGTCACTTTGTCAGTAGCAGTGTGGACAGGTCTAGGGGTGCAGCATAATAAAGTGCATCACAGTACTTAAATACTGCTATCAAAAACTCTCAGTTAGGGCTGAAATAAAGAACTATTTTCATTGTGAAATCTATTGATTGCTGAACTTTTGTAGGTTCTTCAGTTTGAAGCTGTGGAGGAACCCTGTAAGGTGCATCAAGGAACCTTCAAGAATCCTTTGTCCTTTTTTTGAAGGTTCCTTGAAGCACCTTAAGAGGTTCCTTCACTGGTTCAAACTGAAGAACCTCAAACTGAGGATCCCCAAAGAGCTTGTACTTGTAACAGTCTAATAGAACTGTTGCCTTATAGCTCTCATGGCACAATGTTTCCAAACGGTTTTAAATGTGTTTAAATAATTGAGAGAAATATTAGTGTAAGCAGTAACATTGGCATTAAAACTGTATTACACACTGTTACGGTTAATCTGGTGATTACTGGTGGAAATTGTGTTATGTAGCTTGTCCATTTGAGATGTGTTTAGCATAATTATCATGTTATAGTAATTGATTTTTCTTTTGGTGATTTTTACTTTTAGAATTAAATTTTCCAGCCCTTCACTATTTCTGTTAACTGCCGTTTCTTCGTTCCCTTATAAACTGTGGAAACAGTTTGCTACCTTCCTTGCCTTATCTTGATTTGTGGGGATCAATTGTTTAATTATTTTAAGAGCTAAATAGTATGTTAGATGAACACGTGGAGGGTCATTTCAGGTGGCCCTCAATCAATTACACCTGCCTTACAATAATGCAGATGTTGATTATTTAAAAAGCTTTACAGATGTAACATGGAGCAATATTTTTGTAATATTATTGTGGTTTGATGTCAACATCAGGCAGCTCCACAAGGGTAACTTGGGCAGGGATTGACTTCTTCAAGGGAGGCCAGATTTCACAGACCATCTCCCTTTTATTTTTTTATACACAGGAGCAAACATTTAGCATTAAATCAAGCAAAACAATCACTTGCGAAGCTCCACTCCTGATTATCTTGCCAGAATTGCCTACAGGGTTCCAGTGAAGCGCTGACAGCTACAAGACATATTTCAGCAATGGATTTTATGGGTCTTACTGAGTACTAATTTCATCAAGTCCAATTCCGGTTGTGATTATGAGCTTTGGACGCCACAGGGCTCTGCATTATGACTTCCACAGAAAGCCATAGGGCTTTTTGCTCGATTGGGTGATTGGCTGAAACAGCTTTAAAAAAACGGGCTCCAGCAATAGGATCTTAAAGCACCCCCTGAGTATGATGTGATATGATGGGTGCGTGCAACACTCTCGCTCTCCCCTCCCCTTCCCAACCCAACACACTTCCTAATGGAACGCCATCACACAAACACAGCCTTGTCAGCATGGGCCTGAGAGGTTGCTGGAGCAGGTGAGAAAATGTAATCAAGCTGGAGAGAAATGTATCATAGATCACAGATCCCCCATTTCCCTTTTTGCATTGCCAATGAAAGAACTTTCTTCAGTCTTTCTTGTGGACTGGGATCTTCATCTTGAAGTCTGAAACCTGTGCTTTTATTTTTTTTTAATCTGTACTACCACTTAATAGGTAGCAGAAAGTTGTAGACTGGCTGAAACCATATAAAGCAAGTTGATTAGAAATTATTTAACAGTTCGGGGTGGTTGCAATAGTCAGAAATAGTTGCACCCGGAAGAAATCAACCAACAGGAATGAAATTGGTACATAGGTTTGGCATCCTAAAACATCGGAATAACAGAAAAAAACCAATTATTTTGATTCATATTGATCGTCATTTGAATTATGTGATTTTGATTCATTTCAGAGAAATCTATATGTAACCCTCTAACAGAATTTTTGTCAAAACAGGCAAAAGCAAGTTTTGGCACCTAGAAACATAGTAAACACCCCATCAGAAACCTTGAGGGGTTTACTTTTCATATGAATGAATGGTGAAATGAAATATATTTTTATATTTCTGTGAAAGAAGCACAAGTATCATGCTTCAGTCTGTTAGTCACAGCCTCGAAGACCCACCCAAATTCAGCAAATCATATGATAATAGCATAGTCTGGCAGCTGGTACTGGCGAGAAAATGGCAAGAAAATGTGTTAAATGGGCAATTCTGTCCTTAAAAGGGCTTTTTTTCAGTTTGAGTTCAAAGCCTGGAGATACACTGTAAAAGTCTCAGCTGGAGCTAAAGAAGACTGTCATACATCAGAAAAATGAATGAGGACTAAATGAATCGAATTGGAATCCGAATCGAATTGGGACCTTGTGAGTCGTAATCAGACCGATTCGGGAAATCAGTGACGATACATATCTGTACATGTGAATGATTCATCTTTCACACTCGGTCATGCTGTTGAGCATGCTTTCCATTCTGACCAGTGCTGTAGTCTGCACGATGCAGGACGTAACATCTGCCACTCAGTCACTCAGAATGCCAGTTTGTCATCTTCATTGAATTGAATCAAATCCTGCTGTTTTGTTGGTGGAGCTACTCCAACAACTGCATCACCACCCCTCCACAAAATCTGCAGGAACAGTGTGAGAATATAATAGGGGAGAAGCTAAATGGGATGGATCTTTGCAGGACACCATTAGGAACCTCTACAACTTCATGCCGAGATGTTTGGCATGTTCCACCACCATACTGAGAGACACTACTTCTGAATGTGTAGCTCAATAAATATCACCCTTATCAGTATAAAATGTATAATTTATTTTTCCTGGTAAATTTGATCTTCCCTCCGAATAGCATTGGAATCCCACACTTCCTTCTAGCTGCAACTGATGTGGAGTGTGTGTGATCATCGACACAAGCAGTTTAATACCTGATGCTAAGCTTGGCTGATTCAGTGAAAAACTTCAGCAACAGTATTTTTAATCATTCTGAGGCCATTTCAACAGTGAATCGTTTTGATGGTTTTACACTGTAAAACTTTTAAAAAAATCAGAGCATTTTTTAACAAAAAGAATCCAGGAAGAGGCAGAAAAAAAAGGATTAATTGAGCAGTCATCATTTTTCCCTTTAGCCATTGTGATTCAGAGTCAGACACTGAGTAATATCTCATTCAGCTAAAAGTTAAATATACAGCACACTGACTTTGCCGTCTAGGCTTGTGTCACGTTGAACAGGAACAACTAGGCCTGTGATGGTGATGGTTAAGGGAGTTATTCCGGTAACATCCCCGAGGATGTTGATTTAAAAAATCAACACTTTCATGCAAACCATTGTAGGGGATGCAGCTGTTGAACCTGCTACATACTGCAGGCAGAACAACTACCCTGTATGCTGCCATAACATTAAAACCAGTGAAAGGTAAAATGAATAGCATTGATTATCCACTGTACACTGTACAGGGGCTCCTGTCAAAAATTAATATAGAGCTGAAGCAGCAAGTGAACATTCAGTTCTTGAAGTTGAAGCATTGGAAGCAGGAAAATGGGAAACTATAATCATCTATGTGACATATAACCATTTATATTTATCCATAATTTCACCTTGATTTTTCAATTGCTCAGGTATGTATTGTACATACGAGACTGAGCCCCCTTTGTGCCCCATATAAAGCGCCGTACACCACAATGACGAGACTCAAATGGCTAAAATGTTTTTTTAAATAATGGTTTGTCTCATGTCATCAAGACAAAATACTGCAGGTGTTTCACTTGCGAATTACCACAACCACTTAAATAAAAGTCCTTCACAGCATTCTTTGAGTGATGCTATAGAAGAACCACATTTGGTTCTGTAAAGAACCATGATTGTAAAAGCGATATGAGTGTGAAAAGGTTTCATCTTTCTGGTCTCATTTACTGTCATATCTGCTTAGAGTGGCTTCTTACACACTTCAGATTGATGGAGAATACACAGTAGAGGAACCTATATATAGAACCTTTTTAACAAAGGGTTCTGTGTAGCACCAAAAAAGGTTCTCTTGTTACAGTGTCGATTTCTGATGGTATTAGAACTCGTTGCATATAGAACCCTGTACAGAACATTCTCCATCAATTTGAAGACCCTTTCCTGATGCAAAGAAGCCTTTAATCACATAAATCATGTGTTCATTGTAAAATATAAGGTTAAAAATCACTTGATTAGAACCACACAGATGCTTAAAAAGGTTTTGTAAACATATTAAATATTACCTAGATATCAAGCTTGGCTTGAAACCACCGGGCAAAAATAATGTTTCAAGTTCTTGTAAAATCCCACAAATATCCCCAAACATGCCTAATTTGCTCCTGGTCAATTAAGCAAGCCTGGGCTCAATTAGTTCCAGCATCAGTTTGGCTCTCAGGAGGGCTTTGCTCTTTGGTCTGCACCAGCAAAGGACATTCTCAAACAGCTATCCATCCAAGAGTGGAGGTGCCAGACCTATGTAGCCATTCATTTGTCATTTAACACCAGGAGAACTAGTGGTCTGTGGAGTGCTCCCTGAAAATCTGTCCCCCATGCCTCGCACTTCTAAGTGCCCATAAATTTGATTTCAGCAAGAGTGACACAGATGTGTTGTAAGGCCATCATGCAATTTTCTAGGCCTGCGCTGCCTTTCTAGCGTTAAGTCCAGCTGGTGTCAGCAGCCTTAGAGATGGAGGTACAGCAGAAAAAAGTGAATTTTAAAGTGTTGAAAACTAATAGAAAGTAGGTGCATTGTTTACCAGCTAGCTTTGACCAAAGTTGCATTGCTACTTTGCTCAAATGATGGATTAGTCTGCTTTCTGCGGTGGATGATATGGTGTGTATTAATCTAGCCCAGGCAGTATTAAGTTTTCAAGCTGTCAATGTCAAACACAGAAACTTGAAAATGAATGATGGGAAGTATGACACAGCACAGAAATTTTTAGCTCTTTTCAGATGCTGCTTTGAATAACGATGGCTGTAAAACCTCAAGAACTGTCTTGGGGATTGAGTTTTGACTGTTACTGTTCTCCTATATGTTGGATATTTCTCACTTCTCGTTTCAAATGGCACGATTTGATTATGTTTCGAGGTGACGTGATCCATAGTGTAGAGTGATAGATCATGTATGCTAGGGGTCATTATGGTGTCACAGCTGATGATGATGAATCATCGCGTAGGACTGGATGGTTAGTTCAATGTTTTCTTCCAAATATAATTCCAATAAAAGCTGAAAAACAGTGGACCCCCACATCACCATCATCACCTTCTCTGCATAGTGGGGGCATGAACTTTGTAGTGACAGTAGGTATACATCCTTAGAGGAAGGCCAAAAGATTGTTCTAAGAGGACGGAGGAAGAATGTTTTGGTCGTACTTGCTGATGTTAAAAGTAGGCAATATTTTTATATTGATATATTGGTGATATTTGATAGCAGCTATAAATAAAAATTTTAGGGTTGTGACCGAACCGGGTTCATTAGTAATTATTAGAATACTCAGTATTGCTCTATATAGGGATAGACTATTCAGTTTACTAAGTAGAAACAGTTGAATTTGGACACTTCCTCATCAGCAATGCACCTCAACACCGGTCACATAAACAAACACATGAGCGTCTGAGCTGTGTTAAAGCCCCGTACACACACAAACTGATTTCTGAATTAAAGTTAGTAAAGTTCTGTGCTGTTCCTGGAATAATTTTTGTACGGTATTACTGCATTACCACACAGATGTTGCACAGATGGTTCGAACAACAAATGCAAATGTTAACCTGCTCCGAACCAGGAGAGACACTACTTAACATTAGCTTCTCTAATCAGTAGTAGGATAATCTGCTCACCATGGAGCAATTTCAGATTATTTAAAAATAAATGATTTATGACTGGTCTGGACTTAAAGTAAACATGTCTAGCTAATCAGATCCACCAAGCAGCAGACAGCAGCTGACCAACTGCTGCACTGCCTACACAAGGATTAATAATAAGAAAAAAACACTTGTGTCCAGCCACATAGTTTAGCAAATATTGCTAGCAGGCTAAACACTACAACACAGGCTGGGTTCCAGCTTTGCGGCTCAAATCATACATGTATAGATTAAGCATCATACCTCACAGAACAAAGAAGAGCGTATTGAGTTCATCCATCATATCAACCCCATCTGCTGTGTACATTGTGTAAATAGTTCTGGATGAACAGACCAATAGAAATGCTCTAAAATTGCTTTTAACTCTACTTTTTCATGACTTCCTTTTCATTTTACATGAACTCATGAATTAATTGAAATTGAAGAACATCTTTGCATTGATGGGCAGCTGTGTTCTGGTGGTTAGGGAACCATTCCTGTCACTGGAAAGTTACCGGTTTGGTTCCCTGAACTGGCAGGGCATGAGTAGGTGCCCTTGAGCAACTCCCCAGCTGCTCCATGGTTTCCCTGCTCCCTTTCAGGCAAATGTAGTAGACTGGTTTGTTTTCTCACTGTTTAGGAGCCCTGTTAGGAAGGATGATTTCATTCATTGTACTAAGGCTAAATTTAAAATGAGCCGATAATATTAAATATGTTTTATCAAGCAACCTCTTTACAGATGATGCCATCACAGATCTTCTCTACACAACTTGGTCTCACCTCGACACAGGGAGGAGTAGTTATGTTAAAATTATGTTTATTGTCTACAGCTCAACATTTAACACTATTATCCCCATTAAACTCACCTCCACGTTGAAGGATCTGGGACTTTCACTGTGTCACTGGATCGCCAAACTTCATGACAGACAGACCCCAAGCAGTGCAGGTCAGCAAACATCTCACCCACACTCACTCTCAGAACTGGAACCCACCAGGGTTGTGTCCTGAACCCACTGTACTCAATGCTCACCTATGACGGCATGGCCTCTTCCAGCTCCAACTCCATCATCAAGTTTCCTGATGACACTGTTGTTTTAAGTCTGATCTCTGACAGTGATGAGAAGACCTACCTGAACGAGATTGGACACATGGAGAAGTGGTGCCAGGATTTCAATCTCCTCCTCAACGTCAGCAAGACAAAGGATCTGATAGTGGACTACAGCAAGAAACAGGAGAGGAGTTACCTGCTTGTCATGATTAATGGAGATGCAGTGGAAAGAGTAGACAGCTTCAAGTACCTTGGAGTTCACATAGCACAAGATCTGTCAGGGTTCTGCCACATCAGCTCCTTGATGAAGAGGACCCATCAGTCTTAGATGCCTTACGGGCTTTAGATGCCCTCCAAGGTGCTATGGACCTTCTATACCTGCACTGTTGAAAGCATCCTGACAGTGAACATCTCAGCCTGGTTTGGGAACAGCACCAATAGGACGGGTGGGGTCTCAAGATGGTGGTACATTCAGCCAGGTGTAACCGCTGACTGAACTTTCTCACCTACAGACGATCTACAACAGGTTCAGGAAGATTGTGAAGGATCTCAGCTTGTTTGACTGTGACAAATAAAACTTGAACTTGAACTTGACTTTTTACAGTAATATAGGAGATACTTGCATTTGCATTTATCATTTTACCAGCCGCATTATTAGCCTGAATATGAGTCTATATTCAGCAGGCAAAAGCTCTTGATACCGTGTACCTACCCATCATTCTAACACAATAGAGCATAGACTTTCTTCTGTTCAGCTGATGAGTCTATTTGCTCTTGTGATTTGCTGAGTGCTTGAACCACACTGACCAGGGGTAATTATGCATTCGCAAACATTCACTCCCAAGATGTCTATCCTGAATGATTAAAAACACTGTCAGACACTGAAAATCTTGATGAAATCTTAAGTAGTGCACCTCTAATAAACCAACTATGAGAAATCCCTGTAGAAGTAGCATTTAGTTGGCTGCTGTCAACACTCCTTGTTGCAGTTGCTCCATCAAACAACTAATGGCCTCTTGTTTGAACTCGTTTTATAGTTTTAAGACATCTGGACTGCTCTATCATGTGACTGTGAAGCTCCTGCAGACAATTTTCCTTGTGTTTACGTCTCATTTATATGAGCCACCTCTCTGCAACTGTGAAATTAGAACATGTAGACTGCTGTGTTCCACTTTTTATGTCTGTGTTTGATTGCTGTTGTTTCATGGTAATGAACTTGACCTTGGTGTAATGAGGTAAACAACATTTTTCAGTAACAGGAATCTTATGAAGTAGTGTTCACTAGAAATGTTAGTACATTTAGACATTTGTTGTCTTATGTATAGCTTAATACTCAGATTTTTGTACTTTGTGTACTAGATCAAAGTAGTTTCACACTGTGAGCCCAAAGGGTGTCAAAGTGTGGGAACAAGTTGGTTATGAAGAAGCTGTACATGAGAGTTGAGCTTAATGAAGCATGTTTTAGATGTGATGTAACCATTCTGTTACTGCACTACAGGGTGATAATAATGTAGGACAAATAATTCATAATGATAATAATATAATAATAATAATAATGATATTAAAAGACAAATAAGGGTAGAATTTTTATTATGATCTTTATACCCTGTTTCAGTGTAGGTGAACACAGGTGTATGCTATTGCATTTGTAGATGGAAAGAATGGTCTACTTGAATGAAATGGAAAACTGAAAGAGAAAAAAAATCACAAAAATGTTGTGAGACAAACGCCAGCCCTACATGTGGGCTCTGGAAACAACCTACCACGGTACCCACATCCTAAAGCTGAGAAACACTAGTCAATAGGCATTTAGACTTTGTTAGAAAGATTTGTGAGTAGAAAGACGAGTAACATTTTTTTAAAGCATGCTGCATTGATTTGTGTATTCTCTGCTAAGGCTGGGTGATATTGAAAAAAAAATCATATTGCGATATATTTTTTAACTGAATGGCGATATGCAATGTGAAACAGTGATGAAACCACATGAAGCCCCTTTTCATTTTTACTATATTTAAACATATTAGAAAAATAATAAGAATAAGAAAGAAATTAAGATCAAATCTCAGTAATCTTCATTAAAAGCTCTGTCTTATGCTCCCTCTGTGGTGTGTCTGTGAGAATGTGAATGGGGCACAGGGGAGGTGAAAGTAGATTAGATGAGGAACTAAGAACATGGGGCAGAGCAGCGCAACGAAGCAGAAAAAGGTTTTCTGCAAGATTGAAATAATATTATTAAAAAACTTTAAATCTCAATACAAATATCTCCTCAGCCCATATCACACTGTTTAGATCCCGATATCACTATAAAGATTTTGAGCCATGTTGTCTTATTGGTTATTAAAAGCAGATTTCAGTAATAAGCTTCAATATTTCATTCATAAAAGTGCATTTTCCTTATTACTTTGAAGATATGTTTAGAATGTGTAACATTACAGTTTAACACTGCCAGTGTTAAACATACATGCTGTTAAACGGTGATATACACTCATCATCAAACAAATAGTTGCACCAAGAAGGAAGTGTTGGACTACAATGCTATTCAGAAGGAACATAAAGGTCACCAGGAACAATTTATGGTTAAATTGTCCTGACACCATTGCAGTTGTGGATTACAGTTGGTTACGGTCAGTTTTGTTTTCTCGTGATGAGTGTGGTCTGAAATGATGGTGGTGATGGTATGTAGTTTATTGCATATCATACCAAAATTTTGCAAGTTATTTTTCTTCATACATTTTTTGAAACGGATTTGCGAAAACATTTCAGGAAGTATGGACTCAAATACAAATGTTCCAAAATACAGTGGTTAAGGTAGACTGTCACACATGCAAGGCTTCAGCACAGCAGTGACAGTATTTTAAGAGCTATTTCTTTCCAGTAATAACACAGATTGGAAATATGCAAAGCAGCACTGCTGCTGCTAAGGGCAAAACAAGGCAGCACTGGCCAGTGAAGTTTAAAGACAGGATGTGTGTTAGTACACTTGGCTGATTTCACTGTTGATCCATTAAGCAGCATCAGTGATAAACAGTGCTGAGTCATGCAGAATCAGTGATGGGATGACTTCATTACAGTACGACTAAGAGGGTTATGTGCAAAGTACTTAAAAATGACTAATTCCCACACTCCATTGTAATGATCCATGATTTTGTAATTACAATTTAGTCATGCTTACCTTGGATTTGATAGGCTATTATATCATATCTTTGTATCTTTTTCATGTGAGATGTTCCATTCCATCTTGAACCTCTGGAGGAATTATTTCCTTCTTTTTTGTCATCTAATTCCATTACTTTTTTCCCCCAGGGTATCCTACTCTGTGCATGTCTCCGATGATTACCCAGGTACAGTAAACATTTTTTTCCCCCCATGTCATTTTATTACAGCAACAGTGAAATTACTGCAGCGGGGAATTTGAGTTGTCACTGTGGATTGTATAAGCAGTTGAGTAACCCATCAATGGTTTTGATGATTAGTAAAGTAATTTAAGTGTTAAAATTATAAAGTGTTAAAATTAAAAAAGTGTTCGAATTATAATATAATTATAATATATGAAATATAAAAATATATATAGGGCATGTGAGGGTTTGATGGGGACATTACTTCAGCTAATTGAATTAATTGAATTTATTCAACTAATTGTAATTAAAAAAATTTATTTTTATTTTTGAGTAATTGAGTTTTGTATTAAATCATGACAGTCCTAGATGGAATATGAATGTGCTTAAATGACATGCATCTACAGTCTTTTTTTAGTTTTTTCAAAAGCTGAATATTTGTAGACATAATCTCCAATGAAACATTACATTATGACAACCTCCTTGTTTTCAAATTCACTTTGTAGTTTTACAATAACAGACTATAGTCAATCTGTTTCTCTGCACACTTTTGTGTTAAACCTAGAAAGGTTAAACCTTTATTTAAAGCTGCCATCTTATGTCTTTTTCTCCCTTTTAATTGTTATAAATTGTTTAAATGCATAGTCGGACAGTGAAGCTTCATAAATGGATGTCCTGTAGAGTCTTGTTCTGCCACTGTGACAGGAATCTGAAATGGTTTATACACATTTTAATTCAGTCAGTGAACTATAATTGGCCTGACAAGAAAGCTGCTTCAGGACATGTCAAGCAAAGGGACAGTTAATGTAGCTATGCCAGACTACCCCCTGCTCCACAATGAGGGAGCACTTGCTGGTTTTACCATGGGGGCGGTTTAAAATAGTACATGATTTTCTCTCACCCAGCTTAATTCCACTGGAACATAGGTTTGATTGGATATTTGTGGATGCCTTTAAAGGGGATGTCTGATTTTCAGTAGGGGGCAGAAAAATCACATAATGGCAATATGTTATAATTACCACCATAAATTACATCAATTTAGACTATTTGCAGTACATCTGTTTATATAAGCCATTTTTATCTGTTTATATAAGCCATTTCTAGATTCATTGTGGAAAGTCATGAAAAAGGCTTGTTAACTAGAATTTATGGGACAATGCTGATATCTGAGATTTTACAGGTACTTTTCTGCCACAAGAAATGTAATAATTAAAACAAACAATCCTTCTAAATAACATTACTGAGAAACAGTAAAATGCATATACACTCATTGTCAAAAAATAGTTGCACCCAGAGGGAAGTGTTGGATTGCAATGCTAGTCAGATAAAAGTTAAAGGTTACTAGAAACAATAATTGTTACAAAGTCTGACTGACATGTTCGATATTTATTGAGCTAAAAATAAGTACTGAAGTAGTCTCTCAGTATACCATCAGGCTGCCATTTCATATTGAAAAGATGCTGGTGTGCCTTCTTCTACCTGCTACTGTCAACATAGCGCTATGGTAATATCCGCACGATCAATATGTAGTGCAATATGTAAAAACTGTAAAAAACTGCAATTTTTTTGAGATGCACTAGTGTAGTCAGTCAGATAAAGTCATAAAGCTCATCCATGCTTATGTCACATGCACGACTGACTGTAAAAGTTGAATAATTCCTGCTGGTTGATTCCTTCTGGGTGCAAATGTTTCTTTAGCGTGGCACATAAACATTCTCCACTTCTAGATTACAATCAATATCAGATAACCACACGAGTTAATAACAAGCAGTTAATATGATCTTACTTTTTAAGTGATAGTACATGTGATAAAACATTCACTAGCAGAACAGTTTAGCAGGACACAGCGGAATATGTCTAAAATGTTCCATCATTCAAAAATAACCAACTGAAATTGGTAGGTTTTCGTGTTGGATGAGTAATGGAGGCTGCCCCTACAGATGAGTTAATGAGCTAACAGAGTTAAACTGTACAGTGATGGTTGCTGATGATTTTTCATCTTTTACACAAGGTAGTTTATCACGTGTGGGGGGATGCCTTAAATATATTATTATTATTATTATTATTATTATTATTATTATTATTATTAGATTAGATTATATCAGCCAAAGTAGTAACAGCCTTCTTGGTGATGTCCTCATATCCTTAACAATGTTATCATATCCTTGGCAATGCACCGAGAGCAATAAAATGTACATACTTAATCAGAAATATGAGCAAATCTGTCATATTTTAGTACTTAATTTCAGTATTTGAACACCGAGACCTTGAGCAGTATATCCCTAATGTAATCATCTATGGATAGAAATTACGTATCTAGATGTTTTTAATTAGACATCTTTATTTTGATGTTTGTTTATGAAATGTATGAAACATCAGTCTGAGAAAAACGAAATATTTTATATTTATATTTTATAACATATATTACATTTTAAGAAAGTGTTCTCAAGTATTGCTATATTTTTGCCATATTGCCCACCCTAATTGCGCAAAGCTTGTGATATGCGTGTCTGTGTAGGTCAGAATTTCTGTTTTTATCTCCCGAAACACAGTTTGTTCAAGATCTCTTAAAGGGAGCAGCAGCTTGTCATAAAAAGACTTTAAAAGCTTTAGAGCTGTTGGCCAGAGTGCTTTCTCAGTCTGAGAATGACCCTGATACTCTGATCCAACACGTATCTGCAACGAACAAGAGGTTTTTCTCCAAATCAAAAGCCAGAGGATGCAGATTCTCTTTTAGCCCTGTATGCTCGGGCTTAATCCACAGCCCAGTTGCACACAGAATCAGCTTTGCATAAGAATGTGGACTTTCCTGGCTTGGATTTGGACATTATTCACAAAGTCAGTGCACTGTGCAAGGATAACTCCAAAAGTAGTGGATTTTTTCAAAAACCCAAAATTGTGTTTGTCATTTGGTGTCATGTGGGAGAGTTCAAGAGGAAAATCATTTGTGCTAAAGAACATCATATACTGAGCCTTGTAACTTCTAAGACTTTGCTTTGCAGTATGTGCTGTCAAAGATGGGTTGTCAAAGCTAAATCAACATTTAAAAAACACTGAAATAAATAAATTCTGTATTTCAGAGAGGTTGACTATGAGGTGGTTACCTTTGAATAGACAGAACACTCCAGGAAAACATTTGATTTTATCATATTTAATATATGGACATTTGATCTTCATTTTAACTATATTAAGGGATGGAGGTGATATAAATAAACACACAAAACTATAGAAATGTCTTCATAAATAATTTGTAAATCATTAGAAATGCAACTTTTTCTTATGAGGAAAGAAATTAGCACACCCCCACATTTATTACTACTTAAAATCTCACACATTAGTTTGTTTTGCTCTTGAAATGTTTTCACCGTGGCTAGATCCAGAGAGCACCCTAAGGCCTAACTTTTCCCTCCCTTTTTATATGAATTATTTTTAGACATTTCTTTAGTTATATGTATATAATATAGATATATAGTTATATGACCTCCATCCCTCAATATAGATAAAATGAACATCGAATTTTCATATGTTTAAATATGTTAAAAATCAAAGGTATTCGTGGGGTGTCCTAACTTTTCACATGACTGTATATACTAATGTTTACATTTTTCTCTTTCAGACAATACTTACGTCTCGAACTCTGAGAATGACGATGAAGTATTAGTCACAAGAGATCCTATCCCAGTGATTTTCCACAGAATAGCAACAGGTAAAACCTCTGAAGATATGAGATGTGTACTACGTTTAATATAGAAAATTCATTCTCTCATAAAATATAATGTGCAATATGTCCATGTCAGAATTTTAAATTAACTGACTAATGCATGACACTTAGAAATGCATTATTGGACCTGAATTTAAATGTCTTGTAAACGGTGTTAAAAATATATATAAATATATTAGGCTTCTTTGAGTCTGGAGATACCATTATTTTATATTATTTGAAACTCTCCAAACTGAGAAGGATGACTCCTGTCTGGTTTCATAAATCATTCAGTATCCAGAGTCCTAATACTGAGACACTGAATACATGAAAGGTTTAAATGTATTTGTCAGAAAACATATTTGAAGTTTGTACAACAGTTCTCACTTTTTAAGGCTGCATGATATGGATATAAAATGAGATGATGCTGCTGATGATGATGATGATGTAAGGAGGTAATTTATGAATAAAAAGTGCACATAGTCTTTGACTGTCAGTACATTTTGCTGTGTAATAAAATAATAATATAACTAACAGCACCATTTGTGCATTTGAATACCAGCATTCATTATTGTGTAAAGTGACAAACAAAAATCACAACTGCAGTATATCTTTTAAGCTGTTATAAATAGCCATTATTCCCTAAACAACTTCTGCATATACAATATATATATATATATATATATATATTGTAAAACAAACATTTTATTATTTAGAAGCTCATTTATAGTAAATGTTCACACATTTACACATTTCACACAAGCTAGTAATTAATTACAGAGTAGTGTTTAAGTTGTGCGTGTGTAAAGCCCAATTCAGACAAAATTAGTTTAAACTGTTTACCTGTTTTGTTGTTGTTTTTTTGTTGTTGTTCTTGTTTTTTTTTACAGTTTTTTTGAGTAACAGTATTATGATACTCATTCACTCACTAAAGATCATGAGGTTTGAAACCCCTACATTCAATGCAGACAGTTCACACTAGGTATGAACCAGCCTGTACACACACGGCCATTGAAAGCGTGCAGCCCTTTCATGTGTGACCTTTTCATCTGCAATTGTGTCTGCAGCAGGTATTGAAGGGTTTCTTTTGCTGAGATCGTAACATTTTTTTGCTTTGGTTCCATTTCAACCCTTTTGCTTCAGTAAGTCCATCACAAGCATTGGGTGCTTGTTTTTATTCTGAATCTTTGTCAGTTGTCCAGTCAGGTTTACTACAAGTATATGTCTTGGTTCCACTGCTGGGGTATAGTGGAGGTGACCTGAGAGTTGAGATGAGATTTCTACCTCTGACATGTTCTGCACTCTCTGCAGTATCCCCAGATATGCTTCCTGATGAACGGCCTGTTTAGTAGGCTCCAGAGGGTTTTCATCTGCCCCAGATGGTAGCCTTTCTCAATTTGGTTGGGACAAACACTTTGAGAGAGTGTCTTTGTGTTGGCACAGATCTGCAAAGCTGTTGGGGGGGGGGCACTCTGCAACCTCCCAGGAATTTGGTCTTGCTGGACAGCTGTATCATTATATAGCTGTAAGGTCGAGTCAGCCTCCTGTGCTCTGATAATGTCCATCCAGGGTATGAGCGACACTATATGTCCAAATATTTCTCCCTAAGAGTAAGGAGGCCTACAGAAGGACGGTGGAGGAAAAACATCACAACAACAGCACCAAAGAGGTTTGGGCTGGCATGAGAAAAATCACTGGCATCAGTGCTATACCACAAACTGTGGGGGGCAGTTTTTACACTGTCAATGAGCTGAATGTGTTTTTTAATGGAGAAGCTTAAAGTAGACAAGGTGGCCAGAGCAGATGGAATCAGTCCAAGAGCCCAAGGTATGTGTGTGCGATTCTTCAGTGTCTCTTTAGTCTGAAGCAAGAGCAAGTTCCTAATCTGCGGAAAACATCCTGTCTGGTTCCTGTTCCAAAGAAGTCATCTGTCTCTTCTCTCAATGACTTTAGACCAGTGGCCCTCACATCTCAAGTCATGAAAGTCCTGCAAAGACTGGTGCTGCTGCTCAGGTCAGCCCTTTCCTGGACCCCCTGTAGTTTGTTTATCAACAGCAGGTTGGTGTGGATGATGCAGTAATCTACCTACTGCAGAAGGCACACTCCCATCTGCACCAGAACAACTCCACAGTGAGAATCACTGTTTGACTTCTCAAGTGCATTTAACTCCATCCAACCTTTCGTTCTTGGGGAGAAGATGGATAATATGCATGTGGATAAGTCCATTTTAACCTGGGTCTAGGCCTCAGTGTGTGCTTTTGGGAACCAGCTGGTCTGATCTTTTGGTCTGCAGCACTGGAGCACCTCAGGGAACTGTGCTCTCCCTCTTCCTTTTCACCCTGTACACCACTCACTTCCAGTAGAGGTCAGATCTGTGCCACCTTCTGAAATATTCTGATAACTCTGTGGTGGTTGGGTGCATCAGTTAGCCCGTTAGCAGCTTTGTGGAGTGGTGTGTGAAGAACCATCTGCTCCACAGTGTGACCAAGACCAAGGAGATGGTGGTGGATTTCAGAAGGAAGAAGACTACAATCAGGTCTGTTACCATCATGGGGCAGAATGTTGAGCTGGTTGACACATACAAATTTCTGGATGTCTTACTGGTCAACAAATTGGACTGGAGGGCCAACGCTGAAGCTGTGTACAAGAGAGGGATGAACAGACTCTACTTTTTGACGAAGCTCAGGTCTTTCAACGTGTGCAGCAAAATAGTGTCCATTCTCTACCAGTCTGTTGTTGCAGGTGCTGTCTTCTTCGTAGCAGTCTGTTGGGGAGGCTGCATCAAAGTGGGAGACAAAACGAAGATCAATAAACTGATCAAGTAGGCTGGCTCTGTTCTTGGATGCTCACTGGAGAGCTTTGAGGTGTTGGTGGAAAAGAGATCTCTTAACAAATTGATCACTATCCTGGACAACACATTTCCCTCCCTCCAAGACTTAATGGTCAAGCAGTGGAGCACTTTCAGCAACGGACTCATTCAGCGCCGCTGAACAGGAGGTCATTTGTACCAACAACGATCACACTGTACAACTCATCTTAACTCTGTTGGGACATTAACACACACTGAGCTACTAATAGGAACATGCTCCCTCAATATGGCTGGACATTATTACTCCTTCTGTCCAATCATTGCACTGACACTTTATCTACACTTGTACTTAAATGACAGACTCACTGAATCTGTGTATCTTATCAGAACACTGATTCACTGCACTGATTGCTGAAACAAGTGCTTCTTTAGTAGCTGTAGAAAGTGCTCCCTGGAGCAGTCGTATTGTATAGACAGTAACGCTTATTATGGACATTGACATATGGGTAGGTCACCAATGAGTTGAAAGGTGGTGCAGTTATTGTTGGTCCTGGACTGGGACATTGGGTTGTTAGGTTAGCTTGTAGTTTGAAGGCATGTGTGACTGATAGGTGATGTGTGCTCTGATTGGATTTTACTTTTACAACCGTGCAGTTTTTTCCACAATAAAGCTCCGTGGGTGCAATTAAAGTTGTTGACATTTTCTTGGATAGTTTATCATGGCTAATGAGTACGTGCACATAAATGGCATGTATTGATGGCCTGTCAGTCTTCTGCCTGACTTCTCCAGTTTTGCAGAACTCTCACTGAAGCAGGACTTCCGATTGTTGGCAGATGTTTCAGCTTCAGAGCTGTTTGTCAGCATAAGTTTGTCTAGATGAAAGATATTCTTTCAGCAGTGCCATTTACTTGGTGTGACAGATAAAGAGTAGGCAGTAGGCTGAAATAATTATTGGCGGTATAGATAGCCAAACAGGGTGACAGTGACACCAGCACAGTTAGGCTTTCTGAAGCTGTGGAAGCTTAAGTTTCTGAAGAAGCGTCTAATGAAAGCCAGCAAGTAATGAAAGTACCTGGTGTTTATACAACAATTAACACTCGATAGGTTACCTGGTACATGCTGCCTCCAGGACTGCTGCAGGATGGCTGAATCTGACTCTGTTCAACAACAAAATACTGTGCCTTTTTATTCATCTTTAGGGCATATTGGCCTTTGCAAAGCTGGAATTCTAGAAGGCTGCATTATGTGTTATGAACCTGAGCTCTATAACCTTTATTTCTGTAACTAATCATAGTTCCAGAAGCAGTCTAGGCTGATTCATTATATAAAATGCATTATATATATACTTTTTAATGTTATTAAAATGTTTGTTTTCTCCTTTTTATGTATTGTTATGTATAGTTTTTTTGTTAAATCATTTCATTTTTTTTTAATTCATCCAAATTTACTGTCCCAATTTTGAAGTGTCAGTTACCCAACCCTGAGAGGTCAGGTGATGCAGATTTCAAAGCTTTATAAATGCCCAGACTTCTTTAATCTTTCCCCCAAAAGAGCAGCAGCCATGGGTACTTCTAAACATCTGCTAGCACTCTGAAAATGGTTGAGGCCCACAAAGCAGGAGAAGGCTATAAGGAGACAGCACAGCATTTTCAGGTTGCCATTTCCTCAGTTTGAAATGTAATTAAGAAATGGCAGTTTACAGGAACAGTGGAGATCAAGATAAGTCTAGACAACCAAGAAAAATGTCAGAGACAGCTGCGTGTAGGATTGCCAGTAAGGCAAAACAAAACAGCTGCTTCACTGCAGACTCTGGAGTATATTGTTTTACTGTTCAGCAACACCTGCACAAATGTGGCCATCATGGAAGAGTCAGAGGAAAACCTCTCTTACAATGATCATATCCTATAATGATAATGATCCAGGACATACCTGAAAATCCACATTAGACTACCTCAAAAGGTACTTTACCATGGCCCTTACAGTCCCCTGATCTGAACTTTATTGGAAATGTGTGAATAGACCTCAAAAGCGCAGTGCATGGAAGATGGAGCCGGAATCTCAGAACTGGAAGACTCACGAGGAAGAATTAATTAAAACTCTTCAAACTACATGGCAACATAAAGTGTTTACAAGATGTGATACTTGCCAAAGGGGGCACTACTAGGTACAACCATACAGGTTGTCCAAAGATTTGCATTTTTTGTTATTGACTCTTTTGTGCTGCATGCCATCAGACTGTACAACTCCTCTCTGGGGGGGGAGTGGTAACAGGAGGACAGAGAATGGGAACGAGTAGGAACCAACCAACCAGTAACCTGCAACCTGACCACCACAACACAACTGGACTTAGTGCAATAAACAGTTCAAAAGTGCAATAATAATGTGCAATACCCCCCCTACAGGTCTCTTTTTTCATGCACTACTTATCTACATTGTATATTGTAATATAGTCTCTATATTATATAATCTTTATATTTATATAATGTTTTTCTTTACTAAATTATTATCTTTTTTCTGTACTGTACTGATGCTGCTGCTGGAACCTTAATTTCCCTGAGGGAACCCTCCCAAGGGAACGTCTCTTATCTTTTATCATTTTGAAAATGTAACAGATTCAAATAAAAATAGTTTGCAGATGTCATTTTCAGCTTGTTCACAGTAACATTAATTACTGTTGACGTGCGGTGCCTGAACTTTTGCATCCCACTGTAATTCTATAAGTCTTACTGGGTGTCAGTGTGGTTTTCCTAAACACTCAATGCTCTGAATAGTGTATAAGAAAGGATAGAACTGCACACTTTTCTGTGAACTGTGTTGGCGTGACTAAAGGAAAGGGACAATATTTTATAGATTTCACATTGAGATTTTCTCGTCTAGTGCAGCCTCAAAACAGATTTGTTAAAAAATCCGAAGTAACTGGAGGTTGGACTGTTTGAATGTATGTGTTTACATTTTGATGAATGAAGGTATTCATGTATTTCAACAGTAAATTGTTCAAAGAGATGCAGGCCAGTCTTTAGCCACGATTCATCAGTTTGTTTTTACTCAGTCTTCAACACTGTTGATTCACCTGTGGGTTTTAAATTACATTGCGAGACACAGTCATAATCTAGAACAATATAATTGCAATATTAAACCTCTATCCATATCGTGCAGCCCTGGGCTTTGATCTGATGCAGAGTGCCACGTCTGTGCAATTTCTTCAATTATGGTTAATGCTGGAGTTGCCTGTGACAGGTTAACAAATACATTGAATATGTGCCAGAGAATATTCTGTTCTAAATTAGATCACTTTTTCATTGTGTGGAGATTATCATCATTGGTTTCACTTTCTCTACAGAGATAAGGATCAATAATGACGCCACCAGCTGTCTTTCCATCAAGTCAAAGCTTCAGATTGACAAAAACCCGGTAAGAGAGACTGCAGATCTTTTTCATTCATATGAATTTCTCATGCTGTAATAAATTGTCTGGTGAATAATACAAGTGCAGACAAATGCCCCTGAAAAAAATGACTTTTTATTCATATCTTGCAGTGCCATTATGCCATAGAGGAGGACTCGGAGGGTGATAATGACTCTGAAGAGTTCTACTATGGTGGTCAGGCAAGTGCAGATGATTCTCAAGGGAATCTTTTTGTGTCTAATTGGAAGTACAGCAAGAAATAAGATGTTCTAGAACATGGACTGTTTGCTTTGAAGGTCAAGGATGAACCATTCCAGGCAAAGGCAAGTGAACCCAGTAGCTCTTGACTAATAATGGTATGGAGTGAGAGCTGGAGTGCGAGTCAGGTAAAGAAAGACTAATGATAGGTCACTTATACCTGCCACCTGTAAATGTGTGAACTTTAGCCTAAATGAAAGTTCCTAACTATATAGGTACTTAACAGCCTGAAAGTAAGAAGCGAAAATGGATTTCGGATCCAACCCAGGCCAAGGTTGAATTTCATGCTAGATTTCCCCTCAAAGGCTCATATAAAAGAACTTTTTGGCTTTCTTTTGCTTGAGTAGTGTATTGGCCCATTCATCAAACAAGGTGAGAGGAGTTTTCAGTCATGAATGAATGTCTGCACAAACGACTCCCTCTTAAATGACTCATATGCCAGCGAGTCGGAGGAGATCCATTATGGTAAAGCCGCAAAGACTGAACTCGATTTGCCCTCGGTGGGCTGGACTTGTGGCAGGCTTTTGTGACTGATTAGCAGACTGCCATTTGGATGGAGACGCATACCCTAATGCCCTCAGTGGCTGTGAATGCACACTGGCACTCGCTCACGGTAATGTGGCCCCATTACAGCTCTGACATCCTCGCTGCTTCTGAGAGCGTTCAATCACTGAAGCTGCGTCATCTGCATGCTGCGTTTCAGGGCCTCTAGGGAGCAGAGGAGAAGGTGCTTTTGGGGTGAAATAAGGAGAATGACTTATCATGTACACTTTAGGAGATGGACCTTGATCGGGTTGGTAAACAAAGAATCGGTGGAAGTCCATGCAGGGGCTTTTGGGTCATCTCCAGTAACGTTAGGCCAGTATGTGCTCAGTCATAGATACACAGCAACAAGCTACAATGTCCACAGTACACAGTGCCAAGCTTGCAAGGTTCAGTAGTAACTGGATTTGCTTTGGTCTGTGATGGATTGCTTTGGTGCTTTTCCTGATTTAATAAGACTCTTGCTGAGTTTGAATGGACCTGGAGGTTCACCTGCAGATACAACTTTAATATAGTTGTAATTCATCTGAGGTTTAATGAATATTTGGGTGTAATGAACAGCAAGTGTACTGTACTGACCAGAATTTCCAAAAAGGTGCAGAATATTTTTTCAGGATAAATTTAGGCTTAAACAGGACAGAATTAATTAATTCATTTTAATTAATAAGACCTTTTTTTACCTTTAAATATATAAAAATAAGTATATAAAAATTACTGTATTGCAATTGTTTTAAATAAATTCTGACAGTATACAATGTATTTAAAACTTATCTCACATACATACATGCCCATAGAGTGTTTCACTGCAGATGTTTGGCTATGCTTGAATTCCCATTGTTAGTGTAGGTTAGTGCTGCAGTTCTAACAGAATTAGTTTTGCACATTTTACAAGAGCTTTGGTTGAGTTTGAGTTAGATTTTGTAAAAACTGACAGACTGATGGCATATTTTCAGAATATGCAGCAAAATCCATCCCATGCATGAACCCTCACAACCTTTTCACAGTGTTTGTTACAGATCTGATGATACGCACACGCCTCTGCAGGCAAAAACGGTTTTGTCTCACATTGGATTACAAACTACAAATGTCAGTGTATTGCTTGTATAAACTGTGATGACACATGCCATAAAACTGTATTCCACACTATTATCTTTAAACTATGTGCTTCATCAGCAGTGGCATCAGCAGTTGTGGAGGACTTGTTTTTCTGATTTCGGTTTGCTTCTGCCATTACTGGGTTATGCTTGTACCGAAATTGATTTGATGTGAATTGGTTTTTGGTAGTACTGATGTAATTTGGCCGGTACCATTAAAAGCACCAACTTTGGTGTCCAACCCGACTATTATTCCTCTTTATAACTGTTATTTTGAGTTGATAAAACCCAGTAAATCACTTGTTAACATATAAAGTTAAAAAATTAGCCCAGTTTTTAACTGGACATTGTGTGCAAATGTTTGTACAATCACTGTATAAATAATAGTATATTGAATCTGTTACTACACTCCTAAAAATAAACACAAACAAAGGAGTTTTAAGGAATGAAACAGAAGAACCAATTCTGTTTTCCTATGATTTTTTCAAAAGAGATGAATAGAAAAAACCTTTTAACAGCTTGATGAACCTTCAGCTGATGTGAACTTTAGATTATGATGTCAAATCTTCCAAGTCCATGATGCCTTTTATCTTGACCAGATTTGAATAGTATTTGAAACAGATCCAACACTATAGGTAACCGTGGCCATTTATTCTCCATTTTTCATTTTTAATTCTTAACAAAAGGATTAAGATCAAGATCAGGTTGTAAGATTATTTCACCTCAAGCCACTGAGAAACCAGTACAACGAATAATTACCACAGCTTGTTATGGCATCCGTTGATGGTTGCATTTGTTAGCCCTAGTGAGGCCTCACTGATCAAGATAATAATAGATCTGAGTGACTCAAGTAACTTAGCAGCTGAACTTCGGCCAACTACACCAATACATTTTAAAGAGCTTAAACTGAGCATCGGCGCAGATGAACAACTAACTCACGGACACAAAAGAAGAATTAAAGTATGATTTTTGCGAAGGTAGGCCCGTTTAGGACATGCTTGTAAAGTTACATTATGAGCATTTGGCTGATGTTTTTATCCAACACATCAAAAGTGCTTACTGGCCCAGTCAGAGAATGTATCCTTCGCGAGTACAAATAAGAATCTGAAATACCCTTGAGCTACGGTGCTGCCATATTCAATACTAATACCTAGATAGAAAGATACACAATACAGATATTACACATAAAGTCAATGTAAGACATTTTAATAAATGCAAGATTTGTGTTCCTTTATCTACATTTAAAGGGCTCTAGGTATGGATTGTATTTTAAAAATCAGCATCAGGTAGGAAGGTGTAGGTCCTTTGTGGCTTTGTAAGTGTCAGGGTTTTAAATCTGATGTGAGAAGCTACAGGAGGCCAGTGAAAAGAATGCAGCTACAGGGACATAGCTGAACCTAGTATTGAAGTAATGTCAATGTTTTGGTGATTTTGCCTGTAAGACTATGTAAATGACCTCTATCCCAGCTGGCTGGCCTGTATTGTGGCTTATTCAAAACACAGTCTGAACTTCTTCATAGAACTTATATCAGACGGCACAGAGCTTAAATGCTAATAGGCTGATCCATGTAAATACGTTCTTTTTTGTGACATCACACAATGTGGACGAAAGTATTGGGACACCTTTATCCTGCTTTTGTTGCAGTAACTGTCTCCACTGTCCAGAGATTTTGGAGCATTGTTGAGAGGATTTGATTGCATTCAGTAACAATAGCTTTAATGAGGACAGGTTGTTGGATGATCACCACTCAACCTCACCCCTACTTTCCATATCATTCAAACGTATTGGATGGAGCACCATCATTCCAGGGAACACAACTCTTCTGCTCAACAACTCAATGCTAGGGGGCTTTATACCCTCTACAGCCTTTAATACCTGTTCTTGCAGAGTGGCATAAGAGAAAGCTTGAAGAAAGGCGTGAAGATCAGCATGTGTAAAGAAGAAATGTTCATCAAATTGCAATAAATATAGTATAAAGTGTCCCAGTTTTCTCACATTGTATTTTTCACATCATATATTGTATCGTATATCGCCATTCAGCTCAAATATATCAGGATAAGATTTTTTGTCCGTATTGCCCAGCCCTGGTGTCCACAACCGTGAAACGTCATGTAAAGATTCTGTGCTCTTGCCCACCATGCTGCGCACATGAAAAAGCCTTCAGACCACACCACAGTTTTAAAATGGAAACGAACAGTGATTATGAATGTTTTAATCATTGTTCAGAGTTCTGTACTGTATTAACTGGGCCTCTTCATTAAACAGAACAAAACTTGAATGTTTGACAGTGTGAGAATTACTTGAAGAGATAAAGCCTCCATTCTCCAGAAAGTACTGCATCTGCAGTTGTGCCCTTTTTGACTATTGTTTGGGAAGGTGCTCAGTATTCATCAGGAGTCAAACTAGTTTCTGCCTTCTCAGTCATTTTCAGTTCATGTACAATGCTCACTTTACATTTATATATTCCAGCTGCTACAGAGAATCAGCTTTAATCACACATTAAATTGAGCTGGAAGGTAATAACTGGAATATAAACAGTAATAAGAAATGTAGTATTCTCCCAGTTTTGACTCTTGGAGTGGAATTTTGGAGTCGTATATTCACATACATTAACTTTTCAAGTTGAACCGTTGAAGCCACCTCATTATGTTGTTTTCATTTGACAGTAGATAGGTATGAACCCCAGCTATTCGTGCACTGCTTGATATACAGCATCTGCAAGTTCCAATATAACAGCTTGCTGTTTGAGGCATCTACTGACTAGCTTTGAACAAACACAAAGATTATTCATGGATCTCATGGGGGGTTTAGAACACTTTCTGTTCTTTTTCTTCCAGCTCTTCAAAACTGAAAGTTTTGCCGCTTTCATCATCTTAGTGTTGCATTGTAAAAAAAAAAATCCTCAAGACATAAGCTAAAAGGATTGAGTTATTGCAAGACATATTTTATGATTAACCTCATCTTTCACTCAAGGTTGAAACAGGTTCTTACTTCGAGAAACTCCCTGTCCCCACGTTTCTTGGCTAAAGCTGAACGAAAGCACTGCTGCCTCTGTGCATTAACATCTCTGGCTTAGCATGTGCCCCCTGACCTGTTTTTGTGTGTGTGTGTGTGTGTGTCCGTGTGTGTGTGTGTGTGTGTGTGTGTTTGTGTGTGTGTGTGTGTGCGGGTTGTCCCTGGCAGGTGAATTATGACGGCGAGCTTCACAAACACCCCCAGCTGGAGGCTGACCTGGCAGCCGTGAGGGACTTATACGGCCATCATGCAGTATCGCTCAGGTACGAGGCCATTCTCCCACTTCTCCTGCAGCTGTTCTGCACAGCTGTGGAACTTCTCCTTCAGTTTCAGGAATACTCCAGCATTTTTCAGTCATATCTCTGTGTGCAACATTTGTGGCATATGATTGATTACCACTGGCAATCATTTTGATGATTCTGTATTGTTAGAAAAAGCTGTTGATTTGAAATACAATGAAAACCATGTATGCTCTTGAAACTGTGTAAATAATTCTGGATAAATAAACCAATAGAAATGCTCAAAATTACTTAAATAAACTCTTTCTTACATTAACGTCCATTCAGAATTAAGAAGGTTTTTGCATTCTCCTGTAAATTTGCAATTTTGCAGATAGAAGCCGATTTTAAGTCAGTGTTTTTAGCAAAGAAATGGCCCCAAATTATTGCTCATTAGTTAAAAGTCAACTCTGCTTGTAGAATTGAATGGGAAAGCAAAAAGCACAATGGAATCACATTTGAAAGCTTTGTTTCCAGCAGAAGCAGTGAAGCAGGATACATTTAAAGATGACATTTGTAAGTTCATATTTGATGTATGAATACTAAGTGGCTTTAATTAGGTTAGAAAAACACCATGTGTTTTGCCTCAGAATGACACATGCAGGCTTTTTTTATGGTGGACAAAGTCCTGAGTTCTGATAGGCTGGTTTACAGCACTGCAATGGCTCACTGGAGCAATAAAATTAAAAAATACAATTTCAAATGATTCCTGAGCCAAAATGAATAGTGCTGTGTCCTCTCAAGTCCCCTTTCCTCCAACCAGGAAGGGGTTTTGTTCCATTTGTGACATTTAGCAGACACTCTTATCCAGAGTGACGTACAAGTTCTAGGACTCTTATTGGTGTAGCACAGCATAGTTGCCCAGACTGAAAATCGAACCCCGGTCTCCCACATGGTGTGCTGTGTTATCTCTTGTGCCACACCAATCAACAGTTCCGGTTCACAAACCTAACTTTGAACCTTTTGGCACATTTCCACCAACAAAAATAGGTTCCAAACCCTGAAAAGTTAATTTGCAGTGCAGTAGTTTTCAGCACAAACCTCTGTGTCTGTGTCTAGTTGTACAGGAGCAAGGAGTACCAATAGCATTCGTCCTGCACAGTGTAGTCTTCTACATCTTCTTACCACCAAAGGTTTAATCGATGTTATATGATTCATGTTTTTGGAGAAACATCTGTAACAGCACAAATGCTCCCAGGTAGTCTATACACTCCACCATCTTCTCAATTCCGTTTACTGATGCTGGGTAATGCCCTTTGTTGGTGACGTAACCTCAGTTCCAATAAAACTGGTGTAAATGCCAAGGTTCTTATAAACCCAAATGGAACCAGTAGAAGAACCAGAATTCTTTTGGTGAAAAAGGCCTATCAGTGTCCTCATAGTACAAATGTGCAGTAATCTAATCCAGTCAACTAATCTTTAACTTTAATATGGCAGGGACACCCAGAGTTCCATTTCTGGTGCGTGATTAGTGCTAGTCTGAGCAAGTCCAGTTTGTTTTCAGGTGAGAGGAGCGATGAGTTGGTAAAATCTGGTTGGCCAGGGATTTATCTTAGCATGGATATGTGCTCACCTTCTTGGCTTTAGCTTCTTTACTTGCAGAGTTTAATTTGCCATTCTGGGATCAAAAAATGGTGTTTTTTGGTTTGGTTTATGGTTATGGTGTTTAATTGTGTTGCAGCTTCAGGGCTTGGAAGGCTTTCATTACTGGGTTAAGTGCCTGTCCAAGGATTTGATCCACATGGGTTTTGGAACCGGCCCATTGTGCAGCACTGTTTTTGATTTTCTGGATTTTCTGGATTTTCTGGATTTTCTTTTCAGTGAAGAAACAAGTGTTTGAGGTTGACAGTTTGTCACTTCCATGTAGTGAACTTTCATTCTTCAACTTTGCGAAGAAAATATACAGTGTGACATTCTAGGGAACCGGTAAACATTCAAATGGTGATGTGTATCATTACTTAATGGTTGTAAACCTCTAGCAGAATAGAAATGTATTTTACAGCAGCATTCCAACTACAACATGAAATGAAAATAAGATTTAGGTTCAAATCATGTCACTTAATATGACTCACAGTACTACTAGAATTAGGTGGTGGGGGAGTCCTATTTAGGGCTGTTTTTGACAAGAACCTGCCTGTATGATATGTATCACAATAAACAGGTATGATTCGATATGTTGTGATACTTTTAGCAAGGCAATATATTGCATTTTTGTCAACATTTAGGAAAACTGTCAGAGTATAAGACTTGTTGACATTGGAGTGGATGAGCCTTAATGACTGAAGACTACAGTGCTATCTAGTGGTCAGGGTTTAAACAACAAAAATGGACCAAAGTCTTTTTAAAATAATATTTTCTTCGTTTTCTTAAAAAAATGTAGCTTATAGATGTTAGATGAATATAAATAGATAAATAGTTCTCTCCATTGATTGGTTAGACCTGTGATATATCTTCATGTAAGCACTAACACAATATAAATATTTCTCTTCTAAAAGACAATTATATTAGTGAGTTATTATTGTATTTTTCAATTAATATACTTTCCATAACCAGTTCAGAGCCATTCTCTTAAAAGAGCAAACTTCAGCCAGCTCAGCTTTAAAAGCTTTGCTTGTGGGAAACCATATATATGCAAATGTGTAAGAACAAAAGATGCAGAAAATGTGGCCAGTGCATCACTACGTATTAATATTCTTATTAAAACTTTTTTTACTGAATAAAGAAAGTTTCATTGTATTTGTTTGGGCTATTGTTTTCGCACAGTTCATGGGTATTCATCTGTGCACAAACCTGCACTTTTAAAGTTTTCATTTTGAGTAAGGACCACCTTTTTAGCACAAGTGAATCAAATGAAAAAGTGGGAAAACATAATAGCATTTTAAGGAAAGGCTGAAACAGCTTCCTTTGCCAGCTTGAGCGTAGCTCAGGAGCAGCTGCTTAAATATTCAAATCATGCCAAATGAAAGCACTAAAACATGTTACTTATTGCTAATGCCTTCGGGGAGCTGCTCATTCAAAAGCCCATTTGTTTATTTAACTGGGTTAACTCAATCAACTTGCTACTGCAGCCTCAACCATGTGTTTTCCACAGCCTCAAATGGGGAAACATAGCTACCGTCATTCTGCCCTGTCACAACCACCTGCCCTTGCTATATGTCATTTAGACAAATGGGCAAAGTCTGTAGATCCCCCTCATGCATTTCCGTAGCTCCCCCCATGGGGTATGATTTATGGGTTATGACACCCAGAGCCGTGCCCTCCTCCTCCTCCCCACCAACCTTCTGCCAGGGTTACTCTGTTCAAGGTCATACTGGTCACAATGCCCTTCGGCTCTTTCAGGTCCGGTACCTGTCTGTAAGGTTGAATTGAGTGATGAGACTGGTAACCACTGCAGTGCCAGCAATTCTCATCAACAGTTTTGTTTTTGCACTGTGACAGTCATCAGAAACGTAGGTGTGCGCACATGTTTAACACTAACACTGCAAACGCAGTCATCCCCAGGTTTTGGATATAGCTAACCATTAACAGGACATCGCATAATGAGTATACCAAATGTACATTCGTAGTAGGAAGCGTACATACACTCATCAGTAGTGCCACATTGTCTACAGTTACGTGAGACCCTTCTTCAATATGGATTCATTAATTCATTTGCTAAAGCCTTGTGGAGGAAAGTTTTATCCTTACATAACGATTTCATTGTTTGGCCACATTGATCAGAGGAATGTTTGAATGGGTAAAAGAGAGGCCTTCAACCCCAAGAACACTGTACCAGCAGTTAAGCGTGGTGCAGGTAGCATCATGCTCTGGAGCTGTTTTGCTTCCAGTGGGAAGTGATGCACTGCAGAAGGTGAATGACATATGGAAGGAGGCAGACTACTAATAATGTGACAGCAACCTCAAGCACACATCAAAGGTGGTTGTGGGATGGATAGTCGGCCACTATTAGCCTTTTGAAATAACCTCAGCCTTGTTATGTGGGTTGATGCCAGGAAACCAGTAAATTAAATAAAAATGTAGGTCAGAGTGTTTAATCACACAGTGATATTTACAGGGACATTTAACCAAATAGCTGTTATTCTGTATGTTTATTTCCTCTTTATTTCATTAATTTCAGAAAAACCCTAAAAGTGCCTTTATTTGTGAAGCATTGCTGTAGGCTATACTGATGGGGAGTAAACAGAGGAGGCAGACATGGTGAATTTAAATCACATTTGTAAACAATGCAGTTATTTACTGTGAAATGTGCAAAATGAAAATATACTGGAAATACCAAAGAGTGAGAGATTCTACTGGAGGAGCAAATCTAAAAACCATCTCTCGTACCCCTTCAGCGCTGGCCCTCTCAGCTCAACCACTGTGATCTGATGATGATGATGATCTGGTGCTGATTGCTGCCACGTTCGTTTGACACTGAGCAGCTCTTATGTTCTACAATCAGCGTACACTGAACGTTACTGTGGCGCAGTGATGAGTATTTCATTGCAAGGCTCTGGGGGACCCACTGATTTGATTGCAAACCTTTTTGGAGTTGACCTGGTGGTTAGAGCAACATATCATGTCATTACAGCAGCTGTCCTTACAATACTGAGAAAATGTGTGCTTGACAACATAAACCAAGAAGAAACACTTGCAAGCTGTTGCTAAGAAAATGATTCATCTTCAAAATCTGGCACTTTGAAATCTGCTCTCATTCTGGCTTTCATGATTAAACAGCAGTGGAGTTTCAGGCCTTGTTGATCTTATTTTGAAGTCTGCAAGCAACCAGATGCAGAAATATAGAGTTCAGTTCATTGCTTCAGGTGCCTCACTGGTTGCTTGCTGTTTAGTGGTTATGTGTGATTGACCTTTCCACTGTAGGCCTCTCTCCCTTGTGTTTTGTGTTTGACTTCAATGCATTGGAAACTTGGTGGACTGAAATTCTTCCACTCTGGTGTCCTCAGCTGACTTTTGCTCTTTATACAACATTTTTACCAATTTTATTCTGACTAAAGTTTATAGTTTAAGCAATAACAGCTTTAAGTTGACACTGGCCCCTTATTGGACCACAGACCACATCTGTGCCCTCACAGGTCTTGCTGAGTATGGGTGAATGATGGGACCAAACTGGTCATGATGGAGAAGAAGGGAAAAAGTGAAGCGCCACCATCTGAAAAGTAGCAGGCTTGTGAGTTAAGGACAGGTCAGAGCAGGTTGTTTGTTGAGGAAAGAGGGGAGTAGCATTTGAATATGTCGATAGAATTTCTGCTAATGCCTTAATTTCTCCTGTTGCTGTTATGTGTTACTGGTTTTTTCGGTCAGGGCTTTTGCTAGTGGGTTGAGAGTATATACATTTTATGGTGTGTAAATATAATGGATCAGTACTTTCATTGACCATTATTTGTTTCTAATCAGGAAGCCAAGTTTTACCTGTAAACTTGTTAATATGCTGCTTAAAAATACATCTACCCATATGTCAAGATACTTCATATGTTAAGATATTTATATTCATTAACTCTTTCCACGTTAGAACCCTTCAAGTATTGAAAACAATGTTAGATGATCTGGAAAATGGCATAAATTTGGTTTTCTCAGCATTTTGTAAGGCACTAAAAAAGTATTGCAGTTTATCCACTACAGCACTAATGTGGTCATGTGAGCAATATAAAATGGTGTCATCAACATATAAATATATTTTACAGTCAACAATGGAGGTGACAATATAATTTATGTAAATATGAAATAATTTCAGCCCATGGGTTGATCCTTGAGGGACACCCTTAGTGATGGTTAAGAGTTCCTGTTTATTATATCCCAGGACCACACGTTGTTGTCTGTGACATTGTGGTCATTTCTACACCATTCGAGAGCATTGTGGTCGAAACCAATGTTGTGTAGACTTTTCAAAAGTAGAGAATGATAAACTGTATCAAAAGGTTTGGAAAGATCAATGAGAGATGAATGGCTGTGCCATGTTTCTTTTGATTAATGGAAGTTAAGAGATAATGAAGAATGAGGGTAGTAGCAGTGATTGTGCTGTGCTTCTCTCTAAAACCTGATTTATTGGAATTAAGATGTCTTAAGTTGATCATTCACTAAGGTTTCTAGAATTTTGGCTCGACATGACAATTGTGAAATTGGTCTTAATTTGTTAAGATCTGAAGCATCACCTCCTTTGTGGAGTGTTATTACTTGTGCTGTTTATTGTATATACTGGGAATTGTAAGTAATGTAATCTAAAACGACTAGAGATGCAAGCTTCAGAAAGAAGGGGTCCAGCCTGTCGGCTCCTGTACTCTATTTAATGTTGATAGTGCTGAAGGCTTTAGCTACCATATGTGGAGGAAAGCGTGAATGGTGAAGCCACCATGGCTTACAGCAGGTGGTGTATGTATTGCTTTATTTGGGACTATTGAATTTACATGATCAAATAAATGTCCAGCTGCAACAATGTGCTTAATAAATGTTTGGCAGAGCTCTCTCTGGTCAGAAATTTGACGATTGACGACTTGGGTGAGCGTGAGCTCTGATTTTTAAGTAAATGTACTTTTTTTCCCAAATTTGACAGGCTTTGAAATTTGATCCAGGTAGTATTCTGATTTGGCTTTTCTAATGTGGGAGGTACATTTATTCATTAGCTGCCTATTAGTAAGCCATTGGTCTCTGTCCCACTTTTTCTAACAGAGGCCCATGTTTTGTTCCTGGCATTTAGTAACGAAGATATTTCACTAGTCATCCAGGGCTTAGACCTCTCATGTATTCATATATTCATTTTTATAGGGAGCATGCTTGTTTACCACTGCTAGACATGTTTTGTAAAATGGTCTAGTGCTAAGTCGACATCTGGGATTTCAGGGGTAAAGTGAATGTTGCTGAGCACTGGATCATTTAAAAAGGCTTGATCTTTAAAACAGCGTGATGATGATCTTATGAGAAATGAATGCATGGCCTTCTGCTGGGGTGAGTTCCAGAACCTGAACAGAAACACTATTTAACAGATGAAAAGGATCACATGCAATCACATGCTTATTGTTTCTCTTAAGACCAGCATCACAGCAGTGTTTTTATTCGTTTTATTTTATTTGCTTGTTGAGGGGCTTTGGCGGAATATATACTTGGAACTTTTCTGATGACCATAGCCTGACTTCTCATCAGCCTGTAGCTGTGCCATTTTCACTTATGTTTATGGTAGTTCACCACCAAAAATAATGAGCTTAATGCTAGAAAAGTGGTAATGTATTCCTGCTGGTCTGTCTCCAGTGAGTGCAGGCCTACTCTATTTCTGTCATTCTCACTGCTAATTAGGGGTGTAAATCTCTCCCTTCACAAAGATAACTATGACGCTTTAAGAGGTTCAGTGCATTATGGAAGTTGAAATCGAATTGTTTTCTTAGGAAGCAAAATTATTTTCTCTCTTTCAGACGATTTGATATAGCACAGATTATGATATTACAAAAAATCCGTACCCTTTTGATTCGCTACTGATCCACTATGATGGATATTTTAATGTTTTTGCTAGATTGATATTAAATTCATACCCTCTGTTGTACATTATTAAACAAAGAGGGTTCCATATACAGTGCCTTAAAAACATATTCATGCCCCTTGAAATTGTTCACATTTTTTCATGTTATACCCACAAACATGAATGTACTTTCTTGGGAGAGACCAACGCAAATAAGCAACTAATTGTGAAGTGAAAAGAAAATGTTTTTTAATTAAAAAATATGAGCACTGTGCACTGATACCCCCAATTAAAATCCAGTGTGACCAGTTGCGAAGTCACCTAATTAGTAAATAGAGTCCACCTGTGAGTAATTTGTTCTCAGTATAAATACAGCTGTTCTGCGAAGGCCTCGGAGGTTTGTTACAGAACATTAATGATCAAACAGCATCATGACAACCAAGAAACACACCAGGCAGGTCAGGGATAAAGTTGTAGAAAAGTGTAACGCAGAGTTAGGTTATAAAAAAAACATCCAAGGTATGAAGAACTCAGAGCATTGTTCAATCCATCATCCAGAAATGGAAGGAGTATGGCAGGAGCACACCTGCATACCTACTAAGACATGGCTGTACATCTAAACTGACAGCCCAGGCATGGAGAGCACTAATTAGAGAAGCAGCCTAGTCAATTTCAGAGACTGGTAGACCGTTATGGGAAACATCTATTTGACATTATTTCAGCCAAAGAAAGAAAATGCCAGCTTTTAGGACATATGGTGAACTTTTTCCTCATAAAAATGCATTTCTGTTGCATTATTGCAATACTGTAGTGTTTGGTTCATATCATCCACATCTCTCAAATGCCCATACATATGTTTAAATATGTTAAATAAGTCAAAGGTTATGTGGTGTACATAACCTTACGTGGTCTTCATGACACTTTGCCATGAGCATGCTGGCCAGTGTTCAATGCCATGAGCATGCTGGCCAGTGTTCAACCTTGCTCATATAAGATAATGCCACACAGCTTATACAGGTGTGGGCATACCCAAGCCATCCCCTCAGGTAATGGCATGTCATAATCCGTTTAAATTCTGACATCCCATGACTTTTGGCATGTCAGTGTTATTGTGATTAGGTCAAATGATGGTGATTAGTTAAAGCTGTGGTTGTGACAGGCCGACCCTCCCCGTTTATAACTCACACAGAATTTAAATTCATTTTCTTGGGCTTCAGCGAGTTAGAGGAGTTTAGTGTTCCTTAATAATGTTGACCTTGAAGCAAGAGAGCTGTAGCTCAGTGAGTTGCAAGTAATTCTGCTGTGAATTCCCATCCCTTGCTGTAAGTGTTGGAACAGTTAAATGCTGCATTGCCAGTCTGTGGTTGACGCCCTGTTTTCTTGCTGTAGGAAGTTGGTAGCTACATCCATTTGTGTTCCAATCTGCTGAGGATGGAGTTTCTGGATAGCTGCCAACCTGCTGAATAGTCATGTCATCAGTTTTGGTGTGCCTTCACACATTTCAGTGTGAGCTGCTGCTACCGCTGCTGCTGCTGGAAACAAAGAATTGAAAATTGTACATCGGATGCAAAGTTGTCCAAGGCGCATATATTCTTACACATTAACTTTGATTATGAGTGAATAATATGTAGCCTTCCAGACTGATAATGCTGTCGTGGCAGTGAGTTGCTTTAATGATGACAGTGATGCTATACCTCTAAAATACATGAAAAAGTAGCTCATACTCATTAACTGTGATAAGTGGCACAAATATAAGATATATTATTAATATATAAACTACTATATTTAAACTTATATATTAAAGCAATAGAACAAGGATGTGATGAAGCAGACAGCTTATATTATAGTTTCTTTACTAGCAGCTTGTTATTACTAAACAGTAACAAACTCCACTCACTCACACAGGAACTGCTTGTCCAGCTCCTTACTCAGACCAAATCATCGACCTTTGTTTCCCACTCAGGATATTTATATAAATAGATTTGTTTCCCCCTCAACCAATATATATATATATATATATATATATCCATCCATCCATCCATCCATCCATCCATCCATCCATCCATCCATCCATCCATCCATCCATTCAACCATCCATCCATCCATCCATCCAAAAAAAATGCAATTGGGCAAAGGAAAAAAAAAGAAAAGAAAAAGAAAGCATCAGTGATCCAACATATAATATTAATAATGCACTCTGTGTTCAACATATTGGAGTACAATAAATTATACTCAGCAGAAACTGCCTCTGGTTGATGCAGAGGATGTTGCTGATCCTGCAATGTAACTGTTGCATATGCACACATTGCAATAACGAATTCTGTCTGCAGGTGTGCTCCAGCCTTGCACTAATACAGATTTGAAGGGTTAAACTGGGAAAGTGCTTTAAACATTAGTGACATTATTGTAAGTTATTGGGTCCACATGGTCACTTTCACATCAGTATTTAAAACACAAGGCTTTACTGATGGCTTTGTATGAAACAGCGTACACATATTAAATTCTGTTGGCCGAGATGTTTTAACTACACTTAGGTTGTGAATGAATCGAAACCTAAATGCTAAGTGTTCTCTTTTTACAGGGAATATGGTGCAATTGATGATGTAGACATCGATCTACACATTGATGTCAGTTTCCTAGATGTAAGTATTTTTCTTCACTATCATATTAGACACATGACTAATAAATGGCAGAGGACTGTAAGAAACTGATAACTAGTATCAGTACCAATAATTGTTATGTGATCAGTGATAAGATTGCAGGCAGGAAGCCATCAATGGCTAATGGCTATAATTGTATTTTGTCCATAGGAGGAAATTGCCCTCGCCTGGGATGTGATCAGGACAGAACCTGTTATCGTACGTCTTCACTGTTCCCTCACGCAGTATCTAAATGGACCAGGTCAGATCACACACAGACACACACCATTAGGCCTACAGTGGCATTTCCAGTGTTCCTAAAGTGACTTAATTTTCTGATGAATATGAATTAAATATGAATATTTCATTTCTAATAAATGTCACTTTACCAATTGATAATTATGCAGATGTGGCTAAATATTATATTAAGGGTTGGCATAGAGTACATTCATGAGAGCACATAGACTGGTCATCCATAACATTAAAACCACTGAAGTGAATAACTTGGGTTATTTCATTACAATTGCACATGTCAAGAGGTGAAATATAGACTTTAGACAGCAAGAGAACAGTGTGTTTTTGTGGTTAATGTATTGGAAAGCTTGCCCATATGGTTCAGTCCCGGAGAAGAGCTACTGCAGCACTAATTGCTGATAAAAGGTAATGCTGACTATGTCTTGTGGAGTCTATGCCTCGACAGGTCAGAGCTGCTTTAGCAGCACAAGGGGGAAATACACAATGGGCAGATGATTTTAATGTTATGGCTGACTGGTGTATAGTTGTGTGCAAAAGTTTGGGCACCCCTGGTTAAAATGTTACTTGGAGCAATTAAGTAAGATAAAGATGAAATGGTCTCCAAAAGGTACAAAGTTAAAGATGAAACAATAGCAAAAGCTATTTTTTTTTATTGTCATCTTTTACCTTTTCAAAATTAAAAAAGGAAAAGGACCCAAAGCAAAACTTTGGGCACCCTGCGTTTGTTCCAAACATACCTTTACTCGTCAGGCTTGTTTCAATGTTCTTTTGCAAACGGGTTTTGTGTTGGGGATGCAGGAGATGATTTCTTTTGATGACTCTTCCATGAAGGCCATATTTGTGCAGGTGTCACTGAACAACACAACAATGTACCACAACTCCAGAGTCTGCTAAATTTTCCTGAAGGTCTTTTGCAGCCAAGCCTGGCTGTGAATTGCCTTTCTAGCAATCCTATTAAGCAGCAGTCTCTGAAATTTCTTTCAGACCTTCTTTTGACTCTCACTGTTCTTGTTAATTGCCATTTCTTAATTACATTTTGAACTGAGGAAATGACAACATGAAAATGCTGTGCTGATCTTCTTATAGTCTTCTGAGGTCCTGCTTTGTGGACCTCAACCATTTTCATTTTCAGATGCTAGAGAGCTGCCTAGAAGAACCCATGGCTGCTGTTTTTGGGATATTGTTTTGAGGAGTCTGAGTATTTATAAAGCTAAATAAAACCAAAATAAAACAAAATGGGTGGTTCCTTTAACTTTAAAATAACTCAACACATTTTATGTGTTTTGGAGATCATTTCACCTTCAACTTGCTTAACTGTGTCATTTTGCCAGGGGTGCCCAAAGTTTTGCATACCACTGCATTAGTATTTCCATAGGATAGAAATAAATAGCAGGGTGTTACATTCCTTTTGCATCTTGGACTTTTTTACACAGTAACAATTAAAACTCTAATACTGACTTTCTGTTCTGCACTCTTTTCTGCAGTTCCCACCGTAGATGTATTTCAAGTGTCCACAAAAGACAGGTTTGGCCTGGGACATCAGCTGAAAAAGTACATATCATTTTATCTGCTTATTATTTTTCAAATATGTTTCCAACAATGTTTGCTTGAGACGCATCTGATTTGATTTTCCCTTTTATAGAAAAGACTGTTTCCCAAAACTGATTCCCATTTTTTAATTAGCCTGTTTTGTTTTAATTAGGATAATGCAGACCTTTGTCACTCAGCAGTGGAAGCATCATACTAAAGACAAGGTCAACTGCCCACATAGCAAAAAGCAGACAGACAAGAAGGTGAAGTCTCCCCTGCACATCTTCTCCACTCTCCGCAGGTAAGAGCCATACTTCTGCCCCACTGCACAGCCCAAATTCATTTCCAATTCATCACAGCCCTCTATAATATTTTTTTTGATAAGCCCCTCTGCTCCACAGTTTACAAATTCTAATATAAATCAGACATGATTAAAGTACATTCCAGACTTAAATGTATGTATTTCATTTTCCCATGTTTTTTTTACAAGTCTCCTCATTTAAGGCCACCGTAATGTTTGGAATATTTGAATTCACAGGTTTTAACTATCACTTCTACTGGTTCAATAGTGCAGACATAAGGAGAGTTTAGATGCCATTTTTCAACATAAGGACACAAGCTCTGCCAATGAAAGTCAAAAATTCAAAAGTCAAAAGCTATTGTGAAAGCTATTATTAAACAGAAATACAGCCCTTAGAAAAATTGGTCAGACCTTGGGTGCACTGGATAGCTCATTTATCCATTGCAAAAGGAGTGGTAGGCCAAAGAAGACATCCCCTCCTGATGCCAGAAACATCCTCAGTTGTCAACTCATCTGATCAGAAATAGCCTTCAGGACGTAGGTGTGTACTTTTCAGAGAGTAGTATTTGCAGACTATTTGCAAACATACTGGTGGGAGTATCATAGATATGGCATGTTTGGCTGCCACAGGTTCTAGCACACTTCTCATGTGGTGTTATCAACACAGTTTCCAGAAAATCCCTCCATCAACTCATTCGGCAGCACTTCAGCAAGATAATATTCCCAAACTTACAAAGCCAACACAGGTGTTCTTCAGAGTAGAAGTTCCTGCCAGTCACCCAAAGGCAATCTAATTGAGCATGCATTCAGGATGCTGAAGAGAAAACTTAAGAGAACAAGACCCTGAAATTAGAAAAAGATGGCTGCATTAGAGGCATGGCAAAGCATCACCAGAGCCAATGCTGAACATCTGGCGATGCCTGTGAATCACAGATTTCATTTCATCAAACTACCTGTTTTAATGTACCTATCATTGCTATACCCCAAACATTATAAATAATCTTAAATTAAAGTCTGAAATGTAATGAAATAAACTGTTATTATTTATGTTTAAACTGGAGCAGAGGGCCACATAAAGGACAAACATGTCTTTGTCCCAAATATTATGGAGGGCACTGTATACATATAACATCAAAATACTTATAAACATTTTCACAATATGCAATTTGTATCACCATGTGATTTTTTTGTTAAGTTACAACATATATAAACATATAATATGGATACAATGCAGCAACAAAACAGTAGTTCTGCATAGGGCTGGGCAATTTGGACAGAAAACCATATCCCAATCTATTTTAGTTGAATAGTGATATATACGATATGATATATGATCTGAAAAATACAACGTGAAATTCATTTCTTCTTTATACACACTAAATCTTATACTCTCTCCATAGTGTATAAGTGAGAGCACAAATGGGGTGAAGGGCAGCAGAGTAGAGGAGGAGCTGAGAGCAGGGGTTGGAGCAGAGTGAGGGAGCAGAAAAAAGGTTAAAGATTAAAACAAATTGTTAATTAAAACCTTTTAAACTTAACTAAATTATATTGCCTTAGCCCAAACCTCACTCTGTTTATATCCCAGTATCAGTATAAATACATCGCCCAGCCCGGTGCTGCATTAATAAAATACTGTTAAACTGAGTAAACTGAGTCATTTCTTTTACATACTACATTTAAACACAGACAGTTATACTCTCTGCAGTCTGCATTCTCACAACAGGATAAAACCTTAGACATCTCTGCTTCTTAGATTAGTGTAAATATCTTTTAATTAAACATTATTTAGTCAGTGTTCTCTAACTACTGAAAACACCCACAATATGCTCAGGAAACCTAACAAATCTGAAACAAATCTTGTTACCTTTACCTGGTGCTACACTTATCACAGTTTATTATCTGGATGCTCTACAGATAATGACCTGGAGGGATGACTAAGAACAGTGAGAGATTAGCAGAATGCACTGACATAAATGAGAGACAAATGAGAAAATAGTAGGCCAACAAATTCCTTAGATTAAGTATTGATGTCTTGGGCTGACCAGTTCAGTTCTCACATTAAGCAGTCTAAAGCACAGCAAGCGTGGAAGCTAAGTGCTTTGCTCAAGGGGATTTCAGTCATATCCTGCCAGTTTAGGAAATCAAACCAGCAACCTTCCAGTCACAAGGCTGGTTCTCTAACCACCAGGCCACAGCTGCTCTACGTTGGTCTTGTCTTATTAGTGTTAGTTTTAAAGAGCCATTAAACTGTAATTAAAATGAAAATGATCACTAATCAGTGATGGTAGTTTAAATCTCAAGATGCAAAATATAATATATATATATATATATATATATATATATATAATATAATATATATATATATACATAACAATATATACATAACTCTTCTCTGCTTTGGATAATCAAGGTCCCCCAGCTACCCTCCTCCTGGGTGTGTGAAGAACAAGAAGAAACTGAAGCCTGAGCAGGATGGCTGCGTGTCCAAGTCACACCGGCTCCTTCGCCGAACCTGTTCCAGCTCTGTGAAGCCGGAAGTGGATGGCTGTCCAGGAAAATCGCACAAGCTGCTTGGCCATTCACTTTCGGGCGAGCCACGCCTGGAGCTGCCGCCTGTTCTTAAGCCTCAGGCCCACCGGCTGCTGCCACGGGCTGCGGTGAAACCTGAGGATTGTGGGGGTGGCCTGCGGCCTCACCGGCTGCTGCCCCGCTCTAGCGAGCCTCGCTGTGATCATGGCAGTGGTGGTGGTAGTGGTACTGGTGGGAGTAGTGATTGTGGCAGTGCTCTGAAGCCCCACCGGCTCCTGAGCCGCTCTTGCTCGGGCAGCGTGCGCACCGAGGAGCTGGACGGCCTCAAGCACCACCACCGACTGCTCAGCAGGTCCTACTCCAGCAGCACTAAGATGGGTAAGGGTGAACTGCCTAAGGAGCCAGCCGGTGAGAGCCGCCGCCTTTCGCTTACCTCAGGGCTCATCGGCATCCTGGCCCCAGCGCTCTCTTCCACACCGCCGGTAAGGAGCAGATCTGGTTACATCTTATGTATGCTAGATGTAGAATCTTCTTTTAGCCTAGGCCATCTTTGTGGAGAGCAACAGATCTATTTTTTATATCCTCAGAGAGTTCTTTGCCATGAGGTCCCATGTTGAATATCCAGTAGCCAGTATGAAAGAATCTGTCTGTCTGTCTGTTTGTCTATCTATTCTTCATCTGAACTTGTGAGATTTTGGATAGTTTCTGCTTGAATTTCTTTACAGGATGTCAGAATAGCCTCCCAGAGCTGCTCATAGATTTTTGCTTAAGGATACTTCAGAGGTTCTCAGTAGGGTTGAGGTCAGGGGAGAATAATGGCCATACCAACATCCTCTCCTTTTATGCCTGTAGCAACCAATTACACAGAGTTACTTTTTGCAGCATGAGATCACACGTTCAGGGATCCTAAGGGGGTCTACCAGCCTTCTCCAGTCTTGTTGGGACATGGTGGCCATCCACCAACCATCCACTGCTATATCCATCTGGACCATCCAGGGTTGCATGGCAGTCAGTAAACAAGACTGTCTGACAATTAGTCTTCATGTATGTCAGGGTTGACTGCAGCCGTTTCTACTTGTGAGCATTGGTTAGGGGTGGCCGAATATTTGGTTTATGCACAATAGCAAGCCTCAGGAGGATCCTACACTTTTTTCACCTTTCTGCAGATATTTAATTTTTATTTTTTCATAGATTATCAAACAAAATGAGTTAAATTACTAGATAATGTGAGATCTTACACAAAGGTACCTCATGAGAACTGCTACTTTATAGTTACAGCATACAGTTACAAAGGCTCTTCTTGCAGCTAAGAAGGGCTTTGGAAGAAAGTGAGAAACAAGTGTTTGCATTGTTTTGAACATATACCTTTTATGCATTTGTGGCTACATGATGGGGCTGCAGGCAGTTTGTGTGTCACACAGGTCCAGGGGCCTGGGGTTGTTGGTTCAATCCCCACACGGGTCATTGTCTGTGAGGAGTTTGGTGTGTTTTCCCTGTGCATTCACCCCCTAGGTTTGACTGTATCTGTGGTTCCCTGTGGTAGACTAGTGTTGTATATATTGTTCAGTTCTCTTCATGGAATGAATTATAGTAATGTCTGGAATTGTACATTATTTGTCTGTTTGAATAGCCGAACAATGGAGCAAAGTCTATACCAATCAGAGACCGTGGCTTTCTCGTCCAGGTGAGTACTAGCTTATTACACACAGTGCTTTTTCTTTGCTGTTTGCTCTTCGAACCACGTTTGAATGATGTTGTTGTATGTATTTAATATGTAGAGAAACTACTGTACATTTTTACATTGCTTACAAAAGTCACAAACAAAGGATGCACTCATCTTCACATCTTGCACATTTAGTTGCACACAGAAGGAGGTGTTGGATTGCAATGCTATTTGGAAGGAAGATTAAAGTTTCCAGAAACAATAAATGATTTTATACTTATATGACTGATTTAGACTGATATGGGCAATATTTATTGAGCAACACATACAAAAGTAGTGTCTCTCAGTATGCCGGCAGGTACAATGCATGACAGACACTTTGGAGTGTCCTGCCATAATCCATCCCATGCAGTTTGAATATACTCATTCAGTTCTTGCAGATTTTGTGGTAGGGATAGATTTTTGATAGCTTGTCCAATAGTATACCACACATTTTAAATTGGGGATAAGTACCTGTCTAGATAGACCGGTAGATAAGATAACATAATATTAGGCTGTCAAAGTACCTGTAATGAAGACCAAAGGTGGTCTGATATGAATTTGCACCCAACGCCAAGACACCAGGCCTTCTGGATGTGTGACACGTAACAACTAACTGTAGATCTTGTTGCTGACCATGGTGCCTCAAAACCATGCCTCCACACTGATTCGTTGGTCATCTCCACCAAGACAAAAGCTTGACCCATCTCTATTAAAGACCTACTGCCATTCTGGCTCAACACCATTGCAGTTGTGCATTGCAATTTATTGATTGAAAGCAACTTTTTGTGACTGTGTGTCACTTATAAGGAAAATATTAGATATATATTATCTAATATATTAGATAAATATTATCATTTTGTCTTCAGCCAACATAGACACATATATATTGTATGTCCATTGTCCACATATTTGTTTGAACTGCTTTACCAAGGTCTCTGAATGTATTGCAGTTGAGACGTCATGTACATGTTGCAATTGCAGACAATGGAGTATGCAGAGCAGAGGATCCCTGTCCTGAATGAATTCTGTGTGGTCTGTGATGAACCTCATGTGTTCCAAAATGGACCAATGCTCAGAGTGAGTATGCTCACAACATGTGAGTTATGAACAGATAAGTTACAGAATAAATGGGCCGTCGTGGCTGACAAATTATGCATAAAACCATTATTTTAGATTTGAATGTTATTTTGTGCTGATGTCATAAAAATATGTATCTTCATCTCCATCATTTAAACACTACAGTTGTTCTTTACATCGTGTGACCATTTAATGATGAATGGGCCAATAGAAATGTACCAAAATGACTTTCTTTACATTAACATACACTTATGATTCATAACCTTTTTACCCTCTCCTTTAAAGTTGGCAGTTTTGAGATACACTAAATGGACAAAAGTATTGGACACCTGCTCATTCACTGCTTGCTCATTCAAAGAGTGAATGAAATCAAGGGTGTTAAAGAGCTTATCCTGCTTTTGTCGGAGTAACTGTATCCACGGTCCAGATAAGTTTTCTACTAGATTCTGGAGCAATGCTGTGCATATTGCATTTGTAAGGTCAGGATGTTGGATGATCACCGTCCCACCTCATCGCCAACTCCCACACTCATCCCAAATGTATTGGCTGAGGGATTTTATACTCTCTAGACCACATCTGGCATAGTGCCAATAAATCCTATTCTACCAGAACTGGACAAACAGTATGCATGCATTTGCACGTTTGTGTCAGCAATGGTAAAGTAGCTGAATGCATTCAGTAGAAGAGGTGTCCACAGACATTAGGAGATAGTATATTTGTTATTTTGGACAGTGACAACAGACTTCAGTGTTTATTATGTGTATGAAAGAAATGAGACAGGGTTCTTCAGTTCTAGTCCAGGATCCCCAAAAGCCTGACATTCTTCATATTTCAAGGTTTTTAAAGCTGTCTGTTTGTCTTGTATGCAGCCATAGCTTTGCTAATTGAGCACTTCTATGTGTTTCCACAGCCCACAGTATGTGAGAGAGAGCTATGTGTCTTTGCCTTCCAAACGCTAGGGGTCATGAATGAGGCTGCTGATGAGATTGCCACAGGTGCCCAGGTATGCACGCTAGAAAACACACACACACACACACAGATCATTATATTAGTCACTTTCATTTTCAGTTACTTTATCTCATCTCATGCTCTCAGGACACTTATAACTGTTGTGAATTATTTAATGAACTGCAGGTTGTCGATTTGCTGGTCTCCATGTGTCGCTCTGCACTAGAATCTCCAAGGAAAGTTGTCATTTTTGAGCCATATCCCTCAGTAGTGGATCCTAATGACCCTCAGACTCTGGCCTTCAACCCAAGGGTACAGTCAACATTTGATTACAATATCCAATGTTCCAATTTTGTTCACTCAATTTTATGATTTTATGCGTTGTTCCATTTATTGGGATTTGTATGGCGTCAGACACATTTTATAAGTAAAAGCACTGGCCTAATGCTCACTCATGCTGTGATAACCCTATGCTTTCTCATAGAAAAAGGACTATGATCGAGTAATGCGAGCTCTTGACAGTCTCACATCGATTCGAGAAATGACCCAGGTAAAATGCTTATATAACACCCAGTATTACTGTCTTTCAGAGGTTTGGTTTCCAGTGTCCCAAGACAATGTTTCCTTAGCCTTTACTGAATTATATGTTTCTGTGGAAAGTCTGCTCAGTCTACTGTTTTTCTGTGCCAAGCAGGCTCCATATCTGGAGATAAAGAAGCAGATGGACAGAATTGACCCATTGGCTCACCCATTGTTGCAGTGGTAATGCACTTCTTTGTGTCTTGTACTCTATGTATTTATAATAGCATTTACGGTGCATGTCAAAATAGCTTTTGTGGGTCAGTGGCTTGATATGCTAGCACTATGATCCGATGAACGTAGATTCGAATCCCAGGTCATGACGCTTGCCATCGGCATCCGAAGTCCGAGAGAGCAAAATTGGCCATGGTCTCTCTGGGTGGGTAGATGGCACTCTCTCCTGCATTAGTTGTTGAATCGGAGCTGAGGCCCAATGCTTACCTCTGAGTGCACTGGCTGACCCGCAGTGATTCAGTGGTGGCAATTTGAAAAGGGGTGGTGGTCACATGTATCAGAGGAGGCATGTGCTTGCCTTCACCCTCCTAGTTTTGGGAGCATTGTATGTAATAGGGGGAGGGTTCTAATGGGGTTGGCACTTCCAAATTGGAAAAAATTGGGACAAAAATAACAATAATAATATTAATGATAATAATAAATACAACAGCTTGTCGTGTTTTAGATAATTGATGGCAATGTTGTTATTATTCATTAAATCCCTTAAAAAATGTGTTGTTTACAGGGTCATATCCAGTAACAGGTCTCATATAGTGAAGCTACCAGTAACAAGAGTAAGTCTTTTTTTTTATTTCTCAACTGTCAGTGAACTGAAATACACAGGTTAGACTGTTTTGGGCATAATAAACAGATTAGTATAATTATTTTCTATAATCTCCCTTTGTGAACAGGTCCCAGATCTCAGATTTAATGTTATATTCTGAGAGTATTTAAACCTAGGAAATGTGCTGCTAAAACATCAATGCTTCGCCTTTAGTCGAGGGAGAAGTATGAGTCAGCAAGCAGTAAATCAGAACTCTCAGAGCCTCTATATTTTCTCCTACTAGTTTTTAATTCTCACACCCTTGCTTTGAAATGCTGCTTTGGACAACACCACAAATAAGGCTGCCTAACCATTTAAGTGTGTAAAATAAAAAAAGATAAAGGTATATCTCCAGCTCAGGCTCTTACATCTTCTTTCTGTCACAACAGCAACTGAAGTTTATGCACACCCCCCACCAGTTCCTCCTACTTAGCAGCCCACCGGCCAAAGAATCCAACTTCAGAGCTGCCAAAGGCCTCTTTGGAAGTACCTTTGCTTTCCAGTAAGTTTGACTCAACACCATAGATTTGACATACAATTAATGCTTCATATGATCATAATGTTATTGCTATCAGAAATATAAAATGGTGATGGCTTGGTCACAATGGCCTAGATAGCAGGCAATTTGTCAAAATGACCATCCTGCTTGCACCCCCTCTCAAAGTCTGTCAACTGGACTAAAGTTCTTTGAGTGCATCATAGAGGCATGTGTAGCAGTCAAGAAGTACACATCCTATTTATAGGGCAGCGGGGGAAGCATCTGAAAGTGACATCCCGTGAAGCCTAACCACTAATATCTCTTTCAAAAGTAAATCTGGCAGAATCACAACAGAGCTGGAAAAGGGGCCATTTCTGAAACTCAAAACTGTTACAAGACATAAAATTCTTGACTTCTCAAACCCTAGACCATCATTGTGTCATTGTGTCATGTCATTGTGATAACACTGATACTCATCATTGGTCATTAGGTCTAATTTGTTTTATATAGACTATAATATATCTGTGTACTGATGTCTTTTAGTGGCTCACACATAGAGAACTGGCACTCAATTTTGAGGAATGGTTTGGTTGTGGCATCTAACACAAGACTACAGGTAAACAACATTAAACTATAATGCTTGTGGTGTTTTATTATGACATACTAACAACTGACAAAACAGACAGTCTTTTAGTTAATATGAACCAAGTTCATTTTTGTTTGACTGCAGCTCCATGGCGCCATCTATGGGAGTGGAATTTATCTCAGTCCATTGTCAAGCATATCCTTTGGTTACTCAGGTCTGACATTTTTTGCTTAAGAACTTCTCCCAAATGTTAATGCCTAAATCGTTGAATTGCACTGTAATAGTTTTACAAAATTAAAACAAATACCCTTGCCCCCCCACAGGGATGAACAAAAAACAACAGAAAGTTTCATCAAAAGATGAGACTGCTACAAACAAGACCAATATTCATCTGCAGGTGAGTATATTGTTAGGGTTGTTGTTTAATATGCTCTGTCCTCTATATTTACAAATAGTCTATGTCAGGTTTCTAATGTTTAAACCACCAAATTGTTTACAATTATGCTTCTTTGAGCTCTGTGAGGCTCAGCAGTCTAATATGCTAGCACTATGATGCGATGACAGGTTTGAATCTGGGGTCATGCTGCTTGTCATTGGCAGCAGGGGTTCTCTCTCCCCACATCACACCCAGTGTGATGCTGGTTGGCACAGGTATCTGTTAGTGGTTGTAATCAAAGCTGGGGACCTTTCCTCAGAGGCTGCCCAGTAAACCAATGGAGGCAGTTAGAAAAGAGGCGGTGGCTGGTATCTCATGTATTAGCTTCACCCACCTAGTGTTGGGTAACTGGCACTTCCAATTTGGAATAATAACCACCTATATTCATATAATGATGGGTCCCGTTGTCTTGTTAATAACAAAACATTGGTACATATCAGAATCTTTCTGAAACCTTTGTAAGTGGGTTTTCAGTTGATGAATGAGGCCCAGTCTTTCTAAAAAAATGACTAATGCATCAGTTTGCATCATTTTATTTATAATACATAAAACTATGTTTTGTATTTTCATTTACTGCAGTCACAGAAGAAAGGTCAGCAGCCACAGTTTCTGCAGAGTCGCAATCTGAAATGCATAGCCTTATGTGAAGGTACAGTACCTAGCATTTGTTGACCTTCACACAAGTTGTGTCTAGATTATTTTTGTAACAGTAGTAATATTTACTCTCTTACAGTTATTACTTCTCCGGATCTGCACAAGCATGGCGACATCTGGGTAGTTCCAAACACAGATCATGTCTGTACACGATTTTTCTTTGTGTAAGTACATTCAGCAGGTCTGCTTTCATTTTTAAAAAACAGCTTCAAATGGTGACACTCTGTTTTAGATGTGTTAAAGCCCCAGAGAACCTTTGTCTTGAGTAACACATCAAAACCTGTATTTGTCCATTTGTCTATTCATGCAAACCGGTGATGTCGGTATTTTGTGTGTATTCGTTCACCAGCAATTAGGTAAATCAGAGTTAGGCCTCCTAACTCTGGGTTCACAGTGGGTTCTACAACATCACCTGTACAATATGTAGATCCTGTTTCACTCATTTCTCACTGCTCATGCTGTTAGTTTAACAGGCTGTGAGTCTTGGAGAGAGGGACATCAGTCCCACAGGACATTAGGCATGCTCAATCAGCAGTGGCGCTGGTAGGAATATATTTCATAGCATGCAGAACAAACAACCAGTATGTAGGCTACCTGTAAGGAGAGTAAAGAGTAAGAGAGAGATTGATTGAGATTGTTAGTATGTTACCAGTACAAAACCCATGTAAAAGGAAACGTGCAGAGTTCTAGAAAAACAACTGATGAAAGACTATTAATATTTGAATTCAACAACACCACAAGCACACCCCTCCCTTCAGTGCTCCTTCAGCTCGGCCCCCTCCCGCAAATTCAGGCATGTGCGTCGCCAAGGTAACGACACTGGCTTCCAGACCATCTCTACTTGTGTGTACTTGTTTCTTCCATACTCCCCTGTCCCTCCCTGTTCCACCTGAGCAGGAATGCCCCCTGCTGGAATAGTTGGGTGGAGACGTGCACATATATATATATATATATAGTATAAACACCAGAAGCTAGTGGTGAATTAACATTCACAGAATTCTACAAAAAGTGGAATGAATTGATATTGTATTTCTTTTAAATATATGCGGTAAAGGTCAACAAAGCAAACAAACTATCAATGGCTGCAGCTACTGTGAATAAGGAGCCAACTTCAAAATCAAAGCATTCAGAAATGAGAATGGCATATTGAGCATGTTTTTTGGATCTTGACATCCAAATCTCAACCTAATTATGATTTTCAAAATAACACACCATTAAATGGCTGGATTAATAAAAAACAACCAGTATTTATTCTCACCCAGTGTATATGGACTATGACCTAAGAACTGAACACTACACCTGCATGTATGCACAACCAAAGGATGACATTGTGAGCATGTTCTGATGCTCATGTGCTCTTATCAAACAAGCTTTTGATATTACTCATGCATTTTTTTACGCTGTACCTCTGAACTTGGCATGAGAAGACGAAAGGCCAGATGAAATTATGAAACAGTATTCGTACAATATTCTTTGCCAACACATAAGATCAACTAAACCTGACATTGCTGACAATCATGTTTAGGCACCAGAATTGTTGTACTTGCAGTGACCTATAGCTAGTGATACTAACACCAATCAACCTTCAGATGTATTTTGTCATGTTGTTGTGAGTAGACACAGTAAATGCAGCCAAAAAATCAATCATCTACTCTTGTAACAGTGTCATTTTTAAGAAACTATGTTTTAAAACAACAGTGTAAATAAGTGTAGTCTAATACAACAGATTTTGTGTTCTAAGTTCATTTGTTTACTGAATTCTTGTGTTTTCTTCACCCAACTAGTTACGAGGATGGACAGGTAGGCGACACGAGCATCAACACCCAGGAGCCCAGCATCCACCGGGAAATTTTACGAGTCATTGGCAATCAAACCGCCACTGGATGAAAGAAAACAAACGCAATACTGCTGCCTTCACCTGTCCTCATGTCTCAAAGCTGGATATTTGAGCGTAAGAGGTCGCACCATAGGTATTTTTGGTATCCACAGAAAACAGTATAGAAACAGATTATTTCCAACATATGGAATTAGCTACAGTATTTATACCCCACGGACACCCCTGTGTATTTCCACTGGCTAATCAAACTCTTACCATTTTGCTAAGTTTATAAATAAATTGTACATTTTCAAAGGACACGGTACGTCTTTCAGTTCCACTGATGGACAACCTATTTTTTGTAAAGAAAAAGGGAAAAAAGAAAATTCTTTGAGTAATATTTTGAGACTTCTACCAGATGTTATTTGGCCTTTTTGGGGAAAACAAGATATTTCTTTGTGGTAAAACGCCATCCTGCATTGTTTACTAAGAGTTGAACTTTTAGAAGTATGATACTTTGTGTATACATAAGATGTTGATATGCACTTTATTTTTCTTATTGTGAGGTATAAGTTCTAACTTCATCATCTTAAAATGCCTTTTGAAGACAGATTCGATTTCACATCATTTGGCTTTGGTGAGTGTTTCCAGGTGTTTTGAACATAAAGAGCTGAAAGGTTGTTGTGTTTACAATTCACATGTTCCTGAGCTTCATGAGTTATACGCTACTTTGTAGTAGCTGTTGGTTTACAGTTTCCACATAAAAGTCACACTTCCGAGTTTATCCATACTGATTCCACTGCGACCCTATTTGCTCTATTGTTTCAACCAGACTACTGTGACATTCAGTTGCCATTTTGGTAGAATTGTCAACAAAAAAAGAAAAAAGAAAAAGAAAAAAAGAATCAATACTTAACATGTATTTGGGCAACACTGGAAGATAATAAAATGCATGTGGCTTTCCTTAAAATTTCAGTCGAGTTGTGTTCCTAGATATGTTAATAGCATTTTTGATAGAAGAAAAACTGGCGCCCAGTTGTAAAATGTCTTTAAATATTTCAGTATAAATCTTTTTGTAAAGGTGATTTTAAGGCAGAATAAGTGTTTGCAGCTTGTTTTTACATTGCCATGCTCTTGGGCCAGTCTAATTGTGAGAATACACCCCACTACTGTCATATTTTTGCCGTTATTAGACATTACACAAAAGCATGTGTATATTGTTTTTAAAACACGAATGACAGAAAACTCAATAATTAAATGGAAAGAGGTCCTCTTTTATTTTTTAAATAAACCTGATAAAATTCATTCTCCATTTACTGACAAATTACAAAATGACGACTTTGTACATTAATCAACACATTTAATTAGAGTAGAGCACCACATTATCCTCTCAATTGAAAAATTACAAAATTCTTTTTATCTTTTTATTAGGCCTGGCTTTGGAGTGATGTTATTAATTTGTTAGGTTACCATACTCCAGATCTCTTCCCCTCACACATGCACAAACACTTTTTCCAAAGCTGTTTTCAGCTATAATTTACACCTCTGCTAACACATACTAATACATTCCTAATTCATTGCTTCCTTTCTTGTTATTTTTTATTATGGTAATATTGCTACTTCAGGTTATTTTTCATCCTCTATATCTCTCATGATCCCTCATGATCACAAAATAAACCAACTAGTACAGTATTATCGTCAAAACTCATTTTTGCTCAACCTTGCAAAAGCAATTAGCAGTTCTCACACCAGTAATATTCAGTGACTTCAAACAGCAAACATGATATTTAAGTTAACTGTGATGAGTGTTAATGTTTGTATGGTTTTGTATATTGTAGTGACATGTATCATGCTACTTAGCATTTGGTGCCTTACAGAGAAGGAGTACTGGCAAATATATAACACTGTACATACTGTAAATACTGCCAGGACAACACGGAGTCCAAATATTTTCTGTATTCAGTTTTTACTTTTTTCTTTATTTTGCAAACAGATCAAGCTTTTTGGCTTTCTACAAGTTATGGAAATAGTAGCTTATGTACCTGTTTATGTTCATTAAATTTGAATTTGCCTATAAATCCCAAATATGTGTCACATTTTTTGTTCTTTATGAAGACAAAAAAAGGACCAATTCTTTATTAGTACTTAAGGAGCTTTGGGCTGAAGTCCAGAATAACCGGTAGCTTTTTCTGTTCTGTCACACAAAATTACAGGCCAGATTTAAGTAACAATCCATTTGTGGCTACAAATCTGACATTAATCAAAAGTCTGGTCTTGTGAGTTAAGTTACCAGAATTTTTTCAGACCCTTTAGTATGATAGCTACTGGAACATGTTGACCAGGTCAGGCTACACTAATGTCATTATCAGCTCATGTTATAGATCTGAAAGATAAACAAGGTTATGGTTATAGGTCAGAAAGTGAAACAATGTTGTGAAATATAGAGTGATGTTCTGTTTGCTGTTATAGTCATTAAATACATTGAACTGAGCACAATATAGTACTTTATGCACACTTGTTTTTCCCCCTTTAGCTAGTTATCAACTTTGTTAATTTCATTGCTTCATGTCAGGATATCAAATCTTTGTTCATCTAAACAAGCCCAGGTTTCATATTGAAGGTTTCGATGCTGTTATTAGTAAGCCATAAGCATTGTGGACATGAGCTTCTAGCTGGTTAGAGTTAGTGATGTGATTTTTTTTTAAAGGCTGGGAAACATTGCTGTAAAATACTTAATTTAATTGAATGCAGATACCAACAACTCTTGTGCACATATTAAATGCCAAGTGTGTTATCAACCAGATGCTAACTCTTACTACCTGTCAGGGTGGTGTGCTGAGTGGACGAAGACTAGGGACGCTGGGGTTGTGGATTTAATGAAAATAAATAGAATACAAAACTAAAGGATCAAACAAACACTAGGTAAAAAATGTAAGGTAAACAAACAAAGGGGATGACTATAACAAGTACAAACAACAATAACAACAACTACTACTAGTACTGATGTCAAACTAGAAACAGGGAATCGAACTGAATCGATTCATTTGAATCATGTTTTTTTCGTTAAACACTGTTTCGAAGTCCGTATCAAAAGGGGAAAGCCACGTGACTGTTTAAAAAACAGGTTCCGTTACGTCACGCAGTTCCGATACGTTTTGCGTTTTAGTCCGCAGCTGGTCTGAGTTCAGAATGTTTGGTCTCTCAAATGCTTCTAAATTAATCTGCTCTCTGATCTCAGAACTGTGCTTGCGTTCACATAACACATGACAACATTGCCACACCCTCATACACTTTAAAAGAGATGCAAAAATTTATGACTGTTTTTTGTGAAGAAAATAACAGGATGAATTGCTTTATTTAAACACCATACTTTATACAATTAGACAAATTTCATAATAAAGGATTCACAACCCTTTTCTGTTGTGGAAGATGAGCGTTTCAAGGAGAAGAAGGAGGAGAAGAAACCATCTTAATCCAAGCACTGTGGAACAGATCATGTTTATTAAAAAAAAAAATGATTACTTGTAATGTTTAATAAATAAAGTATTACACAAGCATTTCCCTACCTTGCAATGTAAAACGAATAATGTCAGCTATATCAATCCACTGACTAACAGTGTATGATAATGAAAAATACATCTTAATGACATCATTAAAACAACCATGTTCTCTGCAAAATGATATGTTTTCATGATTAAAATTTATTTAGGGACACAATATGCTATGGGGGAATATTTCATGTCATTAGTCATAACAAACACGTGACTTCTGTTTAGAAAAGGTTGTGGATTTAGGCTCTGGTTGCCCACTAGATGTCCCTGTGGCGTGTGATGGTTCGAACGTCTCACAAGATCGAATCAATTGGTTCATTTGTTTCGATCTCCCAAAAGCCCCACTTTTGCCAACACTACATTAGAGAGGTGGACCAGAGTAGTAGTTAGGTGTCTCTGCCAAAGGAGAACAGCATAGTTGCCCAGACTGGGGATTGAACACTTCACATGGTGTAGTGACTCACTAGTGGTGTTCTTTATTCTGCCACAGCAACTGACCGGTGACATCAGCAGGAATTATGATGAGTGTGCAGACTTTGCATGCCGCTGTTTGGGCTCTGCATAAGGAATCAAGAAAAACAAACACAACATTGCATCAGTCCAAATGTAGAACAGTGGCAACCAGTGTGAATTGGATGCTGAAAACCAGTGTTGGTAAAGAGACCCCCAGTGTCAGGGGCCCTGGGCATGTGGTCAGGAGGTCTGTGTGGTAATCTATTGTTCCATTCATCAGGAACCCGAAACTTCTTGATGGGTAAAGTTTCAACTGCATTCAAAACAGGACGTGGACTGCGCTCATACTCCAGTCATTACGGCCCTTCACTTCCGTCTTCACAGAAGCGAAAGTAAAGAGTGATTCAGTTTGAGGCTCTTCTTTAAAAAGTGACTTAAACTCCTCTCTCTCTCTCTCTCTCTCTCTCTCTCTCTCTCTCTCTCTCTCTCTGTATATATTTACACACACACACACACGATGGCTGGGTCGACGTTACCAGAGGTGAGTGTCTTAGACAGTCACTGAGTCACTGTGTCTGATTCTTAAAGCTTGGCTCTAACACACCACTCCTCTGATGTTCGGAGTCGGGATCGTGTTCGAGCACTTTTGGTCAACAACAAAATACTCTCCCTGTGGACAGACACTTCACTTTGTTTTCCTTCATTTTGTGGTCGTAGGCCAAATGAAGAGCGGTGTGCGTTACAAACTCCGAATCCTTCAGCATCTTGCTTTCCAAAGAGACGAGTCAGATGAATCGACTCAGCAGAACACTAAGAGTCGGCTCTTTCTGCTCCAAAATGACTCGTCAGTAGCTTTTCCAGCTTCAGGCCAGGTTATTCATGCAGGTCAGATTTTGCCACATAAGATCAGATATTGCTTTATTAGTCACACTGTTAGGAAATTCGCATTATGCATAACAGAGGAAAGTGAGTGGGAAGAGGCTGTTTGCTCTATTTTGTTGCTCACACAGTGTTCACTTTACAGAATGAAAGTCATGAGAAGGGATAAAGTTGATGCATAAATAACTAAAATATAGATGAAGACAAATTTGAGTACCCAGGGATCTCCTGAAAATACCTGGCAAGTTTGACTGTCTCCTATAAAAGTACATTTTTAATTTTTAATTTTTCAAACTGAAAAATCCCACAGAATTGTCACAGGGTTATAAAGGTTCGTCGCTTTGAGTTTTTGAATCAGCCAAAAAGGAGCTTTCAGTTTGGAAGTATTTTCTGTTACTGCTAAGTTTGTCTTATTGACTTTTATTTTGAAACAACATAACAAGCAAGCTGATATATTTTTGTTAAAGGGTAGGACTGATCCATAATTAGAGATTGTCCATTCATATTTCAACCAGTAACTGGTCTCCTCATCTATAATGTTCTTGGGTTGACTTGGCTTGAAGATCTCTCTTTTTCCATTCAGGCCCTGTCCATATGAGAGTCCCACACCTCACACTTATTTAAGTCAGCTCTCCACCACCAGAGTGATGCTGATTGAGGGAATTATTACTGTAAAATGTAAGAGCAACAGTAAACTGTATTATACATGGTTATGATTAGATGTTTATGATTAATCTGAAGTTCATATGCATCCCAAACCATTCTCAGTAATCATAAGAACAAGTGATAATGTCACCAGCTAATTTATGAAATTAGCTATCTAATCAAAATTAGCTAATTTGTTTGTTAATTTTAAGTATATCGATTAGTTGCACCCTGAAGTGGTAATCACCACCTTTGGACTCATGCAATATAAAGGTGTTCTGTGGAGGGATGAATTGCAGTCTGAATACCAGAAGAATGTTACATGTCTGACTGCATTTTACCAACTAATGTTTGGGAAGGGATACTGCTTTGGGTTGTTTGAAGCTGTTGGTTTTGGCCCATTATATCCAGTGAAGGGAAATCTTAATGCTTCAGCAAACCAAGACATTTTCAGAGGCTTCCAGAACATAGTTTCCAATTCACATTGTTTGAGTTCACGTGATTGTAAAACAGCCTCCAAATCACATAGTTTTAAAGTTTAAAAACGCTTAGAACAAAGTCTTCAATTCAAACCGTTTTTCAGTCCAAATGGTTCTAGAACAGTGTCAAAAAAGTGTTTATTCCATTTCAGAATTAAGACAAGTGTCAAATTATAGATTTTAGGTTCTAAAACACATTCTTTTTAATTCATGCTGCTCTTCAATTTCAGGTATTTGAAGTTGTGGAGATTTTCATTGATCCAAAAGCATTTGTGGACCCACAGAAAATGATGACAGAAATAAAAAACACTGGCTTGAGTAAACGTGTTGAAGATTCAGCTATAGTGGTCAAAGGCTGTTTCAGAAGGATTGAGCATCTTTACATGACCTTATCACAACTAGAGAAAAAAAAATCTCAAAGTGGAGGACATGCTGAGAGAACCCCTGTGAATCACTACACCAAACCCAGACTGCAGTCAGTTCCCAATCCACCAGCAGCATCAGTTGACGTTGACCCTGCTGTCATGCATTACATCAGCTTGAAATATTCTGTGGAACTTGACAGAATGAAGCAGGAAGGAGCTTTCATTAATGAAAGCAACAGTTATGTGTTTTTTCCTACACAGTATCCAGGAGATTGGGGGGCATTCCAAGCTCATTGTGCTAGAGAGCGCTTTATTACATTCTACCAGAAGATCGCCGTGGGACTGCAAACCAAGACCTTTAAGTTAACAACAAGTCAAAAGCAGATTTTGCCCACAGCATTTCCAGAGTTACTAATCAGCAACACAGCACATGATCCATGTGGAGTAACTCTCACTGGGAGCTACCTTATCTTAGAACGTTTTGAGCAGTTTTTAAAGGGTTCTCCTAAAAGACAATTTCAAACACAGACCAGTTCCGTAGACAGTCCCCGCTCGACTGCATCCAGCCCACCAGTACAGTGTAATCAAGCAGTTGACAAAGACGAAATTTGTTGCATTTGTTTGGAACCATTGGTTAAGTCCCAAAGTGAGACTCTGGACAAATGTAAGCACACATTTTGTAGCGACTGTTTGAAGAGAGCTTTCAAATTTAAACCAGTGTGTCCCACATGCGGAGTGCTATATGGTGTGCTAAAAGGAACCCAACCCGGCAAAGGTGAAATGAAGGTCACGAATGAGCCCTCTTGCTTGCCAGGCTATGAACGCTACAGAACAATTGTCATTCATTATTACATTCCAAGTGGCACACAGGGGGTGAGTATGCTGTAGTAATTCTTTTAGCATCAGAACTGATTAAGGTCTTGCAAAATGATGATAGTATGTTGGCATTTTCTATTTTAGGGCATAAAAACAACAGAAATATCAGGGATTATCAGAACCCCCAGCTTTGCAGAGAAGTAAATCCAGTATATTGGATATTGCCATTGATCAGGAATTCCTACATTAATGCATCCCAACAAGACATTATTTTTAGATTTCATGTTTTTTTTTAACCCAGAACACAAAGACCCAAACCAGGGCTTTAATTAAGGATGAATTAAGGATGTCCTCTAGCTACACTGTTCAAGAATGTCCTCTCGCCATTAACATTGTTCTAGGATGACCTCTGCTATTCATTGTTCTAGAGTGTCCCCTCCCTTTTCACACAATATTAGATAGTCCTCTTTTCTTTACACTGTTCTAGAATATCCATCTAGTCAAATGGTGCTAGGATGTCCTCTCCCTGTTCGCACTGTTTCAGAATGCCATCTTCTATTCACGTTGTACTAGATTGCCCTCATCTTGTTCAATTTTCTAGAATGTTCTCATCTATTCACACTGTTGTAATGTTCTCCACATTCATACTATTGTAATAGCTCCCTTCTGTTCACACTGTTTTAGAATGACCTCTCCTATTTCACACTGTTATAGAACATCCCCTCACTGTTCACACTGCTCACCAATGTCCTTTACCTATGAACACTTCTAGAATGGCCTCTTCTGTTCACTGGTCTAGAGTGTCCTCTCCCTGTTCACACTGTTCTAGTGTTCTCCTCTATTCACTGTTTTAATGTGCTCTTCCCATCCACAGTGTTCTATACTGTCCCCTTCCTAGTGTTCTATTCACATTGTAGTATATTGTCCTCTTTTTGATCACATGGTTCTAAAATGTCTTCTTTTATTCACACTGTTCTAGAATGTCCTCTCCCTATTCAAATTGTTCTAGGCTGTGCTCTCTCTGTTCATATCATTTTAGAATGGTCACCCTATTTGCATTGTTCTAGAATGTCCCCCCCATACACTTGTTCTCCATATTCCTACTATTGTAGAATGTTCTCCCTCCAATTACAAGATTCTAGAATGTATTCACCATGCTGATGTAGAACATTCTCCTTCCAGTTAACAACACTTGCTGTGTAACAAAGGTGAAATCTGAAAATAACTCGACATTTTTTATATGTATGTGTTTGATCCTACATTTTATTTAACTTAGAAGTTACATGTCCAGGAAAAGGACACCACATTTCCTGCATGTTTTTGTTATATCACTGTTAGTTCGGTGATATAACAGTGGCTTAGGACGTGGCCAGATTGTCTCATTTACATTTGCTTGAATAGGATGAGCACCCAAATCCAGGCAAACCATACCATGGTGCATCACGCACAGCCTATTTGCCAGACTCCACAGAGGGAAGGAAAGTTTGTAATCTTCTTAAGCAAGCCTTTGACCAAAGGCTAATCTTCACGATTGGGAACTCGTCTACCACTGGCAGGAGCAATGCGGTGACCTGGAATGACATTCATCACAAGACATCTCGTTCTGGTGGGCCTACTCGGTAAGGATTATTAATTATATTACTCACTTTAGATGCATCATCTGCATGATGTCTTACACTGGACTCACATGTGGATCAAAATACATCTGTGAGGTAAGTTGGGGATACACTACACAATTGTTACCTCGAGTTTAGCCCTGATTTTCAGTCTGGCCTTTCTGGACTCTTTCAACACCCTTCAGACCAGTCTGAGCATGACAATGTTGATTTTATCAACACTAATAGTAATCTAGTGACCTATTATAATCCAGTAGTCTGTACCAATCAGTGACTTGGTTTGAATGAGTTCCAAAACTGAGCACAAAATGGAACATTGAATGTGGATAAGAAGAGCAGCCATGTGCTCATGTTTAATTTTACTTCAGTTATGTAGCAGTTATGTTCTGCAGTTTAAGTGGAAGGTGGAATGGAAATTCATATAGGTGTTTTTTGCTGAATTATTCAGTACAAAGGACAGCATGAAACAATGGCAGCTGCAAGCTTTTGCACTTCCATGTTTAATATAGGTAATGCAATTGGATCCTCTGTATCACACTGTTCCAGAATGTCCTCTCCTTGTCCTCAAATGGCTGCACAAACAATGACTGCAGCAAGCTCTTGTACTTCCATGTTTAATCCTTTAGGTGATCCAATGTAGCGCATGATCCCTAGTCACTTAGTGTGCAATGGATATTTATTTTTCATTTGCATTAAAAATCTATATTACTATTAGTGAAACCTTAGCAGTAATCCGATTCATCTGGAGATTGTTTTGGAGGCAAAGAAGGGATTGCTAATAGTGTGGCATAAGGTTGCGTGATTAGAGAGATTTGGCAGCCCTGCTTAGTAATATCTGTCCTTAACATCACAAGTCTAGTGTGTTTAAGGAATCAAGATTTTTTTACACAAAAAGATCAATGTCCTTTTCTCTTTCCCTAGATATGGATATCCAGATCCGGACTACCTGAAACGTGTGCAAGAGGAGCTGAAAGCAAAAGGGATCTGCTGATAATTCAAGTGCTGTGAATGGAACATTTCCAGATACATAAAGGAGGAATACAGGGAAATACAATAAAAATAGATACTGTACAGCTGCATTTCATCTCGAGGCATTCATTTATATATCATTGACATCATATGTATGTTTGCAGATATGTTATATTTAAGCATTATAATACTAATGTATTCAAATGAATGAATGTTTTCCATACTAATCAGCAGTCTAATGCACTAGCACTATGAAACAAGTATCGCAGGTTTGAGTCTTGGTTCTGCTGCTTGCCATTGGCAACTAGATTCTGAGAGAGCAAATTGGGATAGTGAGTAGATCACATGCAGGGCAATGGTTGACACACTGTATCAGAGCTGTACCAGACCCTGTGGTTTCCTCTGAGGATGTTGGCAACTCAACAATGATGCAGTGCAGAAGACATTGCTTGTCTTCACCTGCCTAGTTGGCACTTCCAAATTGGGTAGGAAAATGGGATAAAATTATGGGAATATGGGAATAAATGAAGTTGAAATCTGATTATTTCATAGGGTTTCAGGACAGATTGTTCAGATGCAGTATTCACCTGAAAAATCTGCATGGTGTGGGTGGTGATTGTCATCAAATAAACTCTTCATATGTAAAGGCAGAACGAAGATGGGTGGAGAAATCATTTTCGGTTGCATGAACGTTTATTCACTGGTTTATTCAACTAAATCACTAAGCATGTAGCAACATAGCAACTGTTACTCTGACTGAATAAACAAGTAAACTAGAATAATTCAATACATTTAGGTTTTACAAAACTTTGCAAGTGGTGTAACAACCGGACTTGTGTAGCTACAAGCCACATAGAGGGAATTTTGTTGGAAGAAAATAACCAGTACCAGTTACATTGTTATAAAAGCTACACAATATGGAGATCTGTGTATTATCATAAGTAACACTGTACAGCTCTGTTGTGCTCTAACTACAAATGTTCTATTATGGTTAGAACTAGGCACCATGAGAGCCATGGCTTAAACTTCTGCTTGTGCCTCTTGTCATTGTGCATTTTGAGGTTTGTTTAGGATCTTCTTACTGTACCATATATACCATAGTGCTGGTGCCATGTTTGCTTCCAGAACTTACTGGTATGATACTGAACCCTGCCACTCTCTGCAACACAAGCCCAAAGCATGATCAGTCCACCCAAAGCTTAAGAAGTGGAGAAAGGAAAATTCTCATGAAAGTTTGTGAAATATTTTTATATTTTACAACTAAATTTCCTTTTGTTTATCTTTGTGTTGGTGCTTGCTTTTGGTTTATTTTGAAAAATCATTTGTTAATAATTGTCAATTGAACAACTGATTATTTTCTTAGTTCGGTTCAAAGAGTCATCGAATACATTTTAATTTGCAATATTTGTATTTTATCCAAGTATTATTGTTTTATATTGCTGTGTTGCTGACATTTCTGGTATTTGAATTAGAAATTCATGGTTTACAATTTGTATATATATATATATATATATATATATATATATATATATATATATATATATATATATAAACAATTTTGCAAATATTGTTTAAATTATGCCTTGTTTAGTATTCATCAACACCAGTACAATGACAGCTTTTTTTCACAACTAGAAAGTGGCAATTAGCACTTTTAGCTTCATGCTAACAAAACACTTGAAGTAGCATAGAGGCATTTATAAAAGTAACATTATCATATTATTGGCAAGCCAAAATGCTTTAAAGAAAAGTTTTTATTTTCCATTAAGCAATGTTATATTTTCAGAACTATTTGACAAAAATGTTGAAGTTCAACAGCACAGTCTAAAAGCCCACTAGACTAATTTAGTTTTTAAATCCCAGTATCTCAGTTGATGTGGGTATACTTTTAACATTTCACTCCCAGACAAACAAATGATATTTTGAGCTTCTGCTGTATAATTGACTTCTATTATTCAGTATATGAATGTGGTTGTGACGTCCAAAGTACTGGCTAAAATCTGGCCTAGTCAGCTTTGAGAGTGATATGGTCATACTCGAGAGAAAGGTAAGAAAGCAGAGCAGAAAGAGCTGAAAATATAAGCAGTGGCATTCTTCTAGAAACTTTCAAATCCCCTTTATCTTTCCCATCTGAGACAGACAATGTCTGCAGGAAGTCTGCAACCAGCCACAGCATGTAGATCATGAATATGAGATCGAGTTCTGTGTGGTTTGCCTTTTTCCTTTTTATAACACAAATGAAACCTGGTGATTAAAAGATGAGCTGAATCAGGTGAACCTCAGCAGGAAAATCACCAAATTGTACATGAATCTGGCATTGCAAGACCACAATTCTCGACTTTGCTCCTGATAATTTGTTTTTGGATAATCAAGGCTATTAAAAAAGCTTTATCCTGCTTTTGTTGGATCAATTGTCTCTACTGTGGACTCCATAGTTACATTGTATTGGCAGTACTTCTCTAAAGTGACTACACAAGTTGTGCATGTACATTTGCCTACAATGTATGCTTTATTTACTTATTTATTTTGCTACCCTTTGCTTTGTTTTTAACCACATATATAATATAAATGTATCCTCATGACATAAGCATATGTGCTAGGGTGCTATTGAGTGATCTGCTAAGCCACCTTTATACACCAGAGGGAGGCAGAGGACCCCTCCCACCCAATCATGTACCTACTGGTATTAAACCAGACCTGAAAGTCAGCCTGCTGTTGTGGTCTGGACTTGGTTGGTAATGAAGGTGTTTTCTTTTTTCACATTGTCCATTTATCCCCCTCCTTGTTTATGAAGCTGTTGTCCAGTTTTGTTTCACCCATTGATTAGTTGATTTCAAGCTCCTCAGTTCTTTCCCTGAGGATAGCTCACTGGTGACACAAATGGAACAGACTAGAACAGTCTAACCAACAAACATTTCTCTGGAAGATTTCTGTTTTCCATAATTTTGTGTGTCTCCTACAAGGATGCATTTCTCTGCATTATATGAAGGGTCATTTACTTTGGAAAGAAAAAAAGGCTGGTGAGAAAGGCAGTCAGCCTCACCTGCAGGATAGGCTTTGGGATGCAGCTACTGTATTGATCTGTATTTGATCAGATTTCATGAGCATGGTTTCCTTCCAGTGAACAACAGAGGATTTTACAGGAAAGACGTAACACAAATATCCAAAACTTCTAACCCTGAAATTTTAGGCATCATATGTTACATGTACATGTGTAAAAAAAAACCAACAAAAACATTTGGGCACTCCTGGTCATACTTTCTCTCACTGTCAGTAGTTAAGTTAGTAGGGGATCTCTGATCTCCATTATTAATTACCAGCATTAATTAGATTTTTAGGGATATGGCTTTTCCCAAAATCAATGTTAGGAAAGTGCAAGTGGTGAAATGTTTTCTCTGACTCCACAAATCTTGTCCAAACAATCAGTCACAAAACATGAGAATCATATAGCAAAAGCTAAGACGTTTAGTCCTTTATTTAAAATGTAATGTTATTACAAAATGCAAGTTACAGAAATAAATCTTGAGGATTTCAATCTGGCACTATTCGACTGTGCAGCAATACCTACAAAAATAAAGTGTTTAGTTTGAAGAGTAATAACTTTGTTATTAAAGGTTATTAGGTGTAAGAATAAACAGCATGTTTGGGATCATTATCTTGCTATGCAATGAGTTTGGAGGCATTTACTGTGAACTTATCAGATAAGAGTTCATTATGCTGCTGCCTTCAGCAGTTAGATCATCAATGAGGATATGTGCCAGTATCTGTGGCTGCCAGGCATGCCCAAGCCATGACACCAAAACACCCTGTGGTATGATTTGGATCGTGGGAATTTCCATTTTGTCTCCACACAGGACCTTTTATAAGATTCTGATTTTCATTTCAGCTGCTCTTCTTTCTCTCTCTACCACCGATATGAACTTATATCATTTGAAATGGGCCATTCTTACATATGCTGCATATAGTTCAGCCACAGACAAACACTAGATATATACATATAGTGATGTGCATTATACAAAATATAACATATAGAAATAAATGACAAGGTGTCAGCAGAAAAATATAAAAATTAAAAATACAATTAAGAAACTATACTAATAAAAAAGTCTACACATGCAATTTTATGAATATTGCACATTTCCAAACAGGTAGTTACTAGATGCACAGAACTTGTGCATGTAGTTGCACTTGTATCATTCTGTCAGCAGCAAATATTGCACAGGTAGGATAAAATATAGGCCCATGTGGTATATTTGTGACTGAGTGCACTATGATACAGTGGGGTGTGGGTTGATAGTTTGTTTATGATAGCGAGTGTCTGAGTCTCTGCTTGAAGAGGTTTTGATTGTAAAGCCAAACAGCAGTGGGGAGAAAGGAGCTGTGGTATCTCTCTTTTCCGCATCGCAGGTGGAAGAGACCATCACTGAAAGAGCTGCCCAGTGCTGCAACTGTCTCCTGTAGTGGGTGAGAGATGTTGTCCATTATGGATGCAAGATTAGATCCTCCTCTCCGCCACCTCTCTCACTGGGTCCAGCGCAAAGGCAAGGCCAGGCCAGAACATGTCTTACTGATAAGCTTGTCCAGTTTAATTTTACTGCTGCTGTAATGCCACCTGCCCAGCAGACAATGCCATAGAAGATGGCTGATGCCACCATAGAGTCATAAAAAGAGTCCACCCTGTATTGTAAAGAAACTGGGTTTTCATCTAAACAACAGTAACTTATACTGGGTGTTGTCAGACCAGTCCAGTTTGTTGTTTAGATGAATACCTGGATACATGTAGGTCTTGACAATCTCAATGTCTCTTCCCTGAATGTTCAGTGGAATGGCTGAGGAGAACTTAATCTTGCAGAAATCCACCACCAGCTCTTTGGTTTTACTCATGCTGATCCGGAGGCAGTTCTGCTGGCACTAGTCCACAAAATCCCTTGTATTCTCTGTATTGCCTTTTATCATAGTCTGAAATGTAGCCAACAATGGCAGTCATCAGAATTTATGGAGGTGACAGGTTGAGGTATTGTGGGTGAAGTCTGCAGTGTAGAGGGTGAAGAGCAATGAATCCAGTACTTTGATGCTGAGCAGTGTTTCTGATCAGTGTGACTGATGTTCTGTGGTCTGATTTTTAGGTAATAGATGGTGATCCAGCCCTGCTCTCTCCAACCTGCTCCCTAGTAGTAAGGGCTTGGAGTCGAAAGCACTCAATATGTCACAGAACATGATTCTTACAGTGTTTCTCACCTTTTCAAGATGAGGGGCCTGTGGAGTAAACCTAAGATACATTAAGGTAGCAGCCATGGCCTGGTGGTTAGGGAACCAGTCTTATAACTGGAAGGTTGCCAGTTTCAATCTGAATTCCCCAGCTGCTCCCCGGGTGCTGAGGATTGGCCTGCCCACTGCTCTGGGCATGTGTGCTCACTGCCCCCTGGTGTGTGAATTCACTAGTGTGCATGAGTGTATCACTGTGTGTGGATGGGTAAAATGTGGAGGATTAATCCTTGTGTGTGGGTTAAAAAAGTATAATTACTATTACAAAATAACAAAAATAAAGGACATTCATTTTTTAGGACTACTTATTACACTTTGTATAAGCCTTCTTGCAAATCTAATCATTACAATTAATAATCATTACAAATAACTTGAAATAAATTCTCTTTATTTATAAATTCTGATTCAGATTTGTACACCTCAAATGAAGGGAAGCCGAGTAGCCTCAGATCTCCTGAAAATAACAATATCTGACATGTGCAACAGTCTCCAATAAATACTTCTTCACTTTCTGGTGAATAAAAGTGAATCAAACGTAGGTTAAAACAAAACCCTGCTGTACTTTTTCAGAGTGAAGATAAAAAAATGGAAGTCCTGCTGTTGTCGAACAGCACCACATGGGGGCAGAAGAGCTCTTCAGCTAGGCCCACCACACAGACGCACGCTGCTGTTTAACGCGGTAGCCGCTAGATGGCAGTCTGAGCCGCCTGAAGGGGCTGCAGTTAAAAGCCCGTCTTTTATTTAGTCTAATAATTATGTTAGTCTGAGACTTTCATCCCAAAATCACGCGCATCAAACAAATTCATGCCTAATCGATTTTTTCCTACAACACATTCTCTTAATGTTTACTTCTCTGACTCATATTAACCCCCCACAGCCGGCTGCGTTGAAGGCACTGCCTTTCCCCAAACCCAGTCCAGTCGAACCTGTCTCTGCAGCTGAACTCCAGCTCTGTGAGGCAGGGCCGCTGCGCGCGCTGGGGTTCGGTACTGGTCGTGTCTGGGGGACTGGGAGCCGCTGATCTGATTGGACAGGATTTCCACTGAAAGCGGTCCGGATCAGGATCTCTCTCTCTCTCTCTCTCTCTCTCTCTCTCATCCCACCAGAACCGGGACCCGTTTAGAACAGGTCCGCGCTCACGGTCAGTATTTCACCGCTGTTGATTTCATTCTGATTAGTTTCAGGTTGTAACTCATTTATCAGAGTCTCGTTTTTTTTTTTTTTACTTTAAACGCTGATTAATGTCTTCATTTCTCAGTGTTGTTATTTCTATCCTGAACATATCGTTGCTGCCTGACACAGATGTAATTCGGTTTATTATGTGAATTGTTTTGTTATTATGTTTCATGGCTGTTGTAACTCCTACAGCTGTTTGGGTGTTTGGAACGATGTTGTATTAAAGTGAACATTTTTATCTCATGTTTTAATATCACACACACACACACACACACACACACACACACACACACACACACATATATATATATATATATATATATATATATATATATATATATATATATAGTATTATTTATTTATTTTTTGCGTCAATTTATTAATTGACCAAAGTTGCCACACAAACATTTTAAAATAAAAAATATATAATTCAGCAATAAATGCCTTAAAAGGTTTTGTTTACTTCCTTACTTAAATTCTCCTCTTCACCGATTGGCTGATTGGGCTCTTTAATTCGAAATGTGTTAAATGTATTTATTATTATTGTTGTTGTTGTTATTATTACTATTATTATTATTACTGTTATTATTATTTATTTAAAAATACAATTAATAATTAAATATAAAATATTCTTGTTTGTTTCTTATTTTCATGTTTTTTGTAAAGATAATTTAAATTAAATGTAAACTAATAAAGTGTGGCCTGAAGTGAGTGTCCTTTGAGTCACTTCACTGGAGAACAGAGTAAAGAACATGAGCAGGACTGACTCAGACAATCATTATTTAGATTCGTTTCGACATATTGGCAGATTTATATACTAACCACACACACACACACACACACACACACACACACACGCTCGAGTCGTGCCTCGCGCAGGTCGCTGTTTCTGAGCGCCTTTTGGACGCGCGCGCGCATTTCCAGGCCAGTGAAAGTATTAGTGCAGATTTAGACATCTGTCAAATGCAGCCAATAGAAGGTACATTAGTAATATTGAAGCCGGGCAAAGACGGCGGCAGATCGGGGCAGGATTAAAGCTAGATTCATAAGCTGATCACTGCTGGAAAAGCCTGCCGGACGACACGGGGCCACAGATCAAGCAGCTCTCACCAGGCCTGCTGTCTGGCAGCCCAAGCCACAGAAGTGGGCCTTAACCAGGGAAAGCCTGGAGTTCACCTGCTTTTCCATAATACTACAGTGTCCCCATCTCTATTTTGCATATCTCTATATTCTAAAGATAATCATCTGTAATGGGACTCATAATGTTTAAAATCTGTTCGACCAGGTCCTTTTCTACAGTGATGCTCCAGTGACAGAAATATTGGGAATATCAGCCTCAGCCTGAAAGTTTGTTTAAAGTGTCAGAAGATGTAAACAAACCTAAACCTAACAAAACATGAGATTTGGCAGACATTAAAGTATCTCTAAGCCAAGCTTAAGGCACAAAAGGGTGTCATTGGTGCGAATGACAGCGCTCCATCGCTGAACCAAATATTGGTGGCAGACAATAGAGACTATAAGCAGGATAGACAGCAGCCAGCAAAGAGCCACAGCTAATCTGATCTAAATATGGGCTGGGTGTGTTTGGGGAGGGAGTGTGTATGTGTGTGTAATGTGTGTGTGGGGGGTTATGTTGTTGTTATGCCATGTTTGGCTTTTGTTTTCCAAAAACCTTTCTATTGTGAAAAATTAATGGCGCACACAAAGAGGCGATTATAAATATTTATATGTGGCTTATATTCAGGAGTGTGTCTTGTTTTATTAAGGATCATGTTTTCCTGCCAAACTTTGTCAGTAAGTGGTCCGGCAGTATTTTTTAAAATCAAGTGGTCAAGGCAAGAATGACCAGCTAACACAGTGGCAAAGGTACCTCAGTGTTGCTGCTGCTGCTGCTGCTTTGTGTAGTAGTTCCAGAATGGTGAATTCACTGGTATGAAGCAGTGATTTTGTTATTAATGCCCTGGTGGTGGCCACATTGGTCTGAAAAACCCTATAGGATAGCTAATATATTGTGTTTGGTTCTTTTGTAAAAAAATTCTATAGAAGAATGAAGAGTGAAGAACCTTTAAATTGGAAAATAACCTTTACATCACCTGAAAAGAAAACAATACTTCTTGAATAGGATCTTCATACATATGGTTTTATGAACAAATGTAGTTCTTCGATGGCAAAGCTCAGACCATACATCATTTCAGTTTTATTAGATGGCCCATCACCAGTTCCTTACTAGTATGTTATGCTACCCATCTCATAATTTTTTCTGTTGTCTCGGTCTTGTGTATCACAATAATATCTGGCTTGTTCAAATATGGCCATATGTTTGTAGTCTTGATCGCAAGGGCCTGTAGATTTGCTGCACGTCCTTTTTAAGCCGATGAAGGTTCCAATTGTCCTGAGCCCTTCGAAAAGCCGCTTTATGTAACATTATGGGCAAAACAGAAGACAAACAAGGATGTCACTACAGCCTTGGATCAAGTTAGTTGGACAGAAGCTAAGCGTTTTCACAATAAACAAATGAAGACATGATCTCTGCTCAGGTTCTAACCATTAAGAGCATTAGGCATGCCTGAATTCTGGGAAATCCAGCTATATGATTGTTACCTTGAGCCTAAGCCTAGATTGAGACATTGCTCTCCGACAGGAAAAGTGTACCAGGCAGGAATCACATCATTTTGCCTGTCAGGCTTTAACTTTCTCTGTCAGGGTTATGCATTGCTCAAGCATTCTGTTGAATAAAACCTAGGCCTATATAATTTTGTCCTCAAATTGAGACTGTGTATTCCTCTCTCATTTCCATACTTTTAACACATAGAATAAGCACCTCATCTTTTTAAGCCCACTTTAATGCACCCACTGAAGTGACAGTTCCTCACTTCCTTTAAGTCGATGTAATGAACAAAAGATGAGGTGAGTGGCTGTGGTTGTGTACACTGAGAGATATGCCATAGAAAGCCTGTGGGAAGGTCCATCATTTCCTATTGTAGAGAGCCATAATCAACGCAGCTCACAGATCTGGACTATCAACTTAATTCAGCCATGGACTTTTTAGTACAGACCTATGGGGCCTTTTATATACAGACCTTCAGCCCCTCCACAGCCCACCAGGATTTTCCCCAGTTTTCCCGATGGCCAGTCCACCCCTGGCAGTATGTAACATAAACAGCTGGCTTCTACGAAGTTCTTTTTTTTGGTTTTGTTTTTTTCCCAAACATCTTTTGTCAAAAGAAGTGTGGCCTCTTAAAAGGTCAGGAGGTCAAATCAGAGGATATTCGGGACTTACTGCATGATGCAACCGTGTTCAAGTCTGGTAATATAAACAGAATTAAAAAAGCCTTTTTGGACCTGGTCCAAAGGTTTTAACTGAATAAGAAAACAGTGCTGGACTTAAAAAACAACAACAATGATTAAGACTAAAGTTCAAATCATTGTGGTGTCTCACAAACAATGGTCTCTTTGACCAGTTGAGCAAAATTTCCAAAACACAGATTAAATGAAGCCCCAATATAAAATTGCTGATTAGGCACCAATACAGCAAGATCGTTTTAAGACATTGTGTTAAAACACTGTAAACTATAGTGGATTGCACTCTGATTTGAAATCCTGGCTTTTGGGCCTGTCAAGTGCAACAACTCCTTATTTTGGTATTAATGCCAGCCCCACAGATTAGTCTCACACACACTGTTTGCACGCTTCTCTTGTTCAACAGTGTAAAAAAAAGAAAAAGAAAAGAAAGGACAGTTGCTGATGATGGATAGTTGTTTGGGCTGAATTTACCTAAGTACACACAGCATATTTATGAAGACTGACACCAAAGGCTTGAGGGTCAGATCTGTAAGTGTCAGGGAAGGCTAAGTGTAAGGCTCGAGCTAATGAGTTGATGTGATTGTTATTCATACATGCTAATTGATTGCATTCAAAGCTCAGCCTAAACAAACAGCTCAGGCCTCATGACTTACTGTTTACTTAGCGCTGAGGTTGGGTCACAACACTGAACTTCTCAGTGGCTCCATGGCTTATAATTAGGGTTATTGTTATGACCAACTGTTGTGCACGTAATAGCCACAGCCTTCCGTGGTCAGTACATTTATGTTGAAAATAACTCACATGTTAAATCCACATGTCCACCGACACATACTGGTATTTTAATGCTTGATACTGAACACATTCCAGTTCAATAAAAACAAACAAACAAACAAACAAACTAACTAACTAACAAAAAACAACTAGAAGGAATGTGTTCAATGTATTTTTATTATACAGGAAGAAAAGTAAATGCAGATTTTTTTGCATTTCTGAAATGAATTAATCAGATGCTTATTCAAAATGATGTAGAGTCAAAAAATATGTCAAATATGGCTTATAGCAGAATGGATGCTTGTCATTGACCCATTTGATAAGTTCTGTAGACATTCATTCTATAGACGTAGTTTGATTTTCTAATTAGATGAATTAGAAATAATGTCGCTTACATTGCCCATTTCTCATACTCATGGATACTTATATGAGCTACATTTGCCAGTGAATTTGACTGTAGGTTCAACTGGATTACACAGTGCAACAATCCAAAAATACAGCATAAAGTCTTTCTAATTAAATACTATTTCATACGTACTTTGTATGTTTTTGTTTGTTTGTTTGTTTGTTTTAACTATGCATATATTACATACCTTAATGTATTCAACCTTTTGGTAAGCAGTGTCTGAAATGTACTTGAATTTCAGTATGTAACCAGAATTAGTGAATCTGGAATAAATCCTTCACATTTTTTCCAGAATTCTTTATGCTTATTGTTGATTTACATTCCAGACTCTTAATGTGGTCTCAGATTTCTGGTCCCACCAATAAAACCTAGTATTTAAAAATCTCCTCTTTATTTTACTATCATTGGACTCTGGCAGTTGTTCTTCATGCTACATTAAAATTGCTAAAGATCAGACCAATAGAAATGTTTCGTATTTACTGTTACTTTCCATGAAAAGTTAATAAGATTTCTTCTCCTTTAAAGTTCCTACTTTATAGATACGTGTTTTTTTAATTGACTTCAGAATTCTTTAAGTTGACAATTTATTTCCAGATTTAAACCCCAGACCCTCACTATGGTCTTTTGAGCCCACCAAAAATTATACATATATATAAATCTATAAAGTCTCAATTTTGGCTTTTTATTTAACTGTTTAATAAAATTTGCATCTTCAATTTATTTTGGAATATGTTCACCAATTTGATGTCCAGTTAAAACATCTCCAAAATGTATCTCCAAAATGACAACAGGAGAAGGCAAAAATGATCTTAACTTTGAATGGAAGTGAATGTAAAATAATAGAATATTTTACTGAATTTAGAGCATTTCTATTGGTCTATTCATCCGGAATTCCATGGTTTTCAAGGTGCAGCAGTGATACGTATACATTCTTATTCTTTATTTAACTGTTTGTCATTATTTGAATCTTCAAACTTTATGGAATAAAGATAATTTTACATTCAGAAGTTTTTTCCCTTCTTTATGACAGTTGACCGTTATATATTGTTCACTGACAGCACAGATGCCAGTTACTATTTTTAAAAGAATCACACATACTCTTTAACCCTCAGTCAACCTGAACTAAATGTACTGGTTTGAAATTCTGTCAGGACTAATGTGCATGTGCTGCCTTGTGTTCTTATACCCAGGCAAGAAACATGGAGATAATAAGAGCAGCTGGATGTGAGACATGACAACAAAATAATGTGTAAAATGCACTTTTACTTCATGTAACTTAGATAAGGGTGGACCTTGGTCAGAACTCTTGATCTGACCCCTGAATAGGGACATATTCACAGGTGTCATGATACATCAAGCATTTATTTATTTATGTTTATATTTAAATAACATTGACCAGAAAATGTTTTCATATTCAGTACAGTTGTCAGTTTCAAGCTGTTCGAGTTTGTCCCAGACCACACCTGACACACTTACTGTTTTTTTTTTTTTTTTTTTTTTTTTTTTTTTTTTTTGCCCATGTACAGCTTGATAAAAAACAGACATCCTCCTCTCAGGGATAAAAAGGGGCCATTCTTCAAACCCAGCGTCCAACTTCATGCTAGAAAAACTTGAAGCGATCATTTTAAGGTGCTGAAATGACATACTGACAAATGCTTTGTTTAGACTAATAGTTAAGACCGAGGCTGAAAGAGGAGCTGAGGCCGAAAACCTAAGCATAGAGGAGATGAATTTACAAATGGACTCACAGGTTTTAAGTTAAGGGGCTGTGTATAAATGAGATTGTCTCCATAGAGACCACCATAATTTAAACACCCCAAAAAGCATGGAAAAATGACTCAGTCCTCTTTTCCAGCCATTGTGAGGATAGTGAATTTACTGATGGCCCAGACAGGAAGTAACTTCTTGGGAAACTTCTGACACTGTCTTGTTCTATCATTTATTATAAAGATGTCAAAGAACAAAAAAGGCCTTTCTAGGATTAGGATTCAGACTGGTGAAAAAAGGGCTGGGCACTACCTACTGCAAAGATAGAATAGAAAAAAAAAGAATTAGAAATTCATTGCTTAGACCTGATAGATTTCCACTCAACATTGGTACTTGACAAATTCAAGTGAAATAAACAACAAACTCTCATATTATTTTTTTTCTTTTTATTTTCTTTTCTTATATTGACTGATTTCTTTGACTTGTCCTGAACAATCAGTGTTCACCAGACAGATCAACAACTGGCATTCCACACAGCAAACAATGAAATATTTGGGATAAATACATTATGTAACAGCCATAAACAAAATCATCCATGTCACACCACAGCATATAACAACATATTTATTGTATTTTAAAACCTTATACTGGTTTTCATAATAATACATTAAATTATTTATAAACAGTTGCAAATGTTACAGATTTATTTTATAAATGTTAATGTTACTGTTACACCACAGGACATTTTTCATACATAACTTACAGTAAAAACAAAATAAAACACATTTTCCTTATAAAAGCATTTAATAAGAGGAAAAAAAACATCTTAATTAACATTTTAGTTTTATCACAGTAAAATTAAAAAATCAAATCAAATCAAAACAAAATATAAGTCTTTTTTCAAAAAAATCAACTGTATTTGCGGATTCATTAAATCCTGAATATGTTTTTTTCCCCCAGAAATTAGTGCATTCACCAGGCATCTGTACACATTTCCACATGATATTTGTATTATGAAGATCATTAGATCATGCCCCTGAGTAGTACACTTGCAGCCTGCTTGTCTCTTGGTTCAGTAGCAGTGTCCTTGCCATTGTTACTATAGATCATCAGGAGATATAAGAGGCTCCTCTTGCTGCAGTCGGCAATGACAAATGCTGAATCTGAGAGTTCTCCAGAATAACTTCATTGTGTCCTGCAGATCTTTTATTATGGAAAGATACTGGCATAAAAGAGTTGAAGCTAAGAAGAAGGCCTTCAAACATCTCCACAGATAATGGCAGGATGGGACACAATAGACGAAAAGGGTTATCTTCTATTTTTTTCTTAAAACATAGCCCTAAAAAGCATGTAATGTACAATCACTATTTTTGATCACTTTTGATCATGTGCATCAAACAGTTCCCAGTGTGGTAGCTATCTCCATTCTTCCATGATACCACTAACACTCTAAAAGGACAAACGCCACCTCCAATGCACAGGCAGCCTCCACTGGACGCACAGCATGGTTGAGCACCTTAACATACTCAGAGAAGAAGGCTAAGTGCTCAGCTCTTCCACATGACCAAGTTGCAGCTTGATTGGTTGCTACGTTGTCTAGTGCCGGGGGGAAAAGAAGACTCAGCTATCCTTTTCCATCATCAAGAATGTGACCAGTTGTGTTCACGAGGACCTCCACCCACTGAGAGCACATACTGGAACAGGTAGGGCAAGCAGTGCTTTTAAAGGATGACCCCCTTATTGCTACCACAGGATACTTGAATCTTCAGGGAGGTGGTAGTAGTGGTGGTCGTCCAGTACATTTCACTGTATTCGTGTGCATTACAATTAACATTGCGCAGCAAAATTTCATGTCATACTCAACACACAAAAAAGGGATGCGGTGATGTTAACAGTGGGGAGAGTGCTGCCGAGGCCAACAGGCTTTGGGGATTTTAAATAAATAGGCTAACAGGCTCCCTGCCATGCAGAGAGTCTTCTTTGTTCAGTAGATCTCTGTTGTCTGGTTTAAGAAGCTCCACTGAGGAACCAAATTGCCTTGTTTGCACTGTAGTATCACTATCCACTCACCGGGAATACAGCCTGCTAGCTGTAGTTTAAAAGGTTACAATTTAAGATATCGCTGCTGTCCACTGAAAACCATGTATCGCCATTTTTGTCCATTTTCAGTTTCCTCCATCATTTAAAGCCTATAGTTGCTCTGTACACTGTAAATAGTTCTGGATGAATACACCAATATAAACATTACTAAAATAAACTCTTACTTTACATTCACTTCCATTCAAAGTTAAGACCATTTCTACTTTCTCCTGTAAAGTTGACATTTTGGAGAAGCATGATTTTCATTGGACAGCTATGATATGCTAGAAATATCAATTGTATAAATGTGTGTTCTGGACTAGTGCTGACAAGAAGTGTGTAACTTGGTACATTTTGTGAATAATTATGTACAAAATCATAGTAATCTAGTGATCATGTGGCACTCTGTGTTATCTATGTTTACTAATGTTAACTAAATGAGTTCACCAAATGTTAACTAAATATATTTATTAAATGTTAGCTAACTGTCTTTACTAAATGTTAACTAAATGTGTTTATTAAATGTTATCTAAAAGTGTTTACTAAATGGTAGCTAAATGTGTTTACTAAATGTTTACTAATATTAGCTAAATGTGTATTAAATGTTAACTAAACGTGATTACTAAATGTTTACTAAACGTTAACTAAATGTGTTTACTAAATGTTAGCTAAATATTTTTACTAAATGTTAGCTAAATGTGCTTACTAAATGTTTCTATTAAGTGTTAGCTAACTGTGTTTACTAAATGTTAACTAAATGTGTTTACTAAATATTAGGCTAAATGTGTTTACTAAATGTTAGCTAGGTGTGTTTACTAAACGTCATCTAAATGTGTTTACTGAATGATAGCTAACTGTGTTTACTGAACATTAAATGTGTTTACTAAACATCATCTAAATGTGTTTACTGAATGATAGTTGTGTTTACAAAACATTAAATGTGTTTACTAAATGTTAACTACATGTGTTTACTAAAATTTAGCTAACTGTTTACTAAATGTTAGTTAACTGTGCTTACTAAATTTTATATAAATGTGTTTACTAAAAGTTAGCTGTTTACTAATGTTACTGAATTTTAGCTGTTTTTAGTAAATGTTAGCTGTAAATGTGTTTACTACATGGACTGTTTCTAATGCTTTATATCAGTTCTGTAATGGTTTAGACTCTAAAATGATTATAAAATTAGATCTGGTCCAAACAGGGACTTTTCGGAAGGTTGATAAGTTAGCATGGTGTTAGCATAGTATTCGCATGCTAAATTACCATGTTTACATTTGTCAGCTTGAATGTCTTTAGTTTTTTCCTCTATAGCTGAAATAGTAAAACTAAAAGATACTAAAAACAAATCTCTATTGCCAGCTTGTGACAAATGTGAAAAATGGTCCTTGATCTCTCCAGAGGTCATCATGTCTACAACCCAAAGTCCCACATAACTGACTTGAGGCAAATAAAATCATGCTTTTAAATGGCTTGGACAAAAAGGTATACACCAGCATTTGTGTCCATGAAAAAATGTTTCCCTTAATTCAAAATCCATTAGCAACCCTGTGGCCCACTACATAATGAATACGCACATTCACTTTTGCCAGGATCGGATGAAAACACCACTTCAGATCTCTCGGGACTGGAGTAGCCATTTCCAGCCTTCGTGAAAAGCAGAGCTCGGTGCATTTGAAATTATTCTTTAATTAAGAGATATTATATTCACCTCACATTCAGATATTTCCATGAGCACCACAGTGGATGGGTTTGGGCCACACTATGAGATGGCTACCCTCAGATGAGTACATTGCAAACACAGCTAATGGAGGCAGGAAAGTAGGCACTGTTGGCAGGCATCTTCGAGCCAGCAAGCCTTTTTTTAAGCTGCTGGCATCATGTGAAATGAGGCCTGGGTGGATCATACTGAAAATGTACTGTGTTCAGAAGCATGCTATTTTCCGCAATCACATTAGTGCTGTGTATGTCGGTGAAATGCAAAATGACTGTACTAGTAGGTGTAGTGTTAATATCATCACTGTCATTTTTGACATAAATTCAATCGGACAGTTCTGCGTTATTTTGTGTCACAATTTCATGATGGTTGAACCAAAATAAATGCTCCAAAAATGCTCTTTTGTCTGCATTGACATCTAATGAAAGTTATTTTTTCCCTGTTCCTGTAAAGTATGTGTTTTGAAGGGGCATATATACAATTTTACATTGAGGGGTTTTTGTTGTTGTTGTTAATTTTATGATTGACACAGAAATGCACCAATGTAACAAGTTAAGTTCCAATGAAAGCAGTTGTTATTTTATTGTAAATTCAATATTTTTAAAATACAAGCTTTTGATACAAGAATACAATACTCCGCTGTTACGGAGTAAGTAGTTTGTTTAGGACATTGCCTTTATTTTCAAGAGAGTTAATACATTGTCATTATCATGCTTTAACCTTGTATCTAATGTTTTGTTTTCAGGATTTATTTCACTGTATAAAATTTAATGATGAATGGGCCAATAGAAGTGCACCAAAATTATGTGGAATAAAATATTTTTTCACCTCCTGGGAAGTTGCCATTTTGTTGCTGTGAAACTTTCATGTGACACGGACAATATAGAAGCTATGCCCAAATGTTTGTGGACTCCCTTTCTAATTAATGATTTCTGCACCCATTGCTGACACAGATGTGCAAATACACACTTGCAGCTTGTATAGAGGACTAGAGAGGTACTAGAACTAGCAGAGTATGTTAATTAAGAACTTCCAGCAATGATTTTAAAGGTCCCAGGAAAGCTAACTTGTATGATTTCAGAAATAATGTTTCAGAAATGTTTTAAAAATGTGATGAAACAATGGTTTAGCTCACAACATTATTAGAATTGTTTTTTAAACAACTTTCCCAGTTAGATGAAAATTAATATTATGGAAACATCTGAAACTAATAGAAAATATATTGTTAAATATTCTCACCCAGTGTCAAAGGCTCATATTCAATTGTGAGTATAAACAGACATCGAATTAAAAGGTTAAATACAAATAAGGACCACAATCATAACATTCAGAACATTCACAAAATTTTTGACCAACCAAAAAAATTCAAGCTGGGACGAAGCACCAGTTGGGAATGAGGTGAGGTGGTAATCACCTAACATTTCAACCTCACTAACACTTAGTCACTAAATGCAATCAAATCATTATAGCAATGATCCAAAATCATTGGACAGTAAAGACAATTGCAGTTAAGAAAGAATGAATGAGCAGGTGTCCCAGTATTTTTATTCATATAATGTAGCTCTAATCTTTCTGATCCTCAGTCATGAGCTTTTTGTATGCAAGCAAACACAATGTTCTCAAACCCTTAGAAGGAATTAAACACGGACAAACGGAGTTCACTCACTTCAGATTAAAAGTAAGGTACCATTCAGTGAGTCCCCCAAGGTTCTAATGGAACAAGTGTCTTTGCCGCCGTGGCACCTGGAGACTGTGTGTCCGATGTTTGTGACATGCTGTTGCCCATGGCTGCCTTCCAGCTGTGCTTCTTCAGGGATTGCTGTGTGTAGAACAGGAGCTGGAACAACCGTCTTTGCAGCTTCAGCCCGTGCTGCCTGAAACTTTAATGGGGACATGAGGAGCGAGGCAGTCCAGATGTGAACAGGGAATACCTTTCGTGATGCGGACAGTAATCCTAAGTCCTGTGTGTGTTGTAAGGGACACAAAAGGACACAGAAGAAGGTGGAGGAGGGGATGTTTACTTGGAGTTAATGAGCAGTGGAGCTAATTTTTTGGATTTGTCCCATTATTGTTTTGCCACATGACAACTTTAGTACCGTCTGCTCCCACTCCCCTGTTAATAACAGAGCCCAGACAGCTGAGTGCACACTCAATTATTTAGGATGAAGGGCTGGGGTCATGGCTGCTGTTTGTGTCAGTACTGAAATATAAGGGCTATGCTTTTTCAAAATAGCTGATTAAAGTAGACAATTCTAATGATGTGACTTTCTTGTTTTCTGCTACATTTGCTGTATAGTAATTAAAAATAGTAATATAATTTGCACTTAGTACATATGGAAAATAAGCCAACTCACACAGACACACACACACACACACACACGCACACGCGCACGCGCACACACACACACACACACACACACACACACACACACACACACACACACACACACACACACACACACACACATATATATAACTGTCAGGTATAATTTAAAATAACATTAAGTTACCTGAAATCAAAATAAAATACATGCTCACACTGTGTTCAAATTTCAGAACTATTTTTTATCAAAAATATTTTTTGGTGAATAAAAGTACATCAAACTATGAAAACATCCCAGATAATTACACTTTTATGGACAAGTTTATATGCATATGCAAAGTGTATGAAGCTAAAGATCTTATGGAAAGAAAAGTCTTCTGCCAGTCTCAACAATATACAGTATAACTACAATTAAACCTATCTGCAGGAAACAAGTAAGACAAGTATGTTGTTTTTAGTAAAAAGTATGTTGGCTTACTCAGGATTCTAGCGGACCATCACAGAGTAAGTATTATGTGGGTGGTGGTTCATTCTTAGCACTGCAGTGATACTGACATGGTGGTGGCATGTTAGTGTGTGCTGCCCTGGTACGAGTGTATCAGACACTGCAGTTCCCACTCCCTGTCCACTCTGTTAGACACTCCTACCTAGTTGGTCCACTTTGTACATGTAAAGTCAGAGACAGAAGCTAATCTGTTTCTGCACAGTTTGTATCATCAGTGTGAGAATGACCCACAACCCACATAATGCCTGTGGTGGTCCTGTGGAGTCCTGAACCAAGGGCCTATATTTAGTGTGGACAAAACTAGTCTGGACAATAATTTGATTCCTGGTCATAGAATCGAAATATATGAATGAATGCAAATTAATATCCAGCAAATTTTCCCCCAAAATTGGACCCCCTCTTTTCTATTGCTCCATTCATTGGTCCGTGACATTTTCATACAATGTAGAGAATTATTACAAGATTTTGTATTTGTTTTATAATATTTAACTTTCTATATACATTATATTTCCCCACTGAGATTTAGATTGGGTTACCATATTTACAATTTCTCTTTCAGGTCCTCTGCCAAGAGAACGATTGCTTCTGCTGCCAAGTCCTTTATTGTATTGCCTCTCGCCATCATGAATTGTGATCTGAAAATAGCCCAGTAAAAGCCAAGACCTTTGATGTGTTGTGCTAATTTGATTAACATATTGCACTGTTATGTTTGCATGCACTTTGCCATATCCACCTTGTAAAAGCAAACACAAAATGTACCTTCACACAGGGGACAAACAACAATGCAGCAATTTGCACAAAGGACAGTTTGTATAGTTTGAAATATGAATAATGTAATCCTTATTGAAGTGAACTGAATAGAAAAGGTATCGGGTGATCAGATGATTCAGTTTTTATGTATGGTTGGGGAGGAGAAATTGCAATATGATCGTAAGACGTAAATGCATAGATAGAATATGTTTTCTTAGTTTTTCAAGCAATATCTAAAATAAAGCAGACAAAAAGTTCATGCGAATGTAAAATATGATATTTGATTGCCTTTAAAAATATATTTTTTAAGAGAATGTTGCCTTCTCGCAAATCCTTCACAAACAAGGTTGATAACTATATTACCCTGCCAATCAGAGTGGTGCATTGTCTTATGGACTTATGTAAATATAGCCATATATGTAAACAGCTGCACCCAGAAGGATCTGTGGAATTACATTGTTTTTCAACAATAATGTTGGGTATAACGCAACATGCCAGATATCTCAGAATGGAGTTGTAGAGCTTCCTAATCCTGTAATAATCCATCTCATGCAGCTTGAAATTTATCACTCCGTTCCTGCAGATTTTGCAGTAGGGGTGGAGTGTTGATAGCACATCCAATAGCATCCCACATATTTTCTACTCGGTCTAGTGATGTAGCTGGCCATTGCATAGTATCTGTGTCTTCAAGGTGATCTCTGGCAACAGTATGTAGACGAATGTTGTCCTATTGGAATAGCAAAATAATGTCAATGGTTTCAGAACCCACAACAACACGACACCATGCCTTCTGGATGCGTGTGACAACAAACAGATGATCTTGGCTACTGACCATGGTGCTGCCAACATTTATTCTTAGATTTCAATGTAGAAGTCAATGTAAAATTGCTCATTAAATTGTTTGTAAAGAACAACTACCAAATTTAAATGCCAAAAAGTAAAAAAAAAAAAGAAAAAAAAAAGAAAAAAAGAAATATATATATATATATTTACTACATGAATTACATGAATATTAATATATAAGTAATATATAAGTTTCTATTATAGTTAATAACATTTTATACTTATTAATGACTCCTAATACTACTAATAACTTATTTTATAAACCCCATACACATTTACAATTTCAACATTTGAGACACCACAAAATCACATCCCTGAGATCTTAGTTCTTTGTAATATTTAACACCAAAAGCAGACAATCAAAATGCATCATATTGTACAGTATATTCATAGTCCTTCCTACCTGCTTGCACTGTCCTCCATTAAATGTCATTTCGCAGGGAAAGAGTCATCCAGTGCAAGCGATGCCTAAAAGGCAAAGCAAAGGTCAGGGTCAGTGCCGAGCATGGATGTTACTCAATCAATTTTTAAACACATCACTCCGACTGTTCTGTCAGCAACAATTCTAAGCAAACCACAACAACTGTCACATTTGTTCTTTGCAACATCTTTGACCCCAGAAAAGTAAAATACACTCGCCCTCCAAATACAAGGCTAAAAAATAAACGATGAGGCCATGATGAGGTATTGATCATCATGACACATTATTCAAAACATACATAATGAATTTTTAATGCAGCACAAAATCAGGTGTTACGTTCAAGATCCTTTCTTCAAAGATTGAAAGGAAACCACAGCCTTGATCATTTATTAACTCACATCTTTTTTCCACTCCACTGAGGTAGCTATAGAACTATACCAGCTACACCGTCGTCAGTAATGTATTTCAAGTTGCTTCTCACACTCTATTACAGCCAATGACAATTAAACCTCTGCTACCTCAAAGGCGCAACACTGCCGGTTATGACATTAATGTCCTCATCCCAGCTTGTCTTTGGCATGGGAACACAGGGATTCAATATCACTTCATTTGTCTTTATGCCAAAACAATTCACAAGTTGTCTGTGCCCTAGTTCCCATTACAAAGACAGAGGCTAACATTCGCAACTAGGCCTCTACATTCCTGCATTCCTATTGGACAGAAGGGCCCACATGCACATTCTCTATTCAAATCTCCCAGGATGTCCGTGGTCTGGCTTGTATTGTAACAGGATGTGACACGCAGTCTGTTTTAATCAGCGTTTAGCTGGTAAGGCTGGTGCAGCTGGGGGTGAGGGCAACTCGCTCACTTCCTGTCAGTGGAAGTGAGGAACCGGCTTCAAATAAATAAATAAATAAATAGATAGATAGATAGATAGATAGATAGATAGATAGATAGATAGATAGATAGATAGATAGACATAGACTACATTGTATACTACCATGCTAATACATGTTTATTTAAGGAATAGGAATAAGGAATAAACATGTATCTTTTAAGGAAAGTTTTTGTAAATATTGAAATAAAGATAACTGAGCGCTGCTGTTTTCCACACCCGTATTTGGACAATACCCGCCCCCTTTACTGGGATTGACTAATTATGAAACTCGTCCTGCCTTAAGAGTGGCTAAAAGCTCGTGCTTCAAGAATCAGTGGCCAATGATATCGTAGGGGGCGGGGCTTGTCGGAATACGGGTGTGCAAAGAAAACAACAACACCGGCGAGTTGATAAAGGCGCTAATCAGAGCAGCCGCTCGCTCAGCGCTCGGCCAATCAGCTGCGCGGAAAGGGGACGCGTCGCTACGCTACGTCAGTCCAATGGCGAGTGAGAAGGAGTGCAAGCAGAAGGAGTTTGAGAGAGGGAGACGAGAAAGAGAGAGAGAGAGAGAGAGTGTGGGCCAGCAATGCGGTGACCGAGCACTGGAGCTGAAGCGCGCGCGCACACACACACGCACGCACACACACACACTCACACACACTCACTCACACACACACACACACACTTGTAATCTTGATTTTGGGACGTTCTGCGACACCCCTCGGACCCCCAGTGGCTGGAAACACGGGCACTAAGGGCCTGCACCTCGCTTTTAAAGTGGACCTAACACCGCCTTACTGTTTAGACATGGGAGACATGGGAGACCCACCGAAAAGTAAGTTTGCGTTTTCTGGTTGAAAGTTGAGCGACAAACGTGTTTGTGTTCAGAAAACTGGAGCTGGGTTTGTGTTATTGAACTGGAAATGTAAAAAGTCATTTCCTTGTTAAAAGGTTTAAGAGTTTTCTTTTTTTTAATGGAATATAGGATAGGACAGTTTCTGCTTTAAGACCTTTAATTGATTTAAAGCCTTTATTATTATTATTATTATTATTATTATTATTATTATTATTTGTTGTTATCCACGATTTATCACCTAGTATATTAATATATAGTAATTGTTTATTATTATTATTATTATTATTATTATTATTATTATTATTATTATTATTATACTTGACAGTGACTATTGTCACTTATCATATACGGTTTGGGATTTTTGGGAGTGTGGGACTTGAATTCTACTTTATTATTATTATTATTATTATTATTATTATTATTATTATTATTATTATTATTATTAATGTGACCCATTCAGTTATTTTAAAAGCCGACACACACACACACACACACACACACTTTTGTCCACACTGTCTGATGGTAAATAAAGTGGCTGTGTGATTGTGATTGTGTATCAGCTTGGTTAGCAGCTGTAGGCACAGTGCAGGGCTGTATGTGACAGTGTTGGTGTCCGTGCAGAGAAGCGGCTGATCTCGCTGTGTGTGGGCTGCGGGAATCAGATCCATGACCAGTACATCCTGCGCGTGTCCCCGGACCTGGAGTGGCACGCGGCGTGTCTGAAGTGTGCGGAGTGTAACCAGTACCTGGACGAGTCGTGCACCTGTTTCGTCAGGGACGGGAAGACGTACTGCAAACGAGACTACATCAGGTGAGTAGAGCGAGCGCTGCTGAATGAACAGATTAACATAGAGAAACAGAAATAACAGAGGTGTGTTTCTATAGACACGTGTGTTGAGACGCCTCTCAGAAATGCAAACCTCTCATTAATGGACGGATGTGGACGTGTCGACCTGCTGCTGCCATTAATGCTCTCTCTCTCTCTCTCTCTCTCTCTCTCTCTCTCTCTCTCTCTCTCTCTCTCTCTCTGCACCTATATGCTAATATACAGTCAGTAATGGGCTCGCGTTTATGCTGCAGTTATGGTTTGTGTTGAGATCCAGTAAATTGTAACGCATGAAGACTGATTTTATTACTGGATTATTAAAGATGAGGGGATGAAGACAGGAAGAAGCAAGTTACACAATTATTTCAGCATTGCTCTTTGTTTTATACCATAAAATACAGAGTGTGAAAATATTCCGAAATAACTGCTGTGATATTATTTTTTGTATGTTTGCGTGGACTATTACAAATCATAGAGCCATGATTAGTGTTAAGAGTGCAGCAGTAACATAAACAACACAAAATAAACAATTCTTACTATTAACAAAAATATATATATATAATAACAACAATCATAATTGATTATTTACTGTAGTTATAATAATTATTATTATTATAGTTAAAATTATACTAATAATTATTATTATTTTTATAAATAAGTATTATTATTGTCATCATTATAATGTATACTGATGAAAAGAGTAGCCCGTGATTGTTATAATTATTATAATAGAAATAATATTAATTGTAATTCGTAATTGTCATAAAAGTATAATACAATTATTATCACATCCGCCATCAATACCAAAACCAATGAGAAGCCTGTAGTAATAACAGCAACAATAGAAACAAAAACAATATTGTACAAAATAATAATAATAATAATAATAATAATAATAATAATAATAATAATAATAACAGTTATTATTATAATTGTTATTATTATTATTATTATTATTATTATTATTATTATTATTATTGTTGTTGTTATTTAGCAATAGCATTACGCATATACTGAAATTATACATTATATAATGATGGAAGAGTAAGTAACAATAACAGTAATCATCACCACCATCACTATCCTCATCATCACCTTAGTGGTCCTCTTGTGTTTTTGTTGTTTTGTTTAGATTTGTGTATATTTATATATTTATGTGGATGTTTTTTTTATATGATCATAACTGTGTTTTACTCTGGACTGTCGACATTAGTGTTGTATTTCTATAATATATTATATCCGCAGAATTTATTCATCAATTAAACACCAGAACGTTTTATTTCCACCCGAGCAGTGTGTGTATGAGTGTGTTAAGTGTGTGTATCCCCGGTTGTCTGCTCTCTCTGACCCCGCTGTGTGTCCCCCTCTCTCCAGGCTCTACGGTATAAAGTGCGCTAAGTGCAACGTGGGGTTCAGCAAGAACGACTTCGTGATGCGCGCGCGCTCCAAAGTTTACCACATTGAGTGTTTCCGCTGCGTCGCGTGTAGCCGCCAGCTCATCCCGGGAGACGAGTTTGCGCTGCGGGAGGATGGCCTGTTCTGTCGGGCGGACCACGACGTGGTGGAGCGCGCGAGCATGGGGCCAGGAGACCCGCTCAGCCCCCTGCACCCGGCCAGACCCCTGCAGATGGCAGGTAGGCTGACAGACGTCCCCTTGGGGGTGAGGCTGCTGTTTCACACTGCTGTACCGACCAAGTCTATTTTTTTTTTGTACTTTATTAGAAATATATATATATATATATATATATATATATATATATATATATATATATATATATATATATATATATAATAAAGTACAAAAAAAATAGACTTAATATTATTTTTAATTTTAATAGAAATAGTAGCTGGTGCAGGATCCTGCAGTGTTGAGGTGAAGATGATCAGAGGTGAAATTAATAAACAAGCCAAGCGATTAAAACTGTTGTTACTAATAGCCCCTCCAGACTTGTGTCCGTGGTCTGCCAACATTAGACGTTTTGTTTTCCCTGCAGTTTGTCTGTTATTGAATTCGCTTATTCAGGCATGAAATTGCTGTTCTCCGCTGCTTTAGAGCTAACCAGGCGGTGAAGAAGGTGTAGAGCCGCGCAGAAAAACGAGTAAATTCACCTCAACATCTGGAACACATCCTTCTCCACGAGGCAGTCTGGGCTGATGTGATGGAGGGGGTTTGGTTGGTGTGTGTTGTGCGGGAAAGCAGATTCAGTTTATTCAGTGTTTATTCTACAGGAAAAGGGTCTTAATCATGTAGAAGTGAGGGGCGCATTGTGCTTGGGCCTAATCCACTTTAAAAAGCCATGCACGTGCAGGGAGCCTGAAGTGGACCGTTTTCTTACTGAGGGTTACACAGACGAAGTGCGCGTGGATGCTGTCTGTTATCGGAGTTTCTTTATGAAATATGTTTACAGACGTTGTTAAGAACTGGGTGGATGCCTAGATTATTACTGTTCAGATAACGTATCGCTTGAAAACGTAAAATCTAAACTCCCGGCTCTTTTCTGTGTATCAGGTTGTCATGCAAAAACCCTTTTCACCTTTTGACATTATGTAAATCGGTGAATTCTGCTTCATATTATGTGAATAATTCGTGATGAATGAATCAGTAGAATGTCGCAAAGTGATTTGGAATGAGATCTTTGTGCACTGACTTCCACTGAAAGTTAAAAAGATTTAACACACAGCTGACATTTAAGATGCAGATGTTTTTTTAAGGTAGTGAATGTATTTAAATGCATTTTAATATTTAAAAGGCATTTTTATATTTCAAGGCATTGCTTAGTAGACTGTCTGGAAAAATGGTTCTTAGATCGAGAATCTGCCGCTAAAATACTGAATAACTTAAAATAAAGATTGTAGCCAGCGCTGAAAAGGGCTGTACTTCTATCACAAAGAGCATTCTGATCGTGTCGCTGTCAAGGATAAAACTCCTATAAATGCAAACTTTAAACGAGAAATTAAATCCATCTAAACTTCAGTTAATACATGTCAGTTAACTGAAGTCTGAGGCTTCTCTTTGTTTCGGAACATTAATATTGTTCCATTTACCTTAAAATTTCACTCAGTGTAAAGAACAAGTGATTGTCAAGAAATGGTCAAAAAGTGAAAATCAGGTTTTTGCAACAGCGACACGATCTAGTCGTTCAGGGCAAAACATGGTTAATTAAGACTAGTAATCATTAAATTAACTAAAGCAATTGGACAACTAATATTTGTATTACTGTATTATATTTTTATATACAATAATATATATTTTATGTATATATTCTTAATTTAAACTAAATAGAAATAATGAACAATTATGGACCAAACACACAGAAGCAAAGGCGGTTCACACACAGATGGAGGGGCTTCATTCACACACTCACACACAGAGTTACAGAGACTCTGCTTCATCCTTCATCAGCTGGGGAAAGTGACCGCTGGCACCCAGGTCTGCTTTTGAGCGGATGACGGAGGAGTTTTAATCTCTGACACGTTTGGCTCGTGGAGATGGTCGCGCTGTTTATTTGACAGAATAAAATGCGATGGCGTGCGTTGTGATTGAGGTCACTGCGGTCTTCCGTGTGTGTGGATGGGACGAGAGCCTTCTGGCTTTGACCTCACCTTTGTCTCTTTGCTCGCCTGCAGCGGAGCCCATCTCTGCGCGGCAGCCGGCGCTGCGGCCGCACGTGCACAAGCAGCCGGAGAAGACGACGCGCGTGCGCACTGTCCTCAACGAGAAACAACTGCACACGCTGCGGACGTGCTACAACGCGAACCCGCGGCCGGACGCGCTGATGAAGGAGCAGCTGGTGGAGATGACGGGCCTGAGCCCGCGGGTCATCCGCGTCTGGTTCCAGAACAAGCGCTGCAAGGACAAGAAGCGCAGTCTGCTGATGAAGCAACTGCAGCAGCAGCAGCCCAACGACAAGACGGTAAGAACCCCTGACAACAAACAAACAAACAAACAAACAAGACAAGCAAAACATTTCCTCAAAACCTGGAAATCAGCAGTGCGCTCCAAGAGCGCGCACAGGCGCATAGGCTGTTTGCGCCAGATGGTGATGACGCCTGTCGGGCCTTGTTTGCAGAACATCCAGGGCATGACGGGCACTCCGATGGTGGCGGCCAGTCCCGAGAGACATGACGGCGGTTTGCAGGCGAGCCAAGTGGAGGTGCAGACGTACCAGCCGCCCTGGAAGGTCCTCAGTGACTTCGCACTGCAGAGTGACATCGACCAGCCTGCCTTCCAGCAACTGGTGAGTGAAAGAGGAATGCAGGCCTGAAGAGGAGCCTGACTGCTGCTGCTGCTGCTGCTTTGCTTGCACAGAATAGAACAACACTACTCACTACTAATATTAAAGATGCTCTCAGCTCAATACTAACATTACTAGTGCTTTTACTCAATGCTAATACTAACAGGCCATTTCCAGCACTTGTCTTTTAATCTCATTTATCAATTAGTATTATTTTATTAGAGTTGCATTCTGGACCATGTTTTACTCAGCTTCTATCTCTTTTCTACTTTAGGATGGTTTTCTATTGTAAAAAGCCAATACTAATAATTCTGAATAGCACAAAACACTACCGCTACTCTTAGTCTGTGTGGCTGTTCCCACTTCTATTGTTATTTAAAAAATAATTATTATAGGACACCTACACTTGGAAAGAAGGTGTTTAGCTATACTTTCTCATCACTGGGTTATGGACTCTCAAGGGTACATCTTCTGAACTTTTGTATTGAATTTATTTTGCATTGTCATCATACAACATCTGTTGATTCCGGGCTTTTTATTTTTATCTTTCAGTTTAAAAAAAGTGAAGTCAATGATGTACCTTTCCTTTGGGACAGTGAATGTAGTGGACATTTAAACACAATTGAACCTTAAGGACTGCTGTTGTAAGGGTATGTTTATAGGAGACAGAACTGTACCCGTATTGTATTTTTTCATCCAATAGTACATTGAACAATGCACTGAAAATAAAACAGAATTGGTTTATATATTATTAGACTTTTGATACCAAAGTGCATTAAAATTTTGGATTTCAGGACACTGAATAAAATCACATAGATGGTTTAAAATTTCATTCTTAAATTAGAGAAAGAACATCAATCTGAATAAAATAAAGGATTCCGTACATTTTAGGGCCTATGACCTATATGTATTATATTAACTTACACATGTACTACTATCACTGTTACTGATGATACCAAGTTGTTTTTTTTACATTTTGACCATTTTGAGTGGACCATATGCAGTAGTTTCTCCATCATAAGGAAGAACCACTGGTCATGCAAAGAACCTTTAAGGCGCCATCCAAATGGGTATACTGCTACTAATGCTGTTGCTATCACTGAAATTACATCTAGTACTACTATCACCACTACTACTACTACTACTACTACTACTACTACTACTACTACTATGACTATTACTAATATTGGTACTACTACTACTACTACTAATAATAATAATATTAACAATAGTATTTTCTTCAGTAAAAACCTTCTGTATAATACAAAAGTATGTTCTTTTAATTAAATATAGAATAATTTTTGAAAGGTTCTTTAATTGACTGCATGCCAAAGTTTTTTCTTTTCCATCACCACTTGGTCATACAAACCATTTATGCATGATACTTATTTATGGGTCTGTATAACAACTGGAGAACCCTTGAAGAACCATTTTAAGGGTGTAGTACTCCCAATAATATTACCACCAGCACCAACACCACCACCACCACTACTACTACTATTGCTGCTACTATCATTACTACTACTACTACTACTACTACTGCTACTACTACTACTACTACTACTTGATGCAATATAAACATAATAATAATAATAATAATAATAATAATAATAATAATAATAATATATTCATAGCAACACAGCTTTCTATATTACCACATAATAATAGTGCAACATGTTTGGTGGAATTATTATAAAAAGAAGAACCACATAAAACAAGTGTTCATCATGGAAAAGACATGCCAAAGGAAAATAAACTTTTAAACATTTAAACATTTTTGAGTTGTCAGGTTTCTATTCAAAACTTTTAACTTTTCTAAAATAAAATTAAATTGACTAAATAACCCCCATTTATAATACTGTATATGCTTGTATCGTGGATTAGTTCAGAGTATGAGTGTACTCTTGTGAACAAACCATGTGTATTTTCTGCTTTTGTTTACAAAAGAACCCCTAAAAACATTTTAAAAGGTGTATGTAGTAGAAATGCTAATGCTAATGCTAATGCAAATGCTAATAATAATAATAATAATAATAAAATAAATAAATAAATAAATAAATAAATGAAATAATAATAATAATGTGTCTTGGTTTGTAGGTGAACTTTTCCGAAGGTGGTCCTGGCTCGAACTCGACAGGGAGTGAAGTGGCATCCATGTCCTCCCAACTGCCAGATACCCCGAACAGCATGGTGGCCAGTCCTATAGAGGCCTAGGAGATGGTGGATTACCTTGAGTTCCAAGCAGCTGAAGGACAGGAGGAGTGGAGATGGAGTGGAGTGGGGGAGCTCTTCTGGGTTTCCAGTGCCCCCTGTTTCCTCTCTCTCTCTCTGTCTCTCTCTCCACACAAGCCCTCAGCTGCGTGTCTTCATACACTGTGATGACAATCATGGGAACGAAACGCTGCTCGAAATGGACCGAGCACTTCGGTGACTCTGTGAGGAAGACGTGGGGGAAAGGACAGACAAGTCTCATCACTGCGTGGTGGAACTGGTCCAATACACTTTTTTGTTTGTTTTTTTGTTTTGCCAAACACCCTATTTTTTTGGTTCTTGGACAGTATCAAGGACCCTCTAGGAAAACAATCCCTGAAGAGGACTGAGTCTGAGATACGAACTGAAGCATCTGCTGTGAGCAGCATGAGTAGCCTCTCTTTACATGAACCAACCAATGACTGTCTGTTCGATTCCTCTAAAACAGCTTGAACTGTGATTAGCGTTCACAAGCATCTAAACCCAAGGACTACTGCTTTTACAATTTTTTTTGTTCTGTTCTATGGTCTCTTTTTTGAAGCCCGAGTACTAAAGCATTGCAACAAGGTATACCTCTATTTTACCACGAAGCTGCGTGGGAACTTCATGTGTTTTTTCGTGTCCGTCCAAGAGTTTTTTTCTCTTTGTTTCCCAAAGATGTGTATAGTTTTAATAAGTTAATATGTTTGGCTAGCGATGGAGAAGGTTTGTTTTTTTGGTTTGTTCCTGTATTACAGAATAATTTATTATTTATTGTCGAACGACCTGCCACTTTTGTGTATCTTTAAATGCTGAAGTAAAAAAGAAAAAAAAAGAAAAAAAAGGAAAAGAGTATTGTCGACTCGGAATGATCTATCAGAATTTACGTGTCCTGTCGTTTGACTAAAAATGATGTAAGAGCAACGCCATATGTGGTTATATCTTCAGGAATATTTGAACAATAATAAAAGTTTGACGTACTGTACGTAAACGCATGGGACACACTTTGAACCTTTCTTAAAACTGGTCTTCTTTTCTTTCAATTTTGGAAGATGAACTGGCTGGTTGTAGAATTTGGTTTTGATATTATAATGTCTGATGAGAACTGATATTAAAGGTACACGGGATTGTTTAGTCTGGCCTCTGCATGGTCATCAGGCCCTGCAGGGTAGATATTGCATTTTGGATAGAATATGATTATTCCACCAGTTATTTTATTGAGACAGAATGTCTATTTTAGTAAATGTTTGTGCTGATTTCTTAGTTTGTTCAGAAAGTTTCATGGGTTTTAGTTAAGGTCTTCAAAAAGACTTTATTTTTTCCAATTAGATTGTCCTTAAGTTTGGCTACAAGTATTTGGCTGTTGTGTCAGAACATGGTCATTGGGACAGCAGTAGTTCTCCATTATATTGATGAACTTTTCACTTGGGCTTTCAAAAATAAAAAACTGGAAATAGGAACGGACAAGATATGGAAACGCAGGTCTCTATTAGGAAGATGACTTTGTGAAAGGCTGATGTCTGAGGTCAGAGAATTGTGGTGGGCCACCATAAATGATTTGTAGTTGCTCACCTTGTCTTTAAAGTACATTTAACCAAATGGCTTTTTTCAAACTCACTTTCAACCAAAACCATATCTTAATCTCAACCCAAAACCTGGTGTATATATTTATCAAATAAAAAAAAACATATCATGACCTTTGCTTTTAAAGAATGCTTAGAGAACCTGTTGATGAATTGCATTCTAGAAATTTTAGAAAAGTTATAGTATAACAAACGTGTAACTACTTTAGATGCAAATAACTAAGCATCTATTGGCATATTTGAATTTGAGTGCTTTTCTTAAAATGAAAGTTCTTTTGAATATTTTTTTTAATTTCACTAATCATATTGTAACCGAAGCAAGAAAAGGATGTATATATTACTGTAACTGGTTCTTTGACTCATAGAAGTTGGGAAATTAAGTATGTTTGGAGCTATAATGAACCATTTTAAAAGATTCACCAAAGAACATCTACAGAAGGCTTTCCTTGAATTTGAAGAAGCAATTAACCAAGAAGCATTTCTGCATTCAAATGGTTCTTTGAGAATATCATTATTCTGTATAGAACCACTGCTATTGCTAAAGAACCCTAGAGGAGCCCCTATTTGTAGCATGTACTAGACCAATGTCATTGTTGTCATATTCTTCCCATGATGGCCTTATTTATTTAGCTTGTACATTGTTCTCGCAATAGTGGATGGTGTATATTGGGCACTACCCCTTGCATATAAGTATCTAATGTTTCTACGGAACCTTTTTTAGCATTAAGATAGATCAGCATATTGTTAGATATTGTATTAACACTATAGGCATTTTGGATCATTCTATACAGCTGATAAATGTCCTTTGGTTTACAGTTTGGTGCAATGGCTCTGCAGTTCTACACACCATGTTTACAGAACAGCTCTAACAGTAGAGTTTGGCATTGGTTTGATTTACAATATGTTACTCAGTCACATGCTATTTAGGGTAAAGAGCTGTGCTGAAGCTGCTTAGGATGAGAAGTATCACATGCAAAGATCACATGCAGAAAAAAATATTTTCAGGCCATTAGGCTGAGAGAATAGAAAAATAGAGAAAAAATTTTTGCTCTGACCTATCTCTCGAAGTTGTGATGGCACACTGTTTGGCTCGTTTGTTGAGCCACACATTGAGTGATGGTGAACTTACACAGAGCGGGGGTCCCCTGTTTAAAATGCCAGCTCTATTCTCTAGTGTTCCACGGGGCAGAAGAGGGGCCGGTGGGTAGTACAAAGCCTCCCGATAGAATAGCTCCTGGGGTCCCGTCGAGCCTCCCGGACTGCATTCAGCTTGCCGACTTGCCTGAACAAAAGCGGCACTGTACCTGGAGGAGGCTCCATGGAACAATCACACTCTCCTGGATGAGACCCGATTACATTGTGAGCCGGGCAAGCAATCCCTCCCCAAGGTCCAACGCCTGACCACAGAGTCACAACACCAGGGAGGCTGGCGAGCTCAGCGCACAACTGTTAATCAGTCCATGCTAATAGCAGATGGTTTACAGGAAATTATGGCATTTTGGGGATTATTTACGCAGTATTAGCACACAATAGGAGGTTTGTAGGTAGCGTTTAAATGGAGAACATCAGGAGAACACAGATTTCCTCTGTGTAGATGTCATATTTGTGGATCTGTCGTTCACTTTTGTCTACCATAGATCTTACAAGGCCCAGTCAATGTCAAGATATTTTTGTTGAATTGATTTTTCTCATGCTGGAGTTTTTTTTATACATGACCAGTATATTTAGCACTTCTATTAACAGAAAAGAATTTTTATTTGTGAGTGTACAGATTAATTATAAATTATATAGTCTACAGTCCCTATAGATTAATTACACATGATATAGTCTACAGTCACTATAGAGTAATTACAGATTATACAATCTACGGTCATTATAGATTAATTACAGATTATATAGTCTACAGTCACTATAGATTAATTACAGATTATATAATCTACAGTCATTATAGATTATCAGATTATATAGTCTACAGTCATTATAGATGATCAGATTATATAGTCTACAGTCATTTATAGATTATCAGATTATATAATCTACGGTTACTGTATATTAATTACAGATTATGTAGTCTATAGTCACTATAGATTTTTTTTTTACAGATGCTCAAATTAACAAAGAAACAGGCAGCACATTTACTAAAATTGATATGATACAGAGAAGATTAGCTTGGCCCCTGCGCAAGGATGACATGCAAAATCGTGAGGCATCTAATCTTTCGGGAGCAGGTAGGTTGCTGGATTGAATCCCTGAACTGGCAGGACATGACTGAAGTGCCCTGGAGCAAGGCACTGAACTCCCCAGCTGCTCCCTGGGTAATGAGGGTACTGCTGCCCACCGCTCCGGGCACGTGTGCTCACTGCCCCGTGGTGTGTGAATTCACTAGTGTGTATGCGGGTATCACCGTGTGAAGATGGGTTAAATGTGGCAGGATTAATTCCTAGGTTAAATATTAAGATCTTGTTATATAAGAGAAGTCTAGTTATCGTTTTCAATTTTAGATGAAGACACTCTGAAAATAGGCCAGAAGGTTCTTTAGGAAGCCAAAAGTAATTCATGTATGACAGTCAAGAAAAAAATGCAGTTTGGATTCATTTGATACTCGTTACTTTTGAGAGTGTTAATGACATTAGTATTGTAACTGTATGTTAAACTCCATATTATTAGTGGATTGTGGATTCATTATTCCTACAATTTAGGATTAATGAAGCTGTTTGCATTTCTTTTCCTGCAGTTACTGAATTTTGGTCTTTAAGCCTTTCTAAACATTTCCTCATGGGTTCTATTTGGATGTTCTCTAGAAGATCTACAGGAAATTATGAAAGTTTGAATTAATCACAATTTTATTCTGGCAGTTGTTTTAAGTTGTAATTTTGGAGTAACAATATGCTGACCTGAATGTTTTATTTTGATTTCTGTTTGCCAAAGATGGTCATCAGACCTGCTGAGTCAGCCATGTCCTAAAACGTGGCTGCTTATGGGCAGGTCTGGACTGGCAACTTAATTCAGCCGTATGTTTTTTGTACAGACTGGCCCCTTGTGACTGGTTTCATTTTTTCAAAACAGGGGTGGGGGGTGATGCCATTTGATCAACTTCACCCTCTCAGCGAACCACATCCAACTGGGATTTTTCCTGGTTCTCCCGTTGGCCAATTCAATACAAAGCCATTTAAGATATATTAATATATCTATAAGATACATATAATATTTTATAAGAAATGTATTTGATTTCAAGTAACGATGTTGCTCTGACTACAAAACATCAGTTTATTCAAAACTTTATCACCACTGGTCTAAAAGGTGGTTAACTCAATATTGTTGGAACAATTTATGACCTACATTTATTTATTTTTTTATTTATTTATATTTTATTTTTATTTTTTTACAGCACCACTGTGTATCAATGCATGTAATAGCAATCATTTTTGCTTTCCCAAACATTTCAAAAGTGGATCAAGTGTGTGAGCAGACCTGGCTTTTTTGAAAGCAGGCTCTTCTGGAAGCTTTTGCCGTCTGTCAGCAGACAAGGAGAGACAGAGGCGGTGGTTAAGCCTCAGCCTCTTTGGAATGTGTCAATGAAGAGGACACTCCAAGTGTTACTTGTCAGCAGAGTGCGTGTGGAAAAAAAGAATGCTAAGAGCAGTGCTAGACCATAAGCCCAGCCATGCTGATCTTGGGGGAATAGAGCTTGGTGCTGAAAAGAGCACGCTCCAACTTTTCATTGGTCTTGCTAGGCCTCAGTAGAGCGCGAGTCTCTTAATAGTAGCCCCAATGGTCTGCCTCTTCCTTCTTAACCAGTGGCTGAACTTTATAAAACACACTGGCCAGGAAAACAGTGCCGAAACGAGTGCATGGTGCCAAAGATGGGAGATGTTAGTAGTGGGTTTGCTGAGTACTGAAAGGCTGCTTTAATGCCAAAGATGTGCCATTTTTATTCAACATGTAACCCTGTAAATGAAAATTCAGATTCAAAACAGATAAAAAAAAATTCACCACATTGACTTTAGCCTGTTGTTGAATTTGAGCATTGGATTGAAGTGCAAGTCCAGTGTTTAGGAATTTTTACTTGTAAGATGTCAGGTTTCTTATGAAGCCAGACAACTTCCAGCTGTTTAGGAGTTTGCGTTGTCGTCATGGTGATGACAACAAAACAGGAACTGTGGTTAATAGTACATAGCTGTGAGTCATAATTGAAAGTCTAAAAGTTTAGAATGTGCTTGGATTTTACTGGAACCTCAAGGTTATGTTAGTAGCACCAGCATCCTTAAAATGTGTTGTACTGTTCAAAAATAAAGGTGCAAACAAGGGTTCTATAAAGTGATCCCTTTTGAGACCATACAGCAGACAGTACCAGTTTTGTAATCAAGCTGTGTGAGTAGGAAGAACCTTTTCAAACTTTATAGAAACATAGTTTCTTCACATATAAAGACCTTCCTTACATCAATTACATGCAGCCCTTTAACTATATGTCAAAGCCAAGAACCACAACAATGGGATGCACATTCCTGTTCTATAACCTAAATTCACAGGATAAAGCATTTTGAAATAGAAGATTCCTCATCTCCTATATTTACCCTATATGTGGTCAATCACAGGATCTATTGGAAGAGAGGACCATGTAGGCTCTCAGTACCTACTTGGGACAATAGGGAAGTGTTATATCACATGGTCTATGATAAGCACAGAGTGTGAGTAGCAATGTTAATCAAACTTGTTAATGGCTTAGAAGAAACCCCTCTTTGAGAGGACATTTGTCCTCTACTTCACCAGCCACAGTGCAGTGGGACTAGTTAGACTAGCTTTTACTGCAAATAACATGGAATTGAATTCGATATCACTTATGAAGTAGATTTCTACAAAGTTTGAAATACATTTTGCACCTGTTATAATTATGCAGCATTAGTTCAGTTACTTCACAGATTTAGTTCAGTTCATAACAACTGAGCTTGTGAGATGAAATATATTGGTTCCCTTGGTGCTTATCCTCCTCTGTAAAAAATAAATGAAGACATTAAATTAAAGTTTATACATCAAGATTAAATTGTTTTTAGGAGTTTTAACGAGTACTATGCAGTTTCAAGGAAATGTGTATACACATGCAATTCATGCAATGGAAACGCTGCTGCTGGTTGTACCAGGTCTGTGCTACTCATCATATTATACGTGTTACAGAGCCTGAAAGCCTTGCCATGATACCATCTCAGAAACCAAGGCAACGCAAATCCTCTGTAGGCATTAACTAAATCCTCAAACACAGGTCTACCACAGGCTTTAGTTATTAGGAAGCAACCATTCTGATTACCTACAGAACATGTGTAATACTGGCAAATGCAACGTGTAGTTTTAATATGTGCATTGTTCATTGATATGCTTTCAGGAGGACAAAAAGCATTGAAGGTACCACGTTCCAGTGTGTTACAATAAGTAGTCAGAATTCAGAATGGCATTTCATGAACCGCAAGATATACACATTACTTGCAAATTGCAAGTAATTGCAAAATGGTAAATGTGAAATGAAATACCAGCAGTGCAAAATGATAAGCAGTGTCATACAAGACTATTATTGCAATGACAAATACATTAACATTGATGTTTTCTAGATCATTTCTAAAACCCCAAAGTTCTGGAACTGATAACAGGTCAGTATTCTGCTTACGTCAGCAGAACAATATTGCATTGTATGGAATACGAAAGGGTGGACTTTCCACTTCCAGCAAGTGCTAATGAATTTGAGTCATGTTAGATTAATTTGCTCTGGCCTTACAAATCTGACATCTGGACCCAATTTCGAGAAATCTTGATAAACAGCTCCAGCACACTCGGAGGCCCTAACAGGTGGCAGGGCAAAGCCCTTCACATCCAGGGAAAGATCACAGATAAAGCTGACAATGACAGGAGTCACGTTGCTCCAGTGTCAGTCTCTTTATTACCCATGCACAAAGAGACAAAACGCCATGCTTCCTTAGAAATCTGAGGGGATGGCCTTTTAGGTACAGAAAGAGAAAGAGAAAATCAAATGCGTAATTGAAGTCCTATGACTCTAAGTATATAACGTCTGTTTTTTAAAAGCAGTGGAAAGACCCAATTCTACTTCGACCTGTTTGGCTGATATCCAACAGAGATAGCGCTTATAAAAAATTAAGCAAGGGTACACCTTAATCATTTGTTCATGGAACCAGTCGACTGGGACAGCCATGCACTAATGCTTTGGGACTCAATAGTCTCCCTTTTATTCCTCACAGCCAATTTGGGGCTGATAATGATGCTTATAAAGAGTGGTGTGGCTGGTGAGGAGGGAGGGGTCCCGTCACTGCCTCTCAAAAGGAGAAAGGGGCCCTTGGGCCCCACAGGTGAGGATGTCTGAAAACACACAATCAGTCTTATCTCTTGACGCACTGTCCAATGCCTTCTTCCCTATCAGTTCCGTCAATTGCGATCCTGTTTCACCTGCCAGGTGAATAATCAGAATATGATTCAAGAGAGACATTGTTATGCTGCAGGGGAGTCGGTCCAACAGCATCGAATGTTCAGTTGATCAATTATCAAGCCTTCCTTTATAGATGCATTTTTTAAAAACTGAAATGAACGGCTGCTCTAACATTAAAGCATAAAGAATAATTGAAACTCGGACACAATGCAAATATACTGACTCATTAACCAATGAAAGCAGCAGTCTGTCTCTTTCTTTATGTAGCACAGTAACAGAAGACTCTAACAGTTAAACCTGTTACACTAAGACCAAATTCAGGACTGCATTTTATTCTGCATGACAGACTAAATAAGGACTTTACTGTGGAAATGGAACCAAATGACACAATTACAAAACAGCTGATCTACTAAGCAACAAATGATATTTTATATGATATCTTGTTGAATGGAATATTCATTATTACATCACCTGCACAACCTGGTCTCAACAGACATTTTTACTCATCTGACTGAAACAGGATTTCAGAAATCATACATTGTGTTATAGATATAGTTCAACCCTTATGTATAGGAATGATTTACTAATGAACCCAGATATGCAACCAGTGTAACTATGTCACCCAAACCTACACCTCAACCTAAGCCTAAACTTACTCTAACCCTAATCTTAACTGTAACCTAAACTTAACAAAAACTTGGCATAACCTTAAGCATAAAATAACCTAACTGTTACTTAAGGTTAAACCTTACTTTGTCTTAACCTAACCATAACCAAATTAGGTTATTATAATATAATTATTTTTTCTATATTAGTTTCCATCCATATTATTTTATATACTTATTTTATGAGATCTTGACCTGCAATGCAACAAAGCTCTACATCTTTACAGCTTTTTGAATCATAATCTGATTTCCTATTACAATTGGCATTGCATCCCTGAGAGCATTCAACGGTGTTTCATCAGTGATTTGCAAAAACCTTATCCATTTCCGTTTTTTGTTCACGTTGTTTATATTGTTTCAAAATCTCATGAGGAAGTTGCCATACATGACATCAACATTTTGCTATTCTGCTTCATTTATCTTTCCCGTATTGCTGATGTAACCAATATTTGTCCTAGTGTACACTTGAAGCATACGATTTATGTGCTGACATTGTATGATCCAACTGAGATTATGCTCACATTAAGCTGTATGTGAAACGCAAACCCTGTGAATAGTTCTGCAGGTGGACAATGTCCAGTATAGCCCTGCATATAAGAGTACAGAGCACATATCGAGATAACTACTGCAGTATTTTCCTTATTTCTTACTTACTAAAACTTGGGATATAAAAGAGTGGGTGATGAAAGTGATTTATCACAGGTCATTTTGCAGAAGGATTACAAAAATCTAAGGCTTGCAATTCGATTCAATCGTACGGGGAAAGGAATGTCAAACATGGATCTTATTGACTGCATTTTGTAACTTGCATTCACCTGGGTAGGGATGGCAGTTGTGTTTGCTTTATCTTTACTTGTATTTATGAGAAATCAGGTTTAGAGGTCTCTCAGAACAAAATTGAAGTGACAGTATCCATATGATCATCTGGCCTCTCCATTGCAGCTCATTGGGCAGTTAGTCAATTAAATATCCTCCTTACACTCCTCACATGTTTCTGTGAGACTAGTTGCAAAGGATCATGAGCAAGGATATTTACAATGAAAAATTCTTCAAAATACTTGACAGTGGTCCAAAACAAACAAACAAATAAAGAAACAATGTGTAAAAAAACTGAAATGAAATAATGAGATTTCATATTTTAATGAGAATAACAGACACAAATATTTCCATAGGTGTGATGGGTTCAGATGCGAGGTATTCCAGAGGGGTCCATCCTTGCGCCACGTCATAATTTTCTTTCAGGGAAGCATTTCTGCAATGTTGTTCAGGCAGCTGGAGTGTGGGGGCTTTCACTGACATTACCCCAGAGATTGCAGCCAGGGTAATCAGCCCCACTGTTACTGCCTCTATCCCCCACTAACCCCATTATGGCTGTTTGTATTGAATTTAATGCTGATCTCCTCTGTCTGAAAAGTGCAGTGAATTTTTGCAAAATGAGCAGACTGAGACCCTTGGTGTTTCACTGAAGGATAATTGTCCAATAATGTCGATAACATGGCTCCATGCTTGAATTCTATGTCATAGCTTTCAGGAACACATGAATCATAACTAATCATTCTATCAATATTCTTGTCAGGCGACACAAAGGAGGATGAGACTGAAAATAGTTATAATGTCAAAGCATGTGCCAGTATAACAAAACTTTATATGTATAGTGACATCGATTTTTTGGGAAAATGTGAGTGATAAAGATGGCTTAAAGGCGATATTAAATTATTTACATTTTTAATGTATTGCAGCAAGGCACATTAGACTATATTTCATTTCTGCACTGTTAGACAGAAAACCTAATGGGTAATTGTAATGGACAACTCAAGTATTGTGAAAATATTTATATTAAGAGTATTATCAAATTATGATTTTGTTTGCATGTAAACTATCAATGTAAAATGTGTAAATATGAAATATAAAATATGTTGCATGTAACATATCACTGTTGAGATGTGAGGATGTTGAGTGAGTGAAGTTAGATTGTATATGCAATGAATCAAACTCTGTAAATTCATAAAATTCATAGAAAACTGTAGTTCATCCTGGTAGCATTTTAAATGGGTAACTTAATAATAAGTACTTTAGCTTGAGTTTTCCTGTTGAGCAGGTATTTATGTAATTAGATTACTTGGTAGTTCACCTTGGTGTGCAATATGGACAGAAGCATTAGGACTTCAGTTTAATTATTGTTTCTTCTGAAATCAAGGTTACTAAAAAAAGACTTCACGCTCATGTTTATGTGTTTCAGAGAGTCCTATGCTATTGGCAATACTTTTCTACAGAGACTATACAAACTGTGTGTGTAGGATTTAACACTGGAAATGTAAAGCAATATAACAAATAAACAAAACAAAAATACACTCAACAACTTGTTGCTGTCGACAACTCTTTAGGCTGGATGATTTTTTTTCCAACGTTCTGTAAAGCTTGTTCAATCTCATAACAGTTGCTACAAAAGACCTGTGGGCGGAGCAGCGATGGGTCAATTAAGCCCTAATGGGGTCAAATATTTTCTTTATGACCAGTGATTACGTGCTCTCTAAATCCTGACAGATACATGAGTCAGCCTGTTCAAGGTTCTGCATAGAAACTCATGTCACTGTCACTGGTGTCCTAGTATTTAACCTGTCCACTAATAAGTTTCCATGCCTTGACTCTATCATGCTGGCACTTTCACGAGCAAGCATGAAAAAGATTAACGAGCATGAAAGCGCTGGGCATGCATCTTCAATGCAAATGATTCACCTGTTCATTCCTCCAACGCATTGCTGCCATACTGCAAATTATGCCACATTATTTATTTGCTTGGTTGATGCCCACGCCGAGGACAACTTAACACTGCAAACAACTCTACATGGACCATTTAGTCCTCTATGCCAGACACCTCCTTTTAACCTACAACAGGCATCAGCTGCACACCTCCTCTGAATCACTCCTCTGTTACACTGATGAGCTGCTGCTTGGGGGATTGGAGCTGCACAGTGACTTGAAAGAGCACTAAAAAAGATTAAGCCGGCATTCAAGGAGGCTAATTACCAGAGAAAATGTTCATTTCAGTGGACTGGCCAAGAGAGTGTTACAAGATTAATCAGCAAATGAGGCCCCCAGACCAATGTGGGCAGAAAGTCAGATTACTGAGTAGGTTCCAGTGGGGTGGTGAGTGTATACTGGGCTTGCCATTAACAATGTCCTTATAACAAAAATGGAACTGTTTTTAGCTGGCTTTATGCTACACGTTCACAAATGTGCATTATGTGCATTACGTGTAAATGGCAGATAAAACCCACCAGACGTGCCACACGAACTCGCCCACACATTCAACCTCTGATTTACGTGTGACTATCATGGCAGCTCTCGAACACAGCAATATGAAAACATACTTGGCCCTGTCTCTCTTCAGCTCATAGAAAATTCAGAGAGTTCTGACCTTTGTTATCTGCGATCCACTAGTTTTCGGTTGGGGGTTGCCGTCAGAACCACAGACGAACACGGGAAAACAAAAACAAGCTTGACTGAAAGCCATTGAATAAGCACTTCAGTGACTATGCATATTGTCCTGGGAAATTGATTCCTTCCCGCTTCAGTTTATGTGATAGGCAGAGGGCGGTCAGCTCTGTGAAAAGCACGCCTGAGCAAAGTGGTGGTTAGGCTACTTATCATGCTCTCTTTTTTCCACATTCATAATAAAAATTGTTATTTTTAGTTAATCTAAATATCTACTATGTTTCAACAGCTGGATGCACTAGCAAGCTACATGATGCATAGATGTACAACAGCATTATTGCTCTCTCTCTTGTTTTGTTTTCTACAGTATAATATTCAGTCAATAATATCCTTTCTGAAATGTGGACTTATTTACTTATTTACTTAATATTAACAGCAAGGCTGGACTGGCAACAAAATTCAGTCATGAGTATTTATACATTTCAGCCCAGGTTGGTTTTGTTTTGTGAACTCGGGATGTGTGTGTACATTTGGTGGGGAGGGGGGGGGAGGGGTCAGTATCGCTCCTTCACCCTCAGCAACCCACAACCATTCTCAATACTCACAATGGCCAGTCCATCCTGTATAATAATTATTCAAATGATCAATTCATTTTTTCATTGTGTTTAATCCAGTGAAATCAAATATAACACCAGTCTTAGGCATATAGAAAAATCATTAATTAGTGTAGACAGCATATATATATATATATATCATACATATCACAGCACGATGGCTGACTGAAATTGATTTGTTTTGCTGGTTTACAATCAACATTTTGACCACCTCCATGTTTCTAATCTCACTATTCATTTTTATCAGTTTCAATTACTACACAAGGGCAATTTGTCGTTCTTTAATTATATGCTGTCCATTTGTTTCTCTTTATACCTTGTTAGTCTTCACCATAAAGTTTTTATCGGATACAGGACCCCACAGGATCATCATAGAGCAGCACCAAATAGTATGTGCTCTGTGGTGGTCCTGTGGGGTCCTGTCCATTAAAGAACAGGGTGAAAGAAGGACATGGTCATAATGTTGTGGTCGATTACAAGTCAGTAAAACAAATCAAATTCAGTCAGTCACCATACTCTGATGTGATCTCTTGAATAACAACATGCTGCTACATAATAATATATGCACCCCACTGGTCAAAAGATTCACATTAGTTTCAGATATTAGGTGCTCTAACTTTTGACTGGTAGTTTTTATTGGACTATTAACCATCAATCTTTGTTTTAATTGGAAGAATAGAAATACTGACATAATTTAGTTCTTCATCAGTGCTCACAGCACACTGGATATTTGTGGTTGGTGGATTGTTTCAGTCCAATGAGGTGTTTAAACACTCCAGCAGCACTGTCTGATTCACGTGTACCAGTGCAACACACACTAACACACCACCACCATGTCTGTGTCACTGACAGTGCTGCGAATGACCCACTTCCAAAATAATACCTGCTGTGTGGTGGTTCGGGTCCTGATCATTGAAGATCAGGGTGAAAGGAAGTTAACAAAGTATGCAGAGAAGCAGATGGACTACAGTCTGTAATTACAGAATGACAAAGTGCTCCTGTATGGTCAGAGGAGTGTACTAAAATGTGTCTAAAGTGTATAATGAAGGAGCTGGTCATAATAATGTGTTCTGAAGAACAATTGTTCATTGAATTTTTCAACATTTGTTAAAAGATTATTCAGAGATAATTTCCAGCATCATAACACCACATCATTAAAGTGATCTCAAACTGGTCTTATGAACCTGACACTGGGTTCTCATTGTTTTTCAGGAACCTTTCATCAAACTGGCCTTCCTAGTTACCAGTTACATGATCTTTATTCTGTAGTTGCTATTTTGGAGAAGCAAAGTTTTGTCCAACTGTATGTACATGTATATAAGGTGCTTATGACAAAGCATATACTGTATACATCCCATGCAAAAAGTCCAAGAAGTCCATACGACATCATTCCCCCAGCACAGAAAAGAGACAACAGCAATGATTTCTTCTCTCTCTCTCTCTCTCTCTCTCTGTCTGTCTCTCCCCCTCTTCCCCATATCCTTGGTTGCTCATGCAGCCGAGTGGTAGGTGCTTGTTTGTCAAGGGGGCTGAGAGCCTTGTCCATTTTGACATTCACATTCTGTGCGCAGTAATGATCCTAAAGCGTAATTGTTGACTGTCACATCCCAGGGAGCACACAGGCAGCGTGAGCTGCGCCCATTACTGCTGCCCGGGATTATTCCCACAAGACCACATCATTCCCCCCAACCCTTCACTCCCTTCTCTCTCTGCCCTCTCTCTTCTCTCTCTCTCTCTCTCTCTCTCTCTCTCTCTCTCTCTCTCTCTCTCTCCCTCTCTCTCTCTTTCTTCCCTTTCCCACTACCAGTTGTATTTTATCACCATCTTTATCTAGTGCTTAGCAGTCTGTGCTTCTTATTCAGGTTACTAAAGCATTTAGCCAGTGTCAAACTCTTTTACTGTAGCAAGAAGAGTTTAAAAACAGCCCATGACTCGTTGATATATTTGACGTGCTCCAATTGTGGACTGGGTCACTGAAGCTGTGTGCGAGGAAAAACAATTGAATGTAGTAAAAGCCTTGATTAACATCACTGATATATAATATGAAGAAAAATACATAAATAAAATACATACATATATAAAAGTAGATATGAAATGATGAATTTATAATATTTGTGGGCCTCATGCTTTGGTTTATGGATTCCAGTATAGAAAACCATGTGAATAAGACAACATTACTAAATGTAGTTTTGGGATCATAAACAGTTTCGGACCATTTCATATTATTTGTTTTGTTAGGGTTTGGTTGTTTCTTAAATATTTATCATTGCCTAATTGCAAATTGATGCAATTATGATTATGAATGTTTTTCATTTAGTTGGTGAAACAATGCATTAAAATGAAACATAAAGCATATCTAAATATTAACTTTATTCTTTTATAAAGATTTGAGCAGGATTAAGCCCTGGTCACACTGGGTTTCACCATGAATTTTCATTTCAATTCACTTTTCCAGACTGGTCTTAAGAAGAATTTATACATATGTGACTAAAATCCCATTTCAGAAATTATACCATGTGTAATAAATATAGGTTGACTTTCATGCATAAACTGCATAAAAACTAAACAATTTGAAAAGAGAATTTTACAAAGCAACCACTGTAGTCTAAACTTAACCCTTACCCTAACCATGACCTAAATGTAGAATGTATTTTTTTTATTGTTTATTGTATTTTTATTTCCATCAATTAAATCCTTTTTAATTTGTTTTCTAATGTAAAAGCAGCAAGTTTTGACATCATATTGGGAAGTGGAATTTACTCTTTAAGTCACCACTGGTACAAGCCTTCCACAGAATTTGGTGACAAGCTGAGAGATACAGAAGCAGGACTAAAAGTGAAAAAAAAGTGTTATTTTAAGGTAAAATTCAGGTTAATGCTTTTAAAAGGGAATTTTATATTCAGAATTTAAAATCAATTGAAGTTTTAAATAAATTCATTCAGAGGGAGGGTGGCTAATGAAACCAGTTTAATGTGTCTGAAAGTTCATATACATGAAATTGTTATGAACACAGATAATTGATCATAATGAGTCTGCTTAATACCTCAGACATTGTTATATCAAAAAAGTATTTTTGCTTAAAACATATGATTTGCACTCCTTGGTTGCTATTATCTCCACTGAAAAGACACATTTATTGTTTTGTGCAGTATAACATTTCTTAATAAAATACTCCGACTTTGACTCAACATTTGTCCATCTCAACAATTCAATTATACAGATTTTGAAGGTAGATTTTAAACACAGACCTCCTTGGGTTCTGGGTGTTTTTTGTTCTCTTGGGGAAACTGCATCCTGGAGAGATGAGAGGGATGAAAAGCAAAACCTGTGTCATAAAATTATGAAAAGGAGATGGACAACACCAGGTGCGCAAACCTATCAAACCCTCAGCAAACGTGCACGCTAACACTCACACACGCTCACACATACATGCACACAAAAGGGGGCAAAATCATTTTAATTAGCTGAGTGAATGTGATTTGCTGAATGTGGGGAGCTATGCTCGGCGCACATTAAAATTGGTCTAATTTTCAGTGAAAAAGTCCCACACGAGCAGCCCTGGCCATAGTCAATCAAGTTAAAAGCTACGGGTGCTTAATTTGATTTACCAATATAAAATGCAAATGAGGTGATTAAGTGGAGTGGGGAGGCAGAACAGGAGCCTCTTTTAAACCATCAAGTTAAATGTGAACAGACAGTGGACTGGCGGCAGCAAGAATCTTTTAGCATATTCGTTTGATTAGAGCTACAAAAATTTAATTAGTGCAGCTAATTGCTTGACAAATTGCTCCACATTACTGAAAAAGCAAATTTTTTTCTAGACAGTGCAGTTGTCTACCCACCCCCAACCCACCCCCCATGTGGATTTTCAGTCCAAATGGTCCCTGCCAATATGTGAAAAGCATAATTAAATAAATGGAAGATGGCACAACAGTGTCTTACAATAGCAAATGAGATAATGCCTGTAATTAGGCTGCACACAAGTCTATGTCCATATGCTGTGCTCCTCTTCTGCCTCTCTCAGCTACTCCAACAGGACAAATCTAATAAGCTGGAGCTCCTTAACTAGGTGAGGCTCTCCTGGCATGGGATGGGGCAAAGGTGTCACACTTTGCAACAGAAGGAAAGTAGTCTGCATTAAAGCATGCATGTCATAGGTCTGACAAATTAGCCTTTTTCTGTTTCTAATATATTGTCTTAATTGGCCTAAAACATGATCAGATGCTGAAGTACAACTTGGTCAACATACAGTGCCATTTGTGTATTTGACAGGAAACATTCATTTACACTCTAAAAAAAACTATATGTAGCCATAAAATGTATTTTAAACAAAGCAAAACAAACAAACAAACAAAAAATACAAGTGCATTAGAGTGGACCAGAAAGCCTTTTGACACCTAAAACTGTGACATGGACAAATGCAGCTCATGGTCAAAACCATTACTCAAATGGTTCTAGAGGCAACTCTGCCTCTGAGGCAGAACAAATGTAACTGGTTCAGAAAATCACCAATTATAATAACTTATCTATGGCATTGGTTTCTCAGAAGCTGCATAATGGGAAGACGTGATGCCGTTACATGACATCTTTCCGTGTTATCTTGCAGGAAGGTAAAGAAGAAGCTGTGGAATGTTTAGAAGCCAGCTAGCTACTTGTCTATACAGTTTTTTTGAGAAACCAACATCATATGAACCGAACTGCACATCTTTTATGCCGTGAATCTACATATACAACTCTGAGGAGCAGAAAACTCCAGCTACTGCTTATTTATATTGATAATATTCTGAGCCACTTGCATTTGTTCTGCCTCAGAGGTAGAGTGGCCTCCAGAACTATTTTGAGTAGTGATTTTGCACACAAGCTCAAATGCAATGACGACTTCAGGAGTGTATGGAGTCCTTAATATTGGAAAGCAGCACATCACCACCAGATAACGCTCATTATGAGAGTACAATTTGCTATGTGACTGTGGCTTTTCCTAAGCTCAAAAGCTGGGGCTAACAATCTAGCTAACTGGCTTTTACTATTTCCATTTCTTCAAAAACATATGGACTGCAAAACTGAAGGTTACAAAAATAATAAAAATTAGTTATTTCTATGTCAGAACCATTTAAATTAATTTTGAAAGCATTTAAAGCACAAATGGTATTGCATAGCCAGATAACAGAATAACATTTGGGCTTTCCATAGCATTCAAGTCATTGACGGATCACATAAACCTTAAATTTTTTTAGGTTAAGCACCATTTTTGAGGTATTCAGTGTTAAGGCTGTTCTGGAATCAGATTTAATTGTCTTCATTTCATTAGCATCCATTTCTAGGTGGAATAATACAGAATGATATTGGGTGTTGAAGTGGCTTTCTGTCTACTAAATTAGACAGCTCTTGGTAGCTAAGGTAGAGCTGACAGTCCTTTAAGTCTTTATGGCCATGACAGTAATCTAAGGCTAATTTGAAAACATCTAATCTAACCCACAGCAACACCACTCTATCACTCACTCTCAACTGTTTTGTTTAGTGAAGCACCCACTGAGGAGCCTGTCTAAAGTTAAATGTTAAGTTAAAGATTGTGAAGATAAGATTGTAAAATGTCATTTGTCACTTTCTGTTTAACCCCAGGACTCTAAGAACTGTGTACTGCTGCATTTTTCTCATATTTGTTCAAAAACCTGCAATGTTACTGCCCCACGTCAGTCCATGTTTCTTTCTCTTTTATTGTCATTTCTTTATCTCTGAATTCATCCTCAAATGCATGTGTAAAGCATATTGTCTTTAGTATTGGCTTAAAGCTCGAATTAGACTTTCTAATTAAAGGGAAAGTCCAGAAGCAAGAAATACAAATTCTCAGATAATGCTGCTTTAATTAGTGTTTTGATCTATTCACATTTATTATCCTGACTGTTGATTGTTTTATACACACTGTTGTATGTCTGCACTCTGTGTAGTGCTGTTTAATGTACTTGTGTTGTGTTCACCATGGACCTGAAGAAAATTTAATTCCATGGCATTCAAGTTATGGATGAAATAGAGTAAAAATAGTTTACCACATAATTTGATTCTTTAAGCAACATATCTAGAGGTTTTTGTAACGAGATATTAATTAAACCATTAAGATATTCAAGATATTCAAGAATTCATTAAGAGCAAATGTATTAAACTATCATTAGAAGCAACATGGGATGAGCTGCCAAATCTCATGATTATATTATCTGTATTGGAAGCAGCAGTCAACAGTGCTTTTAGCAGCATGAGCCGCAGTCCTGACATTCAATATGGGCCATTACTAAAGAGTTGTTTCAGCAGGTTCTATTCCTTATAATGTTTTCTGAAAGACAGAGCTTCAACAGCTATTAAAAAATGCTGTTTGACTAGATATATACCCGAGCAATCATGTCAAGACATCTGAAGAGCTCACAAAGAGAATGACAAAGGAATTTAGGTGTTTTTTTCATGAAAACGGGTCCAGAATCACTTTAGCATTACTCGCTAGTGCTTTTACATATGGTGTCAATTTAATGCATGGCAAACTGCCACACTTCCAGATATTGCCATCGTTTTGCAATCTATTGTTTAACTCCTTTAAGGGTTTTTAGCACTATTGGAATAACCATGTTCCACCTTGTGTAGTGCCAGCAGCTGCAATTTCAGATGTGAGAACTATACAGTGCACTTTATTGCAGCATTATATGGTAATCAAAACTAAAAGCGATGGCTTTATTATCATTCCAATGGTACACTACTTCAATTCCAGTCTGGAATGTTGCTACTGCGCTATGGAACTTTGGTGGAGCTACAAAACTTTGTAATGCTGTGTAACCAGAATCACATTTGTGTAAAACCCTGTATCCATTTGTGTAAAATCACATTACTTATAGCAGGATTTGTATTTACAGAAGTGGTGTGGAAGTAAATAACACGCAGGAGCAAAAAAATATCAATTCTCCAATACCATAATAATGCTGCTTTGAGCAGTAATGGAAGAGCTCAGCTCTAACCCTGGCTTAGAACACAATTATCAATAATTGTGCAGTTTTCTGTGGATAACTAGATTTAGAGGTTCTTATACTATAGTTTTGGACACACTCCAAGACTGCGATGTGAACACACAGCTTCGTAGTCTGCCAAAATGTGTAAATAAATAAATAAATAAATAAATAAATAAATAAATAAATAAATGAATAATTAAATTAAAATTATTTAAATAATTAAATAAAAACAATTATGGGCCCTATACATATGCTAGACATTGAATATTAGTGCTACTTCAAAGTTGAACACTGAATATTAAAGAAAATATGAACTGTATAAAGTATTGCATTGTAATAAGAAAGTGAAAGCATGTTGATCAAGCACTGGTGGTGAAGATACAGGAATGTCTTCAGCACCTCAGCAACTTGCTTAAAACTGTTTATCTGGCATTATACAGTATATTGATTACAAATGGACATAATTCAAGCCTTTTTTGTTTTAAAGTTGATATTCTCTAAATAGTAACTCAACTCACATATTTAAAATAAAACAGTTGTTGTATTTCTGAACTATACTTTTTTCACTTTACATGCAATGAATACAATGTATGATGATTTGTAATGATATTAGAAGGGAATAATGAACATTAATTCATGTTTTCACGATATTCAAATTTTTTGAGATGCACTTGAATATAGTACGAGCAGCTGTAACCATTTGTGACTGTTAAAGAACTGCTACTTTTACAGCAGAACTGAAAATTAAAGCAGTATTGTGCTCTAATACATTGTTTTTAGTTTTTGTTATCATATTTAAAGAACCTCCAGCATATCTTGTGCAAAATTTCAGTCAAAAAACATTCTTTTTATGCTGCATATTGCCTTTTCACACTTGTTTTAATTTGGCTCAGTAACTGTTTTGCTGAGTGTTGTTGAGATGCTCATCTTTCAGCATTATTTATTCCATGAATGGCCTAAAAGGTTCTGTGGCCTTTGTATTTGCATTTTGAAGTAGTTTGCTTAAACCGTATAATTATTTGCCTGAGAAGTGTTTTGGCTATTATTTTTATGCAGAGTACATCCCAGATCGTTTAGCCAATTTAGACTCCCCTGCTCGTGAACTTTGCATGAGATAAAGATGGCCTGACAGCAAAAAACACTGCAGCTCTGTAAACAAAGGTGGATCAGGTCAACAGTTTCACTTTTATTTATCCAATAATTATTTTATCTCTAAAAGGAGATGAGGTGTGAAAAGTTAAGGGCTTTGACATGAAAGTAAGAGTACCTATCCATCAATTAGATTTCATCTTCACTGAAACCTCTATTTTGTCCTTTGAGATAATTACGATGTTCATCCAAATACGTAGATTTAAGATTCATTCTACTGGAAACAGGGGAATGTTGAACAGTTCATGGAGAACAAGTACAGCAGGGGATGACTTCAAATGAAAGGTGCATTAGTTTTACAATGATAGAAATTATGAGGGTAGACCAGATTGAAAATCAGAATTGGCAGATTTATTGTGAAATAGTAATGCAGAAACATGTGCAAAAGACACTTAAATTAGAAAACATTAGATATGAGATGAAGTGCATTAAAAATATGCTTGATATAAGGATCCTTGATATTAGATCCTTGAATAGCTTAATATTGGGTTGCTTAGGACTAACATGTCGGATTAGCTAAAAGCATAATTAGAAAGTAGAATTTTTAAAACATTTCTTATGGTAAGACCAAGAAAATGTGAAAAACGTGATTCTAGGCTTTTCTTAATATGTCACTGACTGTCAATATGAGCTGTACCCTAACCAGGTTTCAGTCAGTCATCAGAAATGGGAAATTGTGGCAGCTCCGTGTTCTGTCCCTTAAATCTTTATTGTAGATCTCTTGTAGTCAATAATGAGGCTCATAGACAGGCAGATGTCTACCCTCAGTTCTCCTGAGTTTTGCTCTTTGTCCTGCAATTGTGGTGCATCTTTCTTCTTAACTGATAATACCACTCTATTTATGACCAAAGAAAGACTTTAATTATTATTTTATTAATATAACACACACTCTGCAAAGTAATATGAACAAAATAAATGGCAAACAACCTTGCATTAATATAATGTAGTTATTTATAAAAGAAACTGTGCATTTAAAATGGATGTGTAAGTGAGAAAGAGGTCGAAAAGCTTAAGAACAAAATACAAAATGAGAGAACATTTTAGACTTAAAAATGGCTATATCTTCAATTTAAGTATTTAAAAGGGTGTATACCCAGTGTTGTGGAAGGAAGCAATTGTAATCCCTCTGCATAAAGACAGCAAAGGTTCATTAAATGGACCTAATAGTAGACCTGTAAATTTGCTACCAGTCTTGGGCAAATTATTAGAGAAGGTAATGACACATAGAGTACAAGGTTCCTTATCTTAGAACAATCTATTGACTCTCAGGACATATAGGAGAGGACATTCAACATGCAGTGTATTCATTCAGATGAATGATGAGGAAGTTGTCTTGGCCAATTATTATTCTCAATATAGATAACAGATAATAAATGATCTATTATGCTGAAGGAAGAACTAAAGTCAGTAACAAACTGGAACAGAGACAATCAACTCATACTAAATATAACAAAAACTATTATAATTATAATAAACAATTATAACTATTATAATTATTATATCATTTGAAGTTAACATGAAATATAGATGAAGAAACAATTGAACAGGTTTAAGAGGTGAAATTATTGGGTGTCACAATAGACAATAGATTATCACGGGGAAAATTCCATAATAAGAAGACGCACAGAAAACTTTAAAAATGTGATACAATCTTTAGTGCTATTTAACAGACTGCTGTGCGGCAGTGTGGTCAAATGCAGCAACAAAAACAAACAAACAAACAAAAAAAACATTGAACAAAATTACAGATAATGCAGAATAGGGCTGCAAGAATGGCTTTACAGTGCCCATCCAGAACTAGCATAAAAAAAATGCATAAGGAACTAATGTGGCTAAGAACTAAGGTTGAGGGCAGGTGAAGGGCAAACCTTGTGAAACTCATAATGAATACAAATGATCTAAAACATCCACCGTGCTTTATGATCAATTCGAAAAAATAAAAGTGAGAAAAAATAATACTACAACATATAATAGATTTGTGGTAAGAGTAAAGGTGAACCAAGTAAAGCAATAAAACAATAAAGACAACACTGACTCAAGATACAACTTTTCTGAGGATGCAACATCTCCAGTTTTCCAGTGCTGCCAACTCCAAATCTTCTGTCCATCTCTGCCTGTCTCTTTTGTCTTTGACAATTCTAGGCATCCACTTCTTAAGCAAATCCATTCTTCATATTCAGACTCCAGCCTGGATTGTTTTTTAACTGTTTCAGGCTATGCTCCCGTGTTTGTGTGATTCTGTTTCTGTCCACATTCCTAATCCCAGTTTCTGTGCTTGGTGCTCACCTTTCCTGCCTCCTTCACACAAACTACACAAGACAGCCTACCATATCTCAAAGAAGAACTGAAAAACAGCATTTCCACAACATGCTATTTTCCTGTAATGGTTAGGTTTATATTAAGGTTATTGTGAAAGTTAGAGGTAGAGTAAGGGTAAAGTTTTAAGGTTAGGTTTAGATTTTGGTGAGGGTAAGGGTAAGAGCTAAGTTAAGTTTATGTTTAGGTTAGGTGTGGTTTCAGGTAATTCCTTATTGGGTGCTTTGTAACATTGTCTGTTGAAAGGACTAGGATATGATACTATATTAAGTACACATTGCACAAATTCTGAAATGGTCTTTTAGTCACAAATTTACAGCATCCTCTTGATACCAATCAGGGAATTATTAGGTTATAGTTATGTAATTTTTTTTATTATTTTCTGAGTTCTTCTAAGTAATTTTCTATTAGGTAGCCTGTATTTCATCATTATTTCCAACTGTGCCCAACTGTGTGAGGACACTAAGCTTGGTTGGTGCCCTGAGGACTAGTTTGGGAGCCAAACTCTGTCAACAGGTTTATTATGATATTTCTATTAAAGTTTTTGGTATTTTTCTCAATGCATACAAGTTTTCCCAAATATAATTTTACAACCCTAATATACTGTCAAAACATTTGTAACAAACTTATTTAAACAACATTATTTAATGAAACCAGGAGAAAAAAAACTACAACTTGATTTCTTTGATGTGAATCCAGAACCAAGATATAGAAATATAAAAGGCCAGGACTGAGAGGGGAAATCTGCAATTCTGAAAAACAAAAATTACTGTTAGAGACATAGAATGAGCAGATGTTATCACCAATGTTATCAGAACGATTACTTTGTACATGATTACTGTGATTATGAATTACTTTGCAATTTTTACATGATGTACATGAAATTTGGCAATAAATAATAGTGTCACATACATGTAATGTTAGATAAAGGCTGAACAAGTACACATTCCACAATTTTGCAAATAACCCCTAAACAAATGGAAATAGCCCAGTACACCTTTATTTGTATGACTGTTGAATGACATTCAAGTAAAGAAGCTTATATTTTAAAACTTCTATATCTTAAACTTAATTTTGTATCATGGGATGTCAAAATGAACATATGAATGCACTTACAATAAGTTGAATTATGAAAAGTTATATGTAAAAAAAAAAACAGTAAGAGGTAAGAATGTGGTATGGAGCATTCAGTATTCAGGAATTTGTTCAGAAATGCAAACAGACATTTATATATAGCTTACTGCTATTATTAAACGTAACCCAATACCCAAATCCTTTCCTTCTACCTTGCGAATTATTCTGCTATCAATACTAGCTGCTAAAATATTTATTATTAAATATATATTAGACTGGCCAATCCAAAGCATTTACAATCTTGAATTAATGGGAGCTCAATATGAAGGGAATGTAATGATCTACCTATCTAAAAGTAAATGTGCATTCTCAAAAAGAGTTTAATAAGATAGATATCCAGAGCAAATAAATGATCCTGATGCCATTGTAACTATGTTTACACAGCTGGTCCAAATCCGATTAGGCTGTTTTTTGTTTTTTTAATTTGACCTCTATCTGACATATATATGAACAGTTCATGCTCCTAAAAGTCTGCTCTCTGAGGTGAGCAGACTTCTTCTTCGTCAGCATCACAAGAGCTGTCAAGGAGTTTCAGTGGCAGGCGGCTGACCTTATCACCAAGAATGTGTTCGTGTTTGCTGTAAAAAGGTATGTTATTGGGCCATAGTCACTTCTTTGGTTTGAGTTATTGGTTTCTTTAAACGTTGCTTTAAAGCTTTTTATTCTATTGCAGCTTTGACCTCCTGTGACTGTTGGTCATTTAATTTAAAACTTTTGTCATATAGAAGTTCTCCCATTATGCTTTTGGGATTAGTATTTACTTAACAGATTTTAGTAATATTTCTTTAGTGTTATTGTAGTGGTGTATTTTCCAGTAATGTTTTGGTGTGAGTGGCTGAGTGTTTTAGGGTAGTTTTAAGTAATCGCTATTGTATTATTTTATATTCAACTATACTACTTAAATATCAGCTCTCTTTTTTGTAGTATAGCTTTTAAATGATGATTGACACAATGAACAATATATGTGCAGAGAAAATAAAAGCAGTTTATTCATGTATTTGAGTGAATAAATGATAAAACTGACAGCATTTAACCCTTTTTTTAATCTAACAGTACCTTTCTGTGTTGTAACAGGCAAAATACATAAAACACTTTCCTGCAGCAGGGGTAAATGATTATCCGGGTCGCAAAATATCTTCCTTTTTTATACATTGTAACTTTTAAATTGTTCAGCACCATTGTTAGCAAGCTCCAGCCCATGGTAGTTGTCCATGGTCATGCATGGTTTTCTTCACACTCTGAGGGGCACTTCTCCAGGCTGCACCTTGGCTTCAGCCAGATTTCACTTTGCAGTTATCTCACAGTCCTGTGTTAACCTGTTATCTCCAAACAGCTGTCTTGAGCAAACCAAGCAAGTCCTTGTAGCTGCTGCTTGTGTCCCAAACCTCTTCAGCATTTCTAAGGAAACAAAAAACTGTGTTAATATAATCATTAACTGTAACTTAAAATTATTTCACCAGCAAAAAAATGCTCAATGACGGCAGTGATCCGATTCCAAGTATTATGTCTGTGGACTAGAACCATGTTGATGTTTACATATGCTTTTCTAAGATGAGTTCCTTAGAAAAACTGACTCACAGCATTTGAATATGTGTGGAGCATGGCTGGTTTCTATGCGTTGGAATGACATCTTTGACTGTGCTGAAGAACTTTGTTACATTAACTTTTAGAACCCTGGGATAATTTTGCAAAATATTTTCATAGTTTGACATACTTTTATTTACCAAAACATTATAAAGGTATTTATATGAGACACCACACGTTATTCTCAGGAGATCCTGGAATGTCTGATTGTCCTTTATTATTTTCAATATTTATGCATATGTCAGTATTATCCCTTCTCAAGACTTTTATTCTGATATCTGATCACTGTGCGTGTAAAAATAGAGCAAACAGCCCCTCCATTCTCATTTCCTCTATAACCCAATATCTGATTCAATGATGTCTGCATGCAGGTTGAGGATGTACACATGGAAAGTAAACATGCACTGAAAGGCTCCTATGGCATTTAAACAGGGATATAATTCAGTGAATTTAGTTGTTTCCTGAGTTGGATTACTCACTGAGATAGGCCTTGTATGTTCTGTGTATCTCTGATCCTGAGATATGGAGCCTAGAATGTAACTTGTTCGCAAAGTGTGGATCTCAGTTTCTTAGAATTAAAGCTCAATAATATGACTACATGCAGTGTAGATTTCAGCCACTGCTCACACTTTCATGTGTGTATTGGATCTCAGTACGAAAAAATGGAATGACTATTACTTCACTATATACTGCAGTATTTAGACAACACTGCATGTCTGGATTGTTCTCATGCTGACAAGGAAAAGGCATTATGAAGAAACTCAGGTATACCATTCTGATTCTTAGAAATGGAGCTCTGTCCTTTAGGGAAATTACAAATAAAGTAAGAGCACAGTTTCCTATACCATCAAAAGAACACTGACAAAAAAGGTCTGGCCAACCCAAATCCACAGCAGCATCAGAAGACAAGTTTCTGAGAGTCAACAGCTTGTGTTATAGGCAGCTCAAATGACAACGTGTAGTTCAGATTTATACTGGACCAAGTCTCGATTTCAACTGCAGGCTGAGTTGTAGGTTGGACAGGTGGAGTGGCAAAAAATAAATTGTTAAGATGGTAAGAAGTAAGAACTGGGCCATGCAGCACTATTGAACTACTGAAGATATATCGGCATATCTAAACTTTTGACCAGATGTGTATGTCTTCCATCTCACAACGTTACTAGTGTTTTGTGGGTGAAGGCTAGCTTGTGCTTCCTCCAAGACCACAGGTGCTTTTTTTCTTGCCCTTTTTCATTAATGGTGATCAACACTGCAACAGTCTCCACAAGTCACATATTAGTGGTGAACCACTAGACCAGTTGAAAGATAAGTTCACTCATATTTTTTTAAAAATTAGCTGGAGTGTAAATTTACCCTTGTGATATCTTAACATTCTGTATACTGACCTTGTCCTCAAGATAAAAAAATGACCTGAAGACTATTTATGTATCCTGGTGGCTTACTGCTTTAATGGAACTATGAACAAAGGTGATTTCTATAACATTGGGGTTGCTCTAGGAAAATAGCAATTGATTATTTGACAATTTCCAAAAAAAAAAAAGAAACAGAGAATATGATTATAGTGCATTATATTGCATTATAGTGCATTATAGCTAGTGCATTAGAAAATGTGCATGCTGTCCAGTGTTCAGCCTCACTCTCAAGAAACAACTCATACAGGTGTGGGCATTCGTAAACGGTCCTCTGAGGTAACAACACTTCAGAATCAATTTACATACCTCTATCCTATGACTTTTGGCATGTTGATGTATTGTTGTAATGTTTATCTAAGTGGACTGGGTAATGACGGTGTGGGAAACATGTCACCTGTCACTCGGGAACTCCTAGACTGCCTAGAGTACGGAGTGACAGTAGATTGAGGATTTATGATGAGAGACGTGTTTGAGAGAAAGGTGAGCCTGGTACTGCCTTCATTCATCAATAAATGAGCACAGCTGACAGTGGAGAAGCCTTCCGGCAACTGCAAACTTTTGTACATTAGGATACATGAAATCTGAAAAGGAAGCTGCATGTCTTATGTATCAGACACATTTTTTAAGCCTGAGACCAACATCCTGGGCATCTACTTGCCTGATTTTAAATGAAAGCAGGGGATCAGATTTTTGTTCACATTTCACAAGATGCCAACAAATGATAAGGTCAATGTCTGGAAGCACTACCCTGAAATATTCCTATTCACTTCTTCCATTTTGACAAAAAGACAACTACACCAAACCTCTGCCTTAAGCTTCTGCTTGTGATACAGACAATAACTATATGTCATAGAACCAATTGTGGACAACTTGGGCCCAATGGCACCGTGCATTATCCTGCTGGAATATTCAATCATTGGTGTTTTTTTGTCTAAGTGGAATACTGGGATATTACAGGGCAGTGCTTCCAGACACATTGCTTTGCCCTTATCATTCTTTGGCATGTAGTGAAATGTGAGCAAAAAATCTCAGACGAGTAGACTCCCAGGATTTTGGTCTCGGGCTAATTAAAAGTGTTCGTTACATGTACGCCACATACCTTCCTTTTCAGATTTCATATATCCCCTGTCAGTCAGATTTTTTGCATCATAATGCAATCATGAATCATAATTTAGAATAAATAGGTACCAACAAGACAATATGGCAAATAGGTTAACATCTAGAGAAAATAGGCAATAAAAAAGCCAGCGTATTACTTGATTCCTGTACTAAAAGTGGGGGTATGTATGCTCCACTAAACCCATTGTTTAATTGTCTCCCATCACATGATACTACCAGCACTTGCATGGTGAATATCACTGCAGGGTGTTTCCTCCAGGACTTGCAAAGTACCACCATATCTTTTTGAAGGAATGCTGACATGGACAACAATGAAAAAAAAAAAAAATTACTCATTTAAGTTCAGTTTTAAAGACTTGTTAGGCATTGAACTTCAGGTATAGGTCATACAGGCCACCTACTGCTAAATTCCAGGTACAAATACATACATTTTAAGCCCTATAAAGCACAGATAAAGACATTGGCATTGTGTTACATCCCTAGTAATCAGATCCTGGCTAGATAGCTACCTTAGCTGACCTAAATTGCAAATCTATTTGAGTTTGAGTCAAGGGTATGAATTTCACACTGCTGTCGGTGCCCTTGTATTTTGCATATGTGTTCAAAACTGTTTGCTAAGCATGCTATTTTCATTTATGCTATTTTTTTTATTTGAAAGCCATTCTTTTCTGGGGGGTACCTATGTAGTTTTATATGAAAACAGATAATCTAATAGAACAGTATCACATGGTTCTTGGCAATAACAATATCAAATACTTAAAATTACATTATATTGCATTAAATACAAATTCCATATTAAAGTGCAACACCAGCAGCCTTCTAGTCCTGCCTACATTATCCTTGCTCGTTTTGTCTGAAATATGTACAGGTATCTATGAAAGCTGAGACTTTATAAGAAATCAAGTAATTTGCTCATAATTAATATATAATATATAGTAATATAATGTTATAAAGATAAACTATTTTAAAGATGAACTATTTGGATATTTTATCAGTACATCAGCTGTGATCTGATTTGGAGCACAAGTAAAGCTAAACCTTTTCCACAATATAAAAACACCTACACCTTAAAACCTTCTAAACATTCTACTTCTATGTAACTATGTTAAATTAAATAGTGGCAAAAAGAGAAATAATCAAAATACATGCTCAAATATGAGCTTTTACAAACGCTTTTTCCTTATAAAGGAAAATGTTCAGCCTAATGCTGATACTCAGGCCTAAAAAATCTAAGTAACTATAGTGCAATCCTTTTTTCTACTTTATGTAATTAAAAACCCTTGAATATAAAAATGACTAATTAACATCAGTTGAGAAATGTAAATATCATTGGGCTTTTAAACCAAAAAAATCTGGAGCTGTTTATTTGTTTACAAACATGCCTGGATCGTTATGGCAAACCCATTGACCTATTGGGTCAATGTCATTAGTACATAAAACATCAGTACATTTGTTTCCAACAGGATCTAAGCGTGAGGAATCTCTAGATTCTAGCCTAGCTAAGGATATTTTTTGAGTGAACAGCAAAGCACTTTTGTAAGTCGCTCTGAATAAGGGAATCTGCTAAATGCCATAGGGTCAGCATGCTGGCTACAGGCCTCATCCAACATTGCTACTACAGGGTCAGCATGCTGGCTACAGGCCTCGTCCAACATTGCAACTAATTTTTCAAACCAGGCTACTTTGTAATCATATCACATGACTTAAACCTAACCCTTTCCTAAGACTTTTCTGAGAATATCTAGAAAGCAGACTATATTTTGTCATTTACTTTAGATGCATTACCATCTATTGGCTTTGTTTCTGCTACATATTTCAGTAATTAAATTGGTGTAACTCTTTAATGCCAATTGTTTCGGAATGAGTGATATATGGGTGCAATGTGTGTGTATTCTCACCATGTCTTTTCCAGAATAAACATGGCTTCATAGAAGTACATAATGCCAAAATACTCACATTTCATACCTATGGTGAGATTTACACATGGAACAACAGTGTTCACATTGTCTTTATAGTCTGGGTTTAATCATATAATGCAGACATATGAGAGAGTTCTGTGCTTTTCTAATTGAGTGGAACGACATATACTCTTGGGTCCTTGCAAAGACACCAATCCCTTGGTTCTTTTCTTTTGATTTCTGACAATTATTAGACAGTACTGAAAGATAGTTTTACAGTTTTTGTTTTCTCCTTTGCTGCTATAATCTGACTGTGAAAGCTTTCCACAACATTTTGAAAGATGGCAATGGGGTCAGCCTGGCTTGAATTAAAAATGATTAAATTTTTCATGCATTGTTGTTATTCCCAATAATTCATGTACCCCCCCTGTGCACTAAGCTCTGGAGCCACTATAGTAGTTCTAGACAAGAGGAGAGGGACAAATCTGAATAGATGTCTGGGCACAATAGAACCATCTTTCAGTACTGTCTGGTTATTGACAGAAATCAAAAGAAAAGAACTATGGGCTTGGTGCCATTGCCAGGACCCAAGAGTATAGATTTCTCCTCTCCATTTGAAAAAACGTGTCCAGTTTATTTGGTAATGGCCAGGACAAGAACAATGTGAATACTGTTGTACCATGTGTAAAACTCTGTAACTATGAACTGTGAAACAGTGTTTGAATGATGTCTGTATACTGTGTTGATAATTGGAAGTAAGCTTGAATGAAAATCTTAATTCTTACCACTTTTACATTTGTGCTTATTTTACTGAAAGATGCATTTGCTGTCTAACCAATGAAAAGCATGAATTAGGTTCCCAATATGTTCATCCCATATTTTATTTGAGGATTATGCTACAAACTACTTATTGTATGTAATGGTTCCTACCAGTGTATAACTATGCCAATGTATCCCACTATTAGCAATATTGGATTGATTATTAAAAACATAGTACTAGTATCTTAATATATTGATAATATATTAACTCCTTCCCCATGATATGTATCTTATGTATCATACTCAGCCCTATACTGGATAGTCCAGCTATCCAGTTGGTTCATTTTGGAATGCTGCTTTGAGCTAGCATAACTACGTACTTCCTGCATTTGGCTTCCTTATTTACCACCCTTCCCCAGGAAATCTCATCAGGCACAACAACAGTGACAGTGCCAGAATCAGATTCGCAGAGGTGCTGTAGGTGTTTTGAATATGTATAGCTGTTGTGGTTGCATTTGAAGGTAAAAGACAAGTGGGTCATGGCAGCAGGCAATCATAATGCTAAAAGATATTTCTATCATATTACAATAAGGTATTGTAATCTGATTCTGAAATCAGCATCTTCAACATTAGCCACCAACACACAAATCTGCTTTCACCTCAGCTGTAGCTATATAGCCATAAAATCAAAACCACCTCCTCATCTGATATTCCCTTGTACAATAAACACCCCTTTAGTAATTGCTTGTTAATAAGAAACTATAACACTGCAATTCCTCAATTGTGAGCAGTATAAGAGCTACGTGCCTGATACACACAAGTGAACAGAGCCAAAGAAAATAACCAGCACAAAGTGCCATACGAAAAAGCAAAACCAAATGGATCAGCCCCTAATTTAACTCATCCATGTGAAAACAACTCAGTCCATCCTATCAAAGAAGGGAACATAAAGAACCAGACACCAGACCATATCAGCTTTCAAACCCCATGAGTGGTTATTTTGTTCATTTTTATGCCATTACAGCCATTTCACAACAGGTAGAAAGTTTTTTGGGTGTACAACAGCAAAAAATAACAAGCAAAACTAAAGTAAGGAAACCAAGAAGGGCTACAGCTGTTGGAAATACAGTGGCATTGAAATGTTTGCAATGTTGCAATGAATTGTATGTATAAAAGTGGGCATAAAATGATTTCCAAAAGAAAAACATTTAATATAAAATGTTCTTTAATAAACAAAAAATATGGATACTCTACTTGGTCAGTATTTATACCTTTAATTCATAAATTGTCAGTGAATGGTAAAATAATGGGACTGTGGGTGCCTTTTGAAGTAGTCGTAGTTATGGATTTTGAGCTATGTTTAAAATCATGAAATAATTTTAAATGTCAGCTTTTTTACTCCAGGATATGATGTTGGATTCAATTAAATGTTTGCTGGTATTTAATCAAATCCATTCTTCCCTGTTCAATTGAAGTGTTTCCTGTGCCACCGTATGCAACACAAGCCCAAAGCACGATTGATCCACCCCCATCAGTTGGATAGGTGTACTTTTCATGAAATGCTACTAGTACATTCTTATTCTCCAAACATACCTTTGCTCATTATTTCCATAAGTGCTATATTAATTTAATGGGACATGTTTCCAAAGTGCATCAAGCTTCTTTAGACATTCTTTTAAAAACTTCTGATACTAAATTTTGTTGCGCGGAGACGAATGGTTTTCTTCTTATGACCCTTCCAAATCTTTAATTAAGAATTAATTAATTAATTCTGGTAATTCTGAAAAACCTTTAATATTAAGTGGGCAATTTAATATACCTTCAGTCCTACAAGCTTGGACATCTTTTAGACCTCAAAATGACATCCACGATTCCTATTAAGTGCCATTTAAAAATAAATTACAGTTGTAGGACATGGCTTGTGATTTAGTGATCTGTCCATCTTCTGCTCGTAAAACAAAAGTTTTAGGAAGGAGGTAGGACATCACCCTATAAATCATTTTGTAAAATAATTTTGTGTTATTTTTCATGGTTGGACTTGGCCCCTAAGTTTCAGTAATGATAAATGTTAATACCACAGCATGCAGTGACATTCTGTTTCAACATGGCAGTGACCCCATGCTCAAAGCAGGGTCTGTAAATCAATGCTGAGTTTGGTGAGAAAGAACTTGGCTGGCCAGCACCTGACCTGATCTCAACTACATTCAACACCTTTGGGATGAAGTGAAATGTAGGCTGCAGGCCTGCCCTAATGACCCAACAATAACGTAACTACAAATTACAGAAATTTATTTTCTAGTTCCCAAAATTCATTTGACCTTTTCTCTCTCTATGAGTAATAGGCATAGGTTCCTACACTGCTTATTACACACAAATGATTTTTACTGTCCGCAAACTGAATATATCAGACACCTTCACCACTGCACAACAAAAAGAAAATTACAGGTACCAAAATCTTCTTTGTGCTTATCTATGTATATAGCTTTTTAATGCCACAAGAAATAAAGGCAACCAGTAGCAGTTACTGTAACTAGTAACTGTTGATTTATCATACCAAAAACTGTTTATACAATGTCATAATAATAGATGCACCCAGAAGGAATCAGCTGATAGAAGTGGAACTGGTTTGACATTGTGAGACATGCGATTGATTCAGGTTTCACACCCACACACCACACGCCAGTCAGTCATTATCTTAACTGCTTCATCCTGGATAGGGTCACACTTAATCCAGAGCCTACCTGGAATCATCAGGTGCAGGAAAAGAATATGCCCTGGACAGGGCACCAGTCTTTTGCAGGATATCACACACACACACACACACACACACACACACACACACACACACACACACACACACACACACACACACACACACAAAGTAACACTCACACCTAATGGTGAATGTAGCATGGTCAGTTCACCTACCATGTGCATTGTTGGGAGGCAGGGGGAACCAAGAGTACCCGGAACACTTGATGTAAGCAAAGATGTTCCTTATCACTGTACATGACTGTTGTATTGGTAGCATCCTATGCAAGAGAATTATGCTTTGGAGAAGAGTTCAAAAGTAATATGAGCAGGAGAAAAGGTTCAACAGGGGTTGCATTTTAGGGCTCCAGGAAACAAGATGGTCTTACTGGCACATTGTGCACCAATATCTGTGGATGTTACCATAGCATGGTGTTAGTGGCACTGGATAGAAGAAAGCATGCACCAGTGACATGAAGGATCTGGGAAATCTAAACAAACCACAGATAGAGAAAACCAATGTATTGTGCAATACCTTTCCTTATAAACACATCACAGTTGTCTGCAATGGTGTTGTCCCAGACAGTCATGGAATCACTCAGAATGGCAGCAGGTCATTTTCAATGATGAGTCCTGCTTTTGTCTTGGTGGAGTTGACCAACAAATCCATGTGTGTGCTATTTTATCAGCCACATGGACAGATCTATTCCTGAAAATATGCTATTGGATATGCTATCAACCCTCCACCCCTGCACACTATTATGGACTTCTACAGCTCAATGCCAAGACGTTTAGCATGTTATGTTAGGAAACATGGTGGCCCGATGCCATACTGAGAGACACTACTTCTGTATGTGTAGCTCAATAAATATTGCCCATTTCATTTTTAATCATTTTTCTTCCTGCTAACCTGCTAATCCAATACTTCCCTCTGAATGCAATATTTTTTCCCTGATGAGTGTAACAATATAGGCCCTACTCTAGAATATAGTAAGAATATAGTAAGTCAATTTCATATAGTGACTCTAAAAGGCTATTTGTAGAATTGACTTGTTTATTTCTTTACTTGGTGAATATGAACCCCTACACTGCCGGTGACCTGAAGCCAGTTCGATTCCTTTAGACTGAAAAGCACTGGAACATGCAATGTGCTGTAGCTATATTAAAAATAGTGAAACTAAATCTGGAAACACATGCTTGTTCTAAAACTCTCAAAATGCTTTAGTAAAATCACCTGCAATTTCTCAATTGGTCCACATCTGTATTTATTATATTGGTCCTTGAAAGTAATGCTTTGTTCCATTCACATTCTGAAATGGCACCCTGCATACAAACTAAAAGACATGTTTTATTAACATACAAGTATTCATGAAAACAGACATAACACTGTGCCCCCTGGGAGCAAAGTAAGTCCTTATTAGTGTAACCACCAATTACTCTCATCCTATGCCTGAAATGCAACTTGCTGCTTCTGAACGGAAATAGATAGCAGCTTTTATTGAGGCAACAATTTTGTGTTAAAACAGTGATGAATACAGAATGAGTTCAACTCAGTTTTGACATGGAGGCAGGCTTGATCTAATTTATTCCAAAGGCACTTGAAGTATGTTCGGAAATTGTGTATCCCGGTATGGAAATTTGAAAAACGTTTCAAACATGGCTTTCTTTATGAACCTGTTTCTACGGATATGGAATTTGGTCTGAATTCTGAAAATTATTCACAGAAGATGCCAAGCAGTGAAGGCACTGTAATGTGTCCTATTTGTGTGCTGTAGTTCCCTGAGAGGAAAAGGTTCATTTTACATTGCAAATACTCTGGATTTGGTACCATCTTAGTTGTTTGGCAGCAGGCTTCTTTAGATGCAGGGCACGCCATGAAAATCCGAATGTACAACAAATACGATTACATTTTGTTTTACATCATCCAAGACCTGGCTTCCTGTAGGTGCCTGCTTCAAAATCTTGATGCTGGCCTAAAAAGCCATTGTTCTTGATGGTATTAGTCAAAACCTGATCTGAACCAAGCATCAAGTACAGCTTGGCTTGAACCACCATCCCTCAAGATGCATGGAAGGCAAGCATCCAAACATAATCACACGAGACAATAATGACATGAGACTTCAATTTGTGATATTTTGAACTTTGATGGTATACTAGTGTTATTCCATGTTCTCCATTGGTCTGTATGGGTTTCCTTTGGGGACTCAGGTTTAAACATTGGATATCAGGTGAATTGACTACTCCAAATTGCTCTGGTGTGTGAATGTCTGTGTACCCAGATATGGACTGGCACTCTGCCCTGGGTGAACCCTCTTAGTGCTTGATGTAGTCCTCCAGGTGGATGGTGGAGAGTGCGCTATAAAATTCTGGTAGATGCTGCATTGACTCTGGACTTGATAACACACAGTGGATCAACATCAGAAGGTGACATGATACTCTACAGCTGTGGAAACTCCACACTGGACTTCAGACAACTTGGATTCTGTGCCTCTCCACTCTTCCTCCAGTCTCTTCTAAAAAGAGGACATTGGAGCCCTGAACAATAGTCCAGGTCTTTGTCTCCTTAGCCCTGGTAAGACACTTCTTATGTTGTCTCTTAAAGCCCATTTCCTGGATAAGTTCATGAATCAACTGTTCTTGAAAACCCTTTCAGGATTGGGTTCATCCCAATTAAGTGCATGCCTACAAAGAAAAAGAAAAACATTACAGTGAATGTTGATTAATAAATAAACAATACATTATGAATGTATCTGTGAGTAAGTTTGCTCAACCATTTCCAAAGTTCTCCTTGAAGAGGTCCAGCATTATCAGATGAGCTCCTGGTCTACTAACTATGTTCTTCTTAGTAAGCTACATATCAATAACTTTCTAAATAATAACTGATGTGTTCATGTTATTCATAACCATATTAATACGGATTATGAAGTTCAGAACGTCACCAACGTCTGGTGTTAAACCTATGGAAATTGCTTTATAATGAAGATTAAATCCATGTTTAACTTTCATTTTATCAATTGAATGCTCTGCTATCGTCTACCATTCATAACATAAATAGCATTAACATGAAACCAGTCAGAATTGGTATCATTTGCTTGTATTTAACTAATCAATGTTATAAGCATTGAAAAGGTAATTTGACCAATACAAGCAAGTCTATTTCACCCCAAATGATGGTTTTTACACTTAGAACCTGAGTTCTGCACTTTGCAGACAGTTATATGCTGTTTTCTATCTTAATATCTCAGGATCAGTTTCCAACTGATCTAAATGCCATTTTAAATGCCAAGGGTGTCTTTCAGTGCATGTTTACTGCTCTGTCCATGTGTGCATGTAGACTCCCACTGTTCAGCAAGAGGGGATGGGACTGATGATATCAGTGACCCAGATATTGGGTTTTATCTTGAAAACCCTATATCTGCTAAGTGTGACTGTGTGCCTATTAATACAATTTTTTTGACAAACTAAGAAACTACAATAAAATTGTCCTAGGGTCCTAAAGGTTAAACAGCACACCAGATCACATTCATAAAAGGTCTCGCCTTCATCTCATTGCATAAGGCTCATGTTTCAGTGAAAGACACTGGACTCCCAAGTGGTCGTGCACACAAACCAGCCAGTTTTCACACCACTCACTCAAACAGCAGTAATGATCTTTCTTTTCAAAGTTCTTAAGTTCTCAACACACCTCATGTCACAGTAGAGCTTAAACATGCTATGTTTTGCCTCCCCTGGGTCTCTAATGTTGCCTTTAAACATGGATAGACCAAGAATTATTCTGTAGGTTAACATTTCAATGAAACAATAGAAAGTGTGCCTGGTCGTAGCATGCAGAATAGCACTGCATCTGCTCCTAATGACAGGCAGTCATTCTCTGACGCAAAGCAACAGTTGAAAGAAAGAGATACTTCCAAGGAGCCGAAACAAGACACACAAGCTGGGACACATGGGATCAGCTTCTAGGCATGAAACCCTGCCGTACATCTGCATACAATGGACAGGGAAACACTATCAAACATCAGTCACGTCATGTTTAATCAACAAACATATTTCAGCTGTACAGCCGTCAGGTTAGCCTCTGTCGGCAGGTACACACACTTTGCTCAAGCAGTCGCCAGTCGCTGGCCCGTGACGATGGCAAGGGCCTATATATAGACCATGTATCCATGCAAGATTTATAGGATGTGCATAAGACGCCAGGCTATATGTCTGTGGGAGGCTGATCTTTCTCAGCCAGGCTAATGATGACCGTACACAATAGTATATGACTTAGTCCATTAGGGAGTGTTTGTTACCTTTAAAGAGCTTTTCAGACACACCGCACCTCAGATCAGCAGCAGTGAAAAGTGATGTTTACAGATAAACAATGTGACCTGTTTAAGTGAACCAGAGCTGAGCAGACACAGTAGAACTCATTTACTTTACATGTCATTTGTATTCATGAAGGGATAGAATGTTAAACACTGATGTTGTTTGTAGTTTTAACACCAGTTTTTAATTATACGAAATCCAAAATTTCAAAAAAGAATAATATGAAAATGTGTACATAAACAAACAAACAAACAAAAGTTTTGTGAAATCTATGGAATGGTACGTCAAGTTTTACAAACCAGCTATAGTTTTTAAACATCCTGTTAATTGGTTTTAAATATCTAAAAACATTTTATACTAAAGATAAGCAACAAAATTAGCATTTACCAATGTAAATTTCAGTATATAAGTATGTTGTAATAAAATGTAATCATTTTTACACAATTATTTTCAGAAAAATGCTAATTGCGAAAAAGCTCATGAATAATTATAGCCATGTTTTTCAATGACTTAGCTAATAAATTGTGATTTCATGACTTTGATTCATGTATTCACTGGATCTGACTCATATAAATATTTTAACATATACTTTTAAAGAATTAATTGGCACAAAATCTTGCTGTGTACTAAGCTGAAATTCCACCTTAAATGTGTTGAAATGTGGAGTTATATTCTGGCTTCTGTAGCCTTTTGGGCATTTAGGGTCAAATGGCTAATTTCAAGAGCCTACTCACATACTTACCTACCTTCTAAATCAATTTCTTTAAATTAACTTTCACAAATGTGTTTTATATATTAGATTAGATCAGATTAGGTCAAATTAGATGTAATCAGGAGTGTGTTCAAGAAATAATGTTTTGCTTCATCTTAATCATTTTTAAATATATTTGGGACATAACACTGCAAGTAATGCATTTTATTCAGTGACAGATATGAATTCTAGCTTGACATTTGTTGCTTGATGCGGGGTGGTGGTAGGGGAAGTAAATGCACATGTTTGTATTTTGGCTTGGGCCCAATCCTCCCTGGTCCCATGTCCCTGCCAAATTTTCATCTCTTCATGTCTTGTGTTGTTTACCTTTGAAGCCTCGTTCATACTTCACTTCCCTTATCGTGATACTTATCTTAGGTGTTAGTTTATGATAAAATCATGTTTACTGCATTTTAACATTTAATAAACATCATAGGAAATCAAAAGGATCAAAGCTTACTCAGAAGAGATTCAGAAGTTAAAAATCAGAGACCACATCACTCTCTTGTTTTGAATAATTGTCAACTATATATGAAAAGTAAATTCAAGATCTATTTGGATCTATTTAAGATTGTTCTGATTCTGGATCACCTTTCAGATATAAGCACATTTCTGACACTGACCACATTATACCAAAAGGTCAGGTTGGTTTTGAGTCTAATATCTTCTGATGTTGCTCATGTTTAGACTCAGGGATGGAAAGTTGTCCATGCAGCCTGAGTGCACGCTGTTGTTAAAGAAGAAGTAGGACACACCAACAAAAACATACTCAAACTTATTTCTAATTTTATAGATTCTACTTCTCACTAAAATTGTTATTCTGATGATATAACATCTAATAAAATATTTATATTAAATTAGAAAGGACTTTATACAGAGGCATTTCACAAATGAGCTCAGATGATTGGACCCCACTATGAATTAATATTCACCTAAAGCTCTTACACAAATGAAAAGGGTGAAAATCCAGATTAATCACAGCTTGATTTGTCAATTTTAATTCCTCTAATTCCTTGTGGTTTAAGGTTTACTACAATGTCCAAGCTGGAATTATAAATATAATCAAAAAGTATATTTATTGTTTATTTGACAAAGTCATGGGAAAATGTAGAACTTGCACCTGTTTTGAACAAATCATTCAAGCATATTTTTATGTAACAGCAGAAATGTTTCTAAATGTTTAATTTAGAAAATTATCCACAACTAATGAGAAAACATTCAGTGGAATCCAAAAGTCTAGGACCTTCAAAAAATTATTTAGTTCTAATTTGATTAATTATTAATTATAATGTCAGCAGAACATTTTGGAAGTAAAAAAAAAAATTTTAACATGAATTGCAGAAGATCTTAGTATTCCCCCCCCTCCCATTGCCTTAATGACAGTGTACATGTGAGGTACAAAGATGCTGCAAGTTTGTTTTTACAGTCTCTGATGAGCAGATCAGGTCTGTTTTAGAGGCATCTGAACTTCAAAACAAGAGATAAGATCTGACTTTTTTGTACACTGTCAAAAACTGGCTTGCATTTAGAAAACATGCAGAAAATACTGTACAAATTTATTTTAATTGATTTGTAATTGACTTGTAATGATTTTTGTTTATACATTTTAAACACCATAAATGCAAAATGTTTATATTTTATAAATATAAATGTTTACTCTAAAACAAAGTTTAAATAAAGCGTTGTTCCAGAAGTGTGGAGCCCAATACATTTGTACACAACATATATAACTTCAGTTATTTATTTAACCTAATTTCTTTAAAAACAATAATAATAATAAAACTGTGTAATGTGTACAACAATAGAATTTAGAATTTTTTTTAACCTAACCACCCGTTTGATTTTTTGGCCTTGCCTCAGCCCTCCATATGCAAGTATTGCATTTTGTTAGCCAAGACTAAACGTTTGGACACCCCTGATCAGGGAGAAATACCCTACCATTTATCCAACTCAGAGGAGGTATAAGATGTGACACACTTGTAACCAATTTGTACAGGAAACCTGTGTGTCCACAGAGGCAATTAATGGAAACCAGAACAGTGAACTTAAATATCAAAACCGGTTAAGTCCACAACAGCTCAAAGCCACCCCTGATACACTAGAGAGGCAACCCTAGATCCAGACGGTGTCATAGTGTTTTTTATACTCGTTCTTTGACTCAGTGGCGTGGCCTCTGTGGCTTTATGCAGTGACAATATAGGTAGCGCGTTCTTCAATGGAGCAAGCCTTTGGTGGGATATCTGTTTTTAAGGGTGAATCCCACCGCTCCATTGCTTCTACCATATCAAGTTTAAAGCAATACACAATATAGGGTTGGGTGGAGCACAATGAAGTACATTTTTTTGCCAGGTGAGATGTAGCTTCAGGGGGAGAAATTACAGGGTTGTACTTTGACTGGTTCAGGTTAAGGAAATTGAGTGCTTTCTAAATAGTTTTAAAAGTTATACATTTTTAAAAGGCCCACATCACTCTACACTACAATTTGATGAGGTTTTGAATGTTTCAAAACAATTTAACATTAACATAAGTTCTCTACTCTTTTTTGAATGAAACTCAAATGCAGCCAGTCAGCTATTCATGTAAAAAGTAATTATGCTTGTTGTTAGTTTAGAAACAAACACGTTACATGTTTCTAGTTCATCTAAAAAAATGAATATTGTGAAAAGGTCTGCAGATGTGTAGGCAAGTCTGATCCTGGAGTGCCGTTTTCCTGCATATTTTACTGGTTTCTCTCCTCTAACAGACCTAACCTGGCAATTAATAGGTGAGTTGAATCAGGTGTGCTTGAGCAGGAACCTGGCATTCTTGGTCCAGGTCTGCTGACGCCTGTTCTCAGTGATGAATTGGCCAATGGGAAAACCATGACAAATCCTGGTGGGCTGCTAAGGGTGTGTACCAATCAAATATGACCCAAAACCATCCACCTTCGGTTCACAAAACAGAACCATTTGAAATGGAACCCCCCACCCCACGCCCCATAGTCCTCTGACAGCCTGTCATTCAATGTTATTCAGTCTCTCTCTTGATTGAATCAAAAATAAAACTGTTTCCAAAATAAACCTTCACACATGGTCAGAAGAACATGATCAAATTACAATTGCAAATTACATATTACAGCTGCACCCATCTATATAAAATACTACTACTACTACTACTACTACTACTACTACTACTAATAATAATAATAATAATAATAATAATAATAATAATAATAAATGAATAGAGTAGAGTAGAGAATAAATAGAGTAATGTAAAGAATAAGCAGTAGAAACATTTACATAAACACTTTGAATAAACAACATAAACATTTTGAATAAATGGTGATAGGGCTTAGGCTTTCAAAAACATCAAGTCGTTTAGTCTTATTTGACTTGCCACCCTCTTGCCACCCTCTGGCTTGGACTCCCACCACCACACAATAGCATCAGTGCTGGAAGGGTGAAGGCTAGTGCATGCTTCTTCTGAGAAACATGAATCACCACTGCATCTTCTCAAACTGCTAATACAACATCAATGGGCTGAATGCACTTGAAGGAGAACTAATGCTAAATGTTAATTCTGTTACAGCAGCTAAAAAATGTTCATGTAAGCACGCACTCTGCTGAGTGAAGAGTGGAAAGTGAGGGTCATCCTAGCTATCCAGAGAGAGCAAGGCCAATAATGCAGTCTTGGACTCCTGTCACTGGAGGTTGTGGCATCACTAGTGATCAAACTCACAATCTATTGATGGATCATCATATAACATCCCACGTTAGATGGGACACCAGGGACACCAAGGATTCTTGGAGTAATGTCATAGAAGAGCCGTTTCCTAAAAAATGTTCTCAAGGACCCCTAGTTTTCTTGATATGTTCTACAGTTTTCCTTTATTCATATGGATTGTGAAATGGATTGGAACAAATGTTTGGCCATCTAGAGGACCCTGAGAATCTAGGTGAGAATCTCTTCCCTAAATCTTTGTTGGCTGGTCTTTTCCAGAGTTTTGACACAAGATGATGTTTTTTTTTTCCTCTTGTGTAATCAACCTTCTTTATTCGTACAGCATTGTTAGACTACTAATCAAATTTATTAGTACCCCATAGGCATTTCAAAGAATCTACTGGCCAATTCTAATAGTTTCAGTGAACAGTCAAATATAGACCTACACCAGGCAAAAAAGACAAAAAGTGATACAGGTTTTACTGAACTCAGCAATTCAGTAGTAGTTTAGGTTCTACAGGGAAATGTATGACTTGTTTCATGGGGAAAAAGGATCATATATATATGATCTATAATATATATGATATATATATTAACAGAATACATATAAAAAGAAATTATGTGGCACTAACTGTAACAGTTTGTCTTCATCTTCTTTCCTTTCTTGTCTCATCCTGCCTTTGAGTATGCTCAGTAACAGCTGTTTGTCAGCAACTGCCCCTGGCTGGCGTCACTGACCCCCATGGTAAAACACTCTTTTCATGGTCAGGTGGCTCAGGGAGAAACAGTATATCAGCCACATAAACCACAAGAGGTTTGAATTGAGGACAGGACAGTTAAGAGAGAGAAGGAGCGAGAGAAAGAGTGGAATTCAGGTGGTGCATCTCGTATTCTCATCCGCTGCTGAGGGAGAAGAAAGCCCCTTATGTGAGATTCAAAAATGTTCGCCTCCAGCAACCTCCTCCATTCTTGATCAGAGCCCCATGTGTGTTATCTCAGTGGTATCACCTTTGCCTTTTTTCCCATAGCGGCCAGCTGACCCATGCAGATCTGTTCAGTGTCTGTTTCTGCTGATCATCTGCCACTCAGTGGTTATCATAGAACATTTATCTCTGAATGCTGGTGATAAAATGGATGGCTGTCCAGTCTGGGAATTGAGGACAGTAAAAAGGAACAAAAAAAGAATGGTGGATGGGGGGGTGAAGGGAGGTGGGAGGTGGGAAGTTGTGCATTTCCTATACTGTATGGTACTGTTCATAAGGGATGAGTTAACTCAACTGCATATGAGAATTGACTCAATCATTCAATCAATTATTTTTGCAGCATATTGTTTCCACTTGTGAAAACAAATAATATTGTTTTTCTACATTCTAGATATTCCTGATTCTCCCATGGCATATTATTATTATTATTATTATTATTATTATTATTATTATTATTATTATTATTAATTAGTAATAATAATAATAAAATAATAATAATAATAATAATAATAATAATAATAATAATAATAATAATAATAATAATAATAATAAAAAGAAAAAAATGGTATCATGTCCAGTACTGTAATTACAATGAAGAATAGATTATCTAGACTTTCTAGCTTTTAATGGGGTCTATTTTGCTTGAAAACACCTGGTATGTTTACGTAACGTATCTCTTGGAGGTATTAAACTCTACAGTCTGGTTCCTATAGTTGCCAGTGTAAACAGTGATCACTAAACTTACCCTAAACCCATCAAAACAATCGGTGTAACTTTATATCTTTACACCAATTTAATTTTGCATAAATTGTGAAAGAAATCTGTGGAATTTCTGTTAAACAAATCCACATCATTCTGAGGACATGGTTCTTCTCATTATTGTGAATAATTATTTATGCCTATTATTTTTTTATTTGTCAGGTTTTTAGCATGTTTTCTTCACTGCTGAAAGTTATGGCCTTGCAGTCAAATCATCTGTTCAATGAAAAATAAAAAAGACAGGCTAATTTAGATAACAGGTTACTATTAATTCACAGGCCTAAAACTCAATTTCAGGTTTACAAAGGACTGTGATCTGCTTTAGGCCATGTTCACTTCTTCTTTTACTATTACACTATTACTATTTTACTCTTACTATTGGTGATATTTTCACTGTTACAAATGTATCATAGTGGTGCAGGTCATGTACATCCATGTAGACCATGTGCGGTTTTCACTAGTGGCATTACACAGGCCTATCGCAGAAACAGCTGATTCTCTCTTATGTCATTATGTCTGGTCTGTAGGGTGAGAGGTATTATGTTTACATGAACTGCTGCTGCAGTTTTGTTTTTGTCCTTTTTTACTGTACTGAGTTACTTTTGTCAATACACAAGCCCAAACTGAACCTAGGACATGTAATTACAGAACCACCGTGATACATCTGTAACAAATTCCCATGAGTCAAATGATTAATACACCTATTAATAATGTGTAACTACACAGATTTTAAAGACATTCAAAATATTATTAATTCAAGTTATATAACTTTAAAATAATTTGCATAAATACACTTTCATAAATAATACAACACTGGGCACATATAGCAGCAAGTCATTTAAAGGCTTTGGGCAGCATCAGCCTGATGATACTAAATGAACAATGAATTTATACCAGAATCTAAATATATCAGTCCATTAACCTTATTGTTATTTTGGCTGGTCATTTTTGCAATTTTACACAGTAAATTGTTGCTGTCCATTGAAAAACCATGCATGTTCAAAACGGCAAATTACAAGAGAAGGCAAAAATTATCTTAACTTTGAATGGATGCTAATATAAAAAAGCCTTATTTTATTAATGTTAGATTAGTTCTATTGGCTTATTCTTCCACAATTATTTACACGTTGTATAGAGCAGCTACAGGGTTCAAAATATGCAGAAAACTAAACACAGACAAAAATGAAGATCCATGCTTTTCATTGGACAGCTGCAAAATATGTGAGCCATGTCAGGGCATTCATAATATATTTGAATCCTTCTGCTACACTTTTATTGCTATGTGTTTTCCGTGGCCATTTAGTCTGTATAGTGGGAGATTTGGGGTCAGAGCTGCTAATAAAAACACACTCAGCCAGTTTGACCTAAAGAATAGGCCATAAAAAATCATGACCACTGCATCCTAAGTAAAATATTTAATACGTACCTTCGCATTGCATGGAAATGAGCTACTGAAATACAACCCACCCAAGTGAATGATAAGAAGCGGAGATGTGTATCGACCCAGCAGTGAATATTAGCTCATTAGTATTGATGCCAGGAGAACTGTTATAATATAGACTCTTCAGTCTCTTTAGTCAGCATGAGCAGCAGGTTACTGCAAAAGTCAAAATCCTTGGACCACAACCCTTGGGCCTGGGTAATTAGCAAACTAAAAATAGGATAGTGACACTGAATTGACAGCTGCAAACTGAGGCCTACAGGTTTGAGCTTCTATATAGTACTCAAATACAAGACTAGACTTAAAACTGATTTAAACCTGGGAACCCCCCCAGAAAGTTAATATTGTAATGTAATGCAACAAAGTAAAGAAACACCTGATCCTTGAAACTGATATGCTTAGCATAATGCTCATTTGATGACTGGTTTCTCCTCACCTTAACTATAGAACAGGCATGGTTGCATGTCACAAATCACAAAAAAACCTTGGAAAACATAAAAAAAACATTTTTTTTGCCCTTGCGCCCTAAATAGTTCACCAAAGATGCAATCTCTATAATCTGCAATGGAAGATAAAGTCAAATCAGGTCAAATTAGACTACTGCAAGAATAATCTGCTTGCTTGCGATAAGATAAGTGTCCTCAGTATTCATGTTCATGTTCACAGTAAAAGGAAAAAAATGAAAGAAAGAAATCGGGTCAGATATTTCTAATTAACCTGCCGCATACCAAACAACTGGCAACCAAGAATAGCATAAAGACCAGTAACATCATCCAATCATTGCAAGTGCAGCAACTGCATCACTTGAGCCAGAGAGGTAAATCAGTTTGGCTTACCTTTAACAACAAACACATGTACGGTTTTGTTAATGGAGTGGCCCAAGAAACACAAGGCTTTGCCCACTAGGTGTGAAAAAAAAAAAAAAAAAAACACAGGGCGAACCTTAGAAGCAGCGCAACAATGAGCTCATCTGAAATCACTTTACTTCAAGCGGCACCTTATCAAAGAATCTTTCATAAACAGCACAATGCCCATTCCGCACCTGTTTGATGTTTCTCCTCCTCCTTCTTACTATTTTTCCACACAGCCCGCCACAGACAATGTGAAAGGTGCACCCCTCAGGTGTGCCGGCCTCACTGATTTTCTTCTGCAGCTTTCTTTCTCTCTCTCTCTCTCTCTCTCTCTCTCTCTCTCTCTCTCGCTCTCTCGCTCTCTCTCTCTACCTCTCTTTTCCCTAGGACAAGAGGCCACCCCATTCACTCCCTCACACCAACCGCCTCTAACTTTGTGTGGACTCAAATCCTGTCCACAGAGGGGGTAACTGAGATGGGGGGCAACAGAAAAGTGGCTTTAGAATACACGCTTGAAAGAGGACAGCTTTAGCCTGAATGGACGTCTATGTGCTTTGTTGTTTAAATGAGCGCTATCTGTTGCCGTTTCCACCCTGTTCGGCTGGTAGACAGACGAATTAAGTAGGTTGACTATTTAGCGTCAATGAACGGCCCTCATGAGGAGATAGGTTTACCTTTTGCATGAAACAAATGCAGAGTCATGCCTTACTGTAATGATTGCTGAAAGGACTGTTTGTCCTTGATTAAACCAAGGTGGTACAGTGTACCATTTTTTCATTTTTTTTATTATATATTTCTATTAAGCTTCTTTAATGTGAAGCTTTTGCAAAGCCAGTCTTTACATTTTCAACTTTATCTCAATGTTCTGAGCCTCGTTCCACATTAACAAGTCTAATTTGGCAGTTCTTAATAAAAGGCACAAAAAAGCCTGGCTTTAAAGAAGCAGGTTGATGCTGTTAATCAGTAATCACTCTTTGTTGCTATTCTTTCTCAGGATCTGCTCAGGGCCTTTTTAAACAAGTGCAGACATATTCTGTCAAGGGGCCCTGCTGATTGGTGCTTTTCATCTGTCAAGTCCCAGGTGAAATTAGGTCAGGATGGCACATTTCTAACACAGGCTTTATGTGTTAGCAAACCCACGCACCCTCCCCAGTTCCATCTATTCTGCGCATTGTATTCTGCAGACGTTTTTGTGACCCCTAAGTATATTACCACCTGGTTATCAGTACTTTCTTTATATTTTTTTTCACTTTCTACTCCCCCTCCTCTCTCTCTCTTTTTTTAAGCTTATTTCCTGAAGTGCAAGTCTGTCTTTTGTGCCTACAGACAATTTAGCATCTCCCTCTTGTGCAGGTTCTGGGGACCATTGTGTCCTCTCGGCCACCTGGAAGCATGCTGAAAATGAGATGAATTTATGCTTTCATTTTTTAGTGCTGTTTGTTTGTGTGCATCTTTTTCTGAGCAGGCCACTCACTTCTGTGCTTCTGTGTATAAAAGGTGACTAGTGGCTGACAAGCCTGGTGAAATCCAGCAGAAAAAGAATTCTATCAAGATTTAATTAGGATTTGAATATGGCTAAAAATTGACATATGAAGGCTAAAACTTGTTGATACAGAATAAAATGTAAATGCAACCAATTCTATACCAATACCAATAACCAAAATATGCTATTATGTAATTACATTTGAACAAAACATAATGATTAATAGAGTTTGCCACCTAAGTGTGCCCTACAATGGAAAACTGCATGAATTGTAACACAGCTGAAAAATTAGAGTATACATGGTCAGGACAAACCGTGAACCTCAAATATTGCTTTGCTCTCTTTCTAAAGCAAATCCCATGTGAAGTAAAACGGAGATGTAAAACAGGCCAGTTCAAAACCCCTAAGTGTTACATAATGGTCTTGACTAATTTACACCCTCAGCATACATCCAACTCACAACTGAAAGCCTTTCTAGGCCAAATGCAACAGTTCCTTCAAGAGCATATAACAGCGAGGTTATGATGCTAAGAACTAATGGTAGCTGATGGGTCGAGCATGGCTCGGAGGAGGGATGACTGGAGCAAACACTGCATCACAAATCAGTGAAACTTGCAGGATGTTATGGCATGCTGGAGAATGCCAACTGGATACTAAGATAACTCTTGGTATCAAGTGTTGGACAGCAACACTATCTGGTAAAACTTGGGAATAATTGCAAAACGTCTGATATAGTGTTAAAAGCTATGTTAGTGTAGGCTAGACTATGCTACGCTGCTGTGGAGTGGGGTGACAAACTAACTACTACAAGCAAAGCTTTTTCCCTTAAAGTTCCTTTTAAAAGCATTTTTCTCCCAAATGTTGCATACTTAATATTTATACTAACAAACAACTTATTTTCAATAAGTGCATTCTATGGCACCTTTAAACCACTTTGCTTGTGTCAACAACCACGTCTTTAAAAAGTACAAAGAGCCATTTAAAAATTTAAAGAACCATTTTGGCACCTTTGTTTTTAGGCATTCAAATTTTGATTTGTTACATTTAATCACATGCTTGTGTGAAATACAATGGTACATTTGGTACTTCCGAACAAAATAGCACGAGGATTAGCTAAAACTAAAGACAGACAGGCCCTTGATCATAATTGAAGTGCAACGTGTCTTTCACTTGCCAAGACTTCAGTCTAAGAAACAGAGGGCAATTAAGAAACAAGTAGCATTGTCTCAAGGTCATTTAGCAGTTGGCTTCTGTCAAGGGCAGCCGTGCCTCACATCTTTGCCCTAGATGATTTCTTGGCCCATGGTCATGGCCGGCAGTGTCAGCGGCCGACACAGAGATCAGTCTGCACTCTGTTTCCTATCATCACCTTCACTAAACCTCCTCAGTGGGAGACCTTGGACTTTTGTCACCGTGGGGTTATTGTGTTTCTAATTAAGTAGACCTAATGTCCTCCGCTTTGTCCAGTTTGTTAAGTGATATTGGCTCTGCAAACTCTTGGGTTTGATATTATGTAAAAAATGTATACTGACTTTTATTTATTTGTTTGTGTGTGTGTGTGTGTGTGTGTGTGTGTGTGTGTGTGTGTGTGTGTGTGTGTGTGTGTGTGTTTGAGTGAGTGTAAGGGCCTTGCTTTCTGCATCAATGTGATCTAACAGAATTTGTGAATTTGTTTAACTGGTATATGAGTAAAATATTTTTGACATGCTAAAAATCTGAAATATTAGAAATATATAAAATATATATTTTACCGTTTAGATTAGATTAGATTAGATTAGATTAGATTAGATTAGATTAGATTAGATTAGATTAGATTAGATTAGATTAGATCAGATAGAACTTTATTGATTCGGCTACTTGTGATGGTTCTCTCAGGGAAATTAAGGTTCCAACAGCAGCATCAGTACAATACAGCAAAGAGTAGAAAGATAAGATAATAATTTAGTTAAGAAAAACACTATAGAAATATAAAGAACATATAATATAGAGATTATATTACAATTTACAATATAGATAGAGTGTGTATTTGTGGAATCTATATGATATCTACTCATGTAGATATGTAATATATCTGTGACGTAAGATCATCCCTAACAGTTGCGCAAACGATTGTTGGCGCTGCAAATTCTATTTAGTGGTTTACCAATACACATACATCACGGATTGTTTCACACCACAGTGTGGACATTGTGGTTCAATACAAGTCTGGTACACAATGGGAAAAATATTATTAGAAAATAAACTTAGCATTAGGGGAGTATTTTGGATTATTGCACTTTTAAATATTTTAATAAAAGTTTAAACCCAACCCTTATAAAGAAAAGTAGTAAGCAAGTCTTCTAGCTCCTGTGTGTCATTTGCACTCACAGTAGTCAGATTCCAGCTTGAGATAAGCCTATATTTCACCTATATTTCAAATGAATGCAAACACTGAACTGTAACGTCTTTATCGTGAGTTCTGGACGAAAAAAAAAGAAGTAACTTTTCACCCTCTAATATAAATGCTATATTTTTCTGTGAGGCCAACATTTAGTCCTACTTCTATATTCTAGTTCATTGTTTCTCAACCCTGGTCCTGGAGGCACCCCTGCCCTGCACATTGTAAGGTAGGAGCAGGGAAAGCTCTAAAAAATGAAGTAGACCAACTAATATTTCTCCCACGTTTGTTACATTCTCTGAACTTTGAAATAATATTACCAGTGGTAGATAATACTATAGTACCAATAGTAGATAGACTTCATATGATGGACCATAGCCTTTCTCTCGTATGCTAATTATTAGTTTTCACTCCTGCCTCACTGCTGCAGTGTGTTCAGTGGCTGTATGAGACTTGTGTCCTCTTCCCGATCGGGTTTCAGGGCAGAATAAAAAGCTGTGACACTTTTGTGGAGGACTGAAAGAACTGCATCTCTCCTCAGCTCATTATGTAGCAGAGGCCAGTGGTACTTCTGACCTATTTAAACGATGCAACAATCGTCCAAATGTTTGGCTGGTAAAGACCTGAATGAAGTTGGGCGCCAGGGGCCTAGCCAGGGACAAAGTCTTTTGAAACGATCACGAAGGAGACTGTGTTAGAAAGCAGTTCTATTTAGAGTAAGCTGTAGATCATCTTTCTTCTTCCCTGGGATGAGTCTGTGAGGGTCATACTGTGTTCAGTGGTGGACAGTAATGAATTACATGTACTTGAGTACTTTGCTCAAGTATGTGTTGGTTATTTCCTGTTGCATGAGTTACTTGTTGAGCTGCAGTTAAGGCCACTCATGTACAGTTTGGGGTAAAGTAGGTGTGGCCAAGTATTGAATACGGGAATCATTCCTGTAGCTGCCCGCATCAGATTCAAAACCTTGATGGTGGCCTACAATCCAATAATGTACCTGCACCTCCATACATGATGGCAATGGTCAAAACTTGAGCTGTACCAAGAGTCTTTCGAGCATCAGGTACAGCTCAGCTTGACCCACCATCCCTCAAGATGCAAGGAAGACAAGCATCCAGACTCTTTTCTGTCTTGGCACCAAAATGGTGGAATGAACTTCCCCTGGGGGTCCGAACAGCTGAGCCCCTCACTGTGTTCAAATGCAGACTGAAGTCCCATCTCTTTCAAGATTATTTAGCTCCATAAAGATTTACACTGTATCTTCTTAGTCAAAACAATCTGACATTTTTTTTTTTTTCAAAAGAAACTAAGTGTAAGGAATCTCTGGATTCTAGCCTCATCTAGCTAAGGATAACTGAGTGAACAGCAAAGCCCTTTTTTTAAGTTGCTCTGGATAAGGGCATCTGCCCAATGCCATAAATGTGTTGAATAAATGTAAATGTAATGAACAACATTTTCCATTTTGGTGCAGTTCACAAGCTAACTAACCTGTCAAACCATAAGCAGTAAAAACACAAAGTTAATTTAGTCAGCTGGCTAAAATGACCTTCAATGGCTGACAACTTTTACAGGATTTTCTTTTCCAGAGTGACTTACATTATGAATCAAGTTACATAGGTATAATTAGGAGTCTTGCCCAAGGGCCTTTATTGGTGTAGTATGAGGTAGGCAATTCCAGTCCAAGAGTGTCAGCTTCTTGCACAGTTTGTGAATATCTGCTCTAACAAGCCTGCTAAACCTGCCAATTAGCAGTTGAGATGTGTCAGGTGTGCTTGAACCGGAAAAGCTCAGAATTGTCCAGAAATCATTCATTCCAAGAGCATGATTGCCTATCCATGGTGTGCTATGTTGTGCTGGACCAGCTTACCCATTACACCAAACCAACTGCTACAGTCATATTAGTAGTTCTGTAGGCTCAATTTAAAATGTTTTTTTTTTTTGTTTTTTTTTTTGTTTTTTTATGGTGGAAGACCACCACCCAAAAACATTAGCATAGCACCACACAAATGCTAATTTTCAAACTAAAGCAAATGTGATTCCATATATCTGAATAAAGAATACCCGATCATGGCCTGCAACTGTTGGCCAAGTATTATTTATTCATACCTAGGCTATAACATTGTGTTTGAAATTCTACGTTATAAACAGAATCTTAATAGTTCCTAAGATGTGCAAGATCTGAATTTAGTAGTTTCTGAGATTCATGTTTAGAGACTCATTTAATCTGAAGTAAATCTGCTTCATGTTATATGGCTACAGTAACTTTGGTTGAATTTGAGTCAGATTTGGTTGTTGTTGGTTCTGCAGTTGAGTGTGAGGTCAATTCTAGTATATATGAACCACTGGAACCTTTCCACAATGCTTGTTTTACAAATCCAGAAAATCACATTGTATGAGTTTAAAATATTTAATTACATTTATTGCCTGAAATAAGTATTTGATCACCAACCAGCAAGAATTCTGTCTCTCACAGACCTGTTAGTTTTTCTTTAAGAAAACCTCATACTCTGCACTCATTACCTGTATTAACTGCACCTGATTGAGCTTGTTATCTGTATAAAAGACACCTCACCTCAGTCCACACTCTCAATAAATCATACTCCAACCCCTCCACCATGGCCAAGACCAAAGAGCTGTCTAGTGATACCAGGGACAAAATTGTAGACCTGCACAATGCTGGAATGGGCTACAAGACAATAAGCAAGCAGGTTAGTCAAAAAGCAATGACTGTTGGTGCAATTATTAGAAAATGTAGGAAACACCAGATGACTGTCAATCTCCTCAGTCTGAGGCTCCATGCAAGATCTTGCCTTGTGAGGTAAGGATGATTCTGAAAAAGGTCAGGAATCAGCCCAGAACTACATGGGAGGACCTTGTCAATGACCTGAATAGAGCTGAGACCACAGTCTCAAATATTACCATTAGTAACACACTATGCCATCGTGGATTAAAATCCTGCAGGACATGCAAGGTCCCTCTGCTTATGCCAGTACATATCCATTTGAAGTTCACCAGTGACCATCTGGATGATCCAGAGGAGGCATAGGAGAAGGTCATGTGGTCAAATGAGACCAAAATATAACTTTTTGGTATGCAAACTTGGTCAAAAACTACTGGATATATCTGAGCTTTGTAATCGCAAACAAAGGTCTTTATACCAAATATTACGTTTTGTTTTTCTGTTCTATCAAATATTTATTTCATGCAATATATCATACAATGTGATTTTCTGGATTTTTTTTTTAGATTCTGACTGTCACAGTTGAAGTGTACCTACAATGAAACATACAGAGCTCTCCATTTTTGTTGGTGGGAAAATTTGCAAAATTTGGAGCAGTGGCACCAAGCATACTGCTAACATTAGCAGCAGCTGTTGCAGGAGACTCTTAAATGCTACTGAATACACTTTTCAGCTTTTAAATCTATATTGTGTTTGAGCAAGTGCTTGTTTAGGTTAGAAGTGTTGGTCAGGTTTGCATTTCATGTAAAAATATTAGAGAAATGCTTCTGCATTTTGGAAAATTAAGCCATACTTGAGACCCCTTTTGACTTGCCACTGTTTGACTGTGTGTTAGTTACACTTGTAATGAAATTTGGCACCTTTAAATTTAATATAAATTGGCACTCTGTGAACTAACATTATTCGGTAAACTGATGATCATTCAGGAATGTTGAATTTTTCCTTTTGGATGGTTAAAAGAAACATTACTTTACACAACTTTTTTCTTACTTGATTTTGGAATCTTCATTGTATCTGCACTGTATATCCACTAGTGCTCCTGGAAAACTACCAACCAAGTTTTCTAATATATTCAATATATTATTTTCATATATTATTCAATATATTTACATTATGTAGAGAGATATAGAAACATATAATATACAGATAAGTTTTTGCTTATCAATAAGATCATTTCCCAATTGTGTTGGTTGAATCTGTTTTAATGAGCAAAAATAAATTGTTAATCATAATTGTTAAATAAGTATAAGATAATCTGGCCTCCAAAAGGCTCCAAAATATTAAACATTCTTTTCAAAAACTATTCATGGCCCCCACTAAGCAGCTGCTAAGCGCTCTGAACATTAAAGTTATTTATACCCACAGAGCAGGAGAAGACATGATGGTACATTTTTCTACTGTACAACAAGTCCTGTGCACATTTGACCATCATGGAACAGTCAACTTTTGGATGCAGTGAGCAAAGGTATGTTTATATGTGAGCAAAGGTATGATCCTAAATTCAGTCACATAACTCCTCTGCTGCGTTCCCTTCACTAACTCTAAACTAAACCAAAGTAGAATCTGAAATTCATACTGTTTCCATAACAGAGAAAAGCAGCATGAACAGGCAATGCTGTTTTCTCTTTGAAAACTTGGCAGACTGGTTGCACGTAATTGGCAAAGCAGCACCACCTGAGGATGAGAACTGTAGTGTTTTAATCAGTGTTGTCAACGGTAACATGTTAATGCATATGATTAATCTGGAAAAATTAATGCATTTTACTAAACTTGGCCCCAATTTCCTCTTGTAATTCACTGTTTTTGCAAAATCTGATATGGTGCATCGCAGATTGGGGGTAAGATTCCATTTTGTAGTAAAATATGGATTAAATATCTAGCTATTTTTCACTCTATCACTCTTGTGTTCTTTGGTGAGCGTTAAATTTCTCAACTAAATTCTCTGTGGACACTGCAACTGTTCCCCACTTTTTTTAAACTTGAAATTTACAGTGCACTAATTTACTAAAGAAAATATTAAGTACTGATTCATTTCAAAACGTATACAAATGATTTATTCAATTTATAATCCTGTTAAATGTATAAACATCCAGTATAAATTACAATATTCTGGATTTTAATCTCATTAGAAGATCATTTTTGTGATTTATCTTAATATATCTTATGATTCTGCACTTTGCATTTGCTAGGCTTCATATCTTAGGATCAGACATGATACACAAATACCAATCTACAAGACTTACCCTATCTACAATGTGACATTTTTAAGTAAGTAATCCAGGAAAAAAGCTAAAATTGACTAATTTCCAGCTGAATTAAATCCCAGTTTAAATGCATGTTTACTGCTCTGTCCAGGGGACATGCTAAACCTGCATGCAGACACCAACTGTTCAATGGGAGGGGGCGGGGCTAATGAGGTCAGTGTCCCAGATATTGGCTCATAAAGGAAAATAAGAAGGAAGGGGCTATTTGCTCTCTTTCTTTGCTCACACATATTTCAGTAAAGTCCTATAAGGGATAATAATGATACATACATAAATAACTAATAATAATGGATATTCAGGTTGTCAATCTAACCATTACAAATAATTCATGAAAATCATGGCATTTTCAGCTTTATGTAAAGTGTTTTTAGTCCTTGTAAGCAAAACAAATGTGATCTCCTGAAAATAACAATATGGTATGTATGTCTATCTGCTATAAATACTTTTCAAATTTTTTGGTGAAAGTTTGTCAAACTATGAAAACATCCTGCAAAACTAGGCTGGTGTTCGAAAGGTTAAAGACAGTTACATTAATGTCTTCTAATTCAGTGTGCATAGGTATTACAGTACTGTAACTTAAGAAACAAGAGTTTACAAGTCAAGATCACTGAAAGTTCTCCTCAGGAAACAGCTGGACGAAATTGCTGAGGAAATTTATTCAATAAGCTTTATCAAACCCACAGCCTTCATGCTGAATACACTGCCTGTGTTTCTACATGCACAGCCCTTGTGTTCTGTGATTAGTACCTGTGCCAAGTACAGCATTATTGATACCCCAATTAGGGACATCTTCTGGTCAACGAGCTGCTTGCCAAGATTCCACTGGATTTCCTGTCAACCTCTCCACTTCAGCTGCTATGAAGGTCCCTGTTTACTATAGATGCCCCCTCTCTTGTTTTCTCTCTTCTCAATCCAGTGAATCAAGCAGCTTTTTTCCCTACACATAACCTCAGGATAAAGTGTCTGTTTTTCAAGAAGCCTGCAAGACCCTTTTCCTAATCAAGTTAATGGAGCCTGCAGTATTCTATTGATCTCTCTTGATGTGTGGCTTCCGTACAAAGTGACAGATCTGAACCTGTTACACATCTAGCCAGAGCTTCTGTTCACATCTCTTTTCTTTTGTGCAAATTTGAACAAAAAATGTGTAGAGGTTTTTTCTTTGGGAAGTGTGTTTGGTTGTCCTTTTTTTTTTTCACTTGGTCTACTTCACGAATCTCTTAACCCTCTCAGCTGATCTGTAACCTTTGTAAGACTTAGCTCTTGACCTGTGAAGTGGATGCCTTTATCTTCCCCTTCACTAATCTAAGCACTAGCATGCGTTGGGATCCACGCAGTTTGCTGATCCGAATCTGCTTGCACAAATCGGATGACATCCAGCCTAGATGCCATAAGAAACAGACACGTAATGACAATTCACTTATCCCTTGGTGAGAATCAATTCTCCCACAATGCACCTGTCACAGAGCCCTCAGTAAAGGCAATTTGTCCGACAGGCTGACATTGTAATTGGGCTTGAATTTTTCAGTGACCATTTTACAAGCACTCCTTTGAACCGTAATGAAAAACTCAACTGCACAATGAGAAGCTGACAGGCTAAACTGAGCTATTTTGTCTTAATTAAAACTTCTCTGTACATAACTGTGAGAACATTTTTTGAGCCTCAGGAGAGCACTGCACAGATGAAACCAGCTCAACACTCTGTATACTAGCAGTACAAACCACATGTGTGTTTGAGTACATTTAGACAAAACAGAAAATGCTCAAATCAAATGATTTCTGCTTTTTCTGATAGCAATACATTCACATACACACACATACAGTGCATCCAGAAAGCACTTCACGTTTTGCACATTTTATGTTAGTCTTATTGCAAAATGGATTCTATTATTTTCTTCTGTCCAAATGTTACACATAATACCCCAAAATCACAAATTGAGCTTGTTTGACATTTTTGTAAATTTATTAAAAATAAAAGCACAAAAATATAGCATGTTCATAAGAATTCAAAGCCTTTCCCATAATACTTATTTTGCTCAATAACACAATTGAGCTCAGGTGCATCGTGTTTCCACTGATCATCCTTTAGATGTTTCTACAGCTTGATTGGACATCTGTGGTAAATTCAGTTGATTGGACTTGATTTGGAAAGGCCTGTTTATATAAGGTCCCATACTCAGTACATGTCGGAGCACAAACCAAGCCATGAAGTCACAGGCATTGTCTATAGACCTCTGAGACAGGATTGTATTGAGACACTGGTCTGGGAAAGGGTACTGAAAAAATACTGCTGTATTGAAGGTTCCATTGAGCACAGTGGCCTCCATCTGTAAATGGAAGAAGTTTCGAACCACCAGGACTCTTCAAAGAGCTGGCTGCCCTGGCCAAAATCAGTGATCATGGTAGGAGGGCCTAAGTCAGGGAGGTGACCAAGAACCCAATGGTCAATCTGACAGTGCTCCAATGGTGCTCTGTGGAGAGAGCAGAACCTTCAAGAAGGACAACCATTTCTGCAGAACTTCACCAATCAGGCATGTATGGTAGAGGTCATATGGCCATACAGAAGCTGCTTCTCAGTGAAAGGCACATGACCATAACTCCTTTGGGTTTTTTAATTTAATGTAAACAGGTTTTACAGAGATAAATATGCATTCTATCCAGAAACCCTGTCAAATGTCAGTGCCATCCAATAAAATTGGTAAAGGCAGATATGTTTGACTACAGTATGTGTTCAATTCAGTAAAAGTTTCACAGTGTATCAGACAGAGCATCCTTAACTACACAGCTCTAATAATGACTGGACTACTATAGATAGAGAATGAAGCACACATTCATCTGTTCTTAAAATACATGATACACAAAACAGAATGAAGATGATTCAGGGCAGGTGTGGAAAAGTGGTGCATGCAAGTGTAAATGTAAGTTTCAGACAAATCAAATTTCAGATTGAGATTCAGCCCTGTGTGCGACTAAATGATGCCATATATATATATATATATATATATATATATATATATATATATATATATATCAATTTGGCTCAATAATGCACAAACATGTGATTGCCAGCTTGCTCTTGCTACTGCACCTGTAATTTATCAGTAACTAATGAGCAATGAGGCAGCACGGTGGCGCAGTGGGTAGCGCTGTTGCCTCACAGCTAGAAGGACCTGGGTTCGATCCCTGGGTGGGGCGACCTGGGAAGTTTCTGTGTGGAGTTTGCATGTTCTCCCCGTGTTCGCGTGGGTTTCCTCCGGGTACTCCGGTTTCCCCCACAGTCCAAAGACATGCATGATAGGTGAACTGGTGACTCTAAAGTGGCCCTTAGTGTGTGGATGTGTGTGTGCATGTGTGCGCCCTACGATGGATTAGCGCCCTGTCTAGGGTTGTTTCCTGCCCTTGCGCTCAGAGTTGCCGGCTGGGCACTGGCTCACCCGTGACCCTATTCAGGAACAAGCGGTTTGGAAAATGAATGAATGAATGAATAATGAGCAATGAGCTGATTAGCTCTTTTTAGTTGTAGCATGAGACTTTATCTGTAACCAACAAGCTGATTGGTCCCTTTTGTTTAAGGTTGTGACTTTATCTGTAAATAGACTGGAGCAACAAGAGTGCAATAAAAGAGCCACATGTTACTGACCCCTAGTCTAGTCCAACTTTATTTTTTTTAGTTAGCCTGCTACTTTTGCTTGTGACTTTCCAATAAGAAAATGTAAACAATAAGCTTATTCCCAGCATTATAACACCTATTTTATTGGTTTCACTTAAAAGTAAAGATGCACTATTGATTCCTAATAACTGCATGCTTCTACCTGATGAAACTTTTTAACCAACTCTGCTCTCAACTGTCATTGCCACTAACACTGCGGCTACCCCGATGCTTGTAAGCCAGCACTGTGGTAATAATCAGAATAGATTTATTCACATTCACAGTCTTAAATAGTGTTTCTCAGACCTGGACCTGGCACCCCCTGTTGTGCACAAATTTGTGGATTTCCTGTTTTAATTAACCCCCTGCAACTCTAAAAGAGCTTGTTAATGAGCTGATAAGTTGTTTCAGGTGAGCAGGGAAGCACTGAAACATGCAGGTCAGGGGTATGCCAGGACTAGAGTTGAGAAATATACATCTAAAAGGCACAATAACAAAACCGCTTGTTTAATTATGGTGAAGATGCAGAATTATAAGTATATTTGTGTTGTTAAATTAGTCCATTATTACTGATTGTAAAAACAACAACAACAAAAATACAATCACTTACCAATTCAAACTGTGATCACTATTGAAAAAACACATTGAATCCAACAAGAGCTCTTTTATCCATCATTAATTCTACACACTGACCTACTGGACTGTGTGCAATGTGAATATCACAGTGGTAATCAATTGATTGTCAACAAATGGCTACTTTGGAACTTGCAGAAATAGGAGGAGACAAGTTATGCATCTAACATGATTCTGTGAATCTCTGTGATAATGGGCTTTTTGACACAGTGGAAGAGAGGTTTTTTTGTACATCAATCAGGGCAGTAGTCATTAGTATACATTAGCTTATTAGTACATGGATTTTGAAGGCTTTCACTGAAGATACATGAAAAGTTGCAGCATCAGGATATAAATTTTTCTTTAGTTAATAAAGAATCATCACACCACATGATGGACATGAGCACTGACCTTAAGAGGTGTTCCCTCGTGAGTGCCTGAAACCATCAGTAAAATAATGTTCAATTATGCACACCATTTGTTATCTTCTATTGGACAAAATTATACAGGGAGGTTAAAGTCACACCCTGGGTCCCCCCATCTGTTCGGTATCAATGTCCTAAAATGCATTGACCAGGAGGAAAAAGCCGACCTCTCTCTGAAATTAGTGCTGAGAAGTCCACTCTGACAACATAACTCACCTCCGTGTGAAATCTCTCCCTCTCTATATTGACTTTTTCAGTTTGTAATAGCCCATAATAAAGATTGCCACTTTACCATAATATGAATACAAATTTCTTAACAGCTTATACAACAGCTTTTCCGATTAGCATTATTGACCGAGGTGCATTTAACAGCTCTTGTAATAGTTAATGGAAGGTTAATGTTGGAGTCAGAAGAAAAGCTTTGCCTAAAACAAGTTTATTGATTATTCAGGTCAGTAGGTATTTTAGCAGAGATCTGATAAATGCACTGCACTTTTTTGTCCTGGAAATATATAGAGACGTGTAGATCAATCAATGTATAGTGGATGCGTGTGTTGTTACGCGTGACATGAACCAAATGATCTAATTAAAACTTAAACAAATGTTGTTAATATGATTATTCACACAGACACATAGTTCATTAGTTAAGCCAAAACTATACAGCTGAATTTAGAATTAATTTCTAAAAAATAAATGTGCATACATGGACCTGAGTACCTGGAACCTAATATCATGGCTGATCGGTGCATATTTATACATGCACAAATGTGTCACTAGTTCACTAGTTGTAGGTACTGACCACTGCTTTCCAGGAAAATTCCATACGACCTGTTATTTCTGGTGATTCTCTGTCTCAGCTGTGTAGATATCAGAACTTGCTCAGATGTCTCACTTGCCCATTTCCCTTCCAACAACACATCAACTTAAAGAACTGACTGTTCACTTGCTAATACACTCATACTCAAAAAATACACCCAGAAAGAATTAACACTGCCACACATTGACAGATGATTGATATTGACTTTATTTGTCCTTTTTCTTCTTCCAGACCTTTTGGCATCACTGAGCTCGCCAATGTCTTCCTTTTTGTTTAAGAACATAGCACATTGTTGATATGGCCTACTTTTTCTGATGTGTCCTTCATAGGTTTGTTTTGTTTTTCAGTCTAATGATGCGCCTGCCTCACTTGCACTGACAACTACCTTGAACAACTACCAAATGCAAATTCAGCACTTGGAATCATCTCCAGACCTTTTATCCTATTCATTTGTCAACAAATCATGATGGAACAGGCTTTCAGTTCCACTGTCTAGTTGCAAATGGAGGGACAGTGTAAAAATGACTGTAATTCCAGAGCAAGAATACTTTTGTAACAGTCCTTGATTTACTGCTGAAAGCATACACTTCAGTGATGTACTGTTGCAAAAATTGTGTCACTGTCCAAACACTTATACACATATACGTCTTTGGCTGAGCATGAGACAGTGAAAGTCAATACAGGTCTGCTTTGGCAAAATGAGTATTAGTCCATGTATATCAATGGCTACACCTTCAATGTCACTCTGCCATCACATCCCTATTTAATTTTGCAGGAACACCCTGTCGAATACTGCAGTAATCATCCTTGTGGAGATTGACAGCAGCGCAGATTAAAGACAGAAAAGGTAATAAAATCTGAATACAAAAGATTAAGCCACTGTGCAACATCATAACCATAACCTAGTGTAGGCCAATGATTTTGTGCTTTGATTAAAAAAGAAAATGGCAGTTCTGATTAAGGAATGGGTCTCTGACCTAAATGACATTCCTCAGGTCCCACTTGATGCTAACATATCGGTGGTAATTAAATTCTCCTCCCTTCCTTCAGCATAAGGGAATGTTTAATAGTGCCCTCAAGCCCAGGAGGCTCTGCTAGTTGAAATCAGGCCACAGGAATTTTACAGATGCAGCGGAGTCTTCCTGGCAAATTAATTAACCTATATTTTCTCGAAAGGCTTGACATGAATAATTCCTTCCAGGTCATTTCAATAACAGTAATTTGGCCAACAGCTTTGAATTGTGTCCCATCACTCAACAAGCACCTGAATCAATTGCAACATGTCAGAGCTGAAACAGTGATCAGATTTAATATTCACCTGAATTTGCAGCAGCAACTGTAACTTCACTACACTTCATTGCAGAAGAGACAGCACTACATTGTGCCAGTCTTGAAGAGCTTCTAACTAGATCCTAAACAGGAATCTCAGCAGAATTTCTGAATGTTTTCAATAGTGTCGATACAGATGCACCATGATTTTCCAGAGAATACAAAAATCAACCGATTTTTGCCTTTATCCAGGACGAAGGATGGATAATGTCATCACAGGAGCCCCATGATATCCTCATCCCCATGTATTTACTTCCTATTGTGGATGTATCATGGACAAGTGCTGCTTTAGCCAAAAAAAATCTTTCACAATCAGGCCAGTCCATCGAGCAATCAGCTCAGATTCTTTTCTGGGACATCCTGTGTCCCCTGTGCATCCCTCTTCAATTCAGCATCACTCTTAAATCAACGTCTCCAAGTTTCATCCATTGTTCAATACCCCTCACGCTCATCCACCCCCTGCTAAAAAAAAAAACCCCAAAAAAACCAAAAAAAACCTTATGTCCAGTTATTATGAACCACCTTCTCATTGGAACCATTCCCATCGATCACTTTTGGAGTGTACAGTGAACCTTCCATTGATATTTGAACCATTTTTCCAATTTCATAGGCATTTTTCTTTAAGATATGCTGAACTTTTGCAAAGCATAAAAAAGGGCAGCTGCACCCAGACCAGTAGTGGCCTTTACAGAAAGGATTGTAGTTTAGGCTGCAAATTGTACAACACACATAAAGCTTTAGGCAGTTTTGAAAGGCATTGATTTTATGTCTCTGCCTCAGTTCTCTAAATGTACCCTTTTCATTGATTCTGCTGATTGGTAGAAAATTGCTAAAAGGTACAGACTTTGGAAAGAGAAAACATACAAGCACATTTAAGAACATATGATCAATGTAAACAATGGAAGCTCAGCTATAATTGTATCTAATAAAGGGCTTTGAAGGATCCATCCCAAGTCTTGGCTTTCCAGGACTTTAAGTGTTCCCTTAGCAGCTCTCATCCTCGTTGCAGTTATAACCACCCACACTATGACCAAATTTGTCCCTCGCAGACATGTTTTGACAGTGATGTTTACATGTATGGATTCCTTTATAAATATTTTGTCCATTGGTGCTCACTCATTATGATTTCAGTATGGAAAATTATTTGGTTTAATCAGCCTAATAACTGCTTAATGATGGGGAGTTAATTACCAACTTCTGTCTTGATTAAAGTAAGGCACAGTAAGGACTGTACAACAGGGCTGGAGGGAGCAGTCACACTTTGTTGGGCCCCTCCAGGCCAGAACTGTTCATCAGGAATACTGGGAAATTTAGCCAGGTCTGAAGAAGGCCCATGAGTCAAAATGTGTTGGTTACAGATAAGAACATGGAATTTTCAAGTGATCAGATGTTGCTGTTTTCATTATTTTCTCCTTTCACTCTGCCTTATTTACTTTCTTTGACAGTTTCTTGTACTTATACATACCTAAACATTGTTTTTTGCATCACTGCACATCTACTGAGGTTTAGTGCTTAAACTTCAACCTTGCCCTGTCTTCATTCATGCACTTCATTTGACATGAAATGTAGTAATTTTGCACATTGATTTGTTTGTTTATTAAAGCATTTGTCTGTAGGTTTTGGTCATTTAGGAATTTAGCAGCCTTTTTGGTGAGAAAGTGTAATTGCAAAGTAGAAATTACTTTCACAATGGATAAATTTGAGGATCACAAGTTTACATTCAGCCAGTGGAGTACTCAGAATGGAGAATCCAGAGAGAGCTTGACCAAACCTTGGTGAGGGAAATGTCATTAGACCTATAGGAACTGTCATCACTTTTTACTTTTAATGTTTAACTTTGTAACGCATCCACTCTGGTATCAGTGTAGGTGGTAATCTAGTCTGTGTTTACACAACAACAACAAGGAGAGCACTTGAAAATATTTGCAACAGTGAGTAGTTGGTTATGCTGCAAGTGTGGCAAGTGTGAATGAAAGTTCAAAGTACCTTCTGAACAGTAGCTCATCTTGCCTCCAACCACAATGCAGAAGTCAAATGATATGTCAGGCTCTGTAAAAAGAGTGAATTACAGTTGGTGCCAAATTTGGCAACGTGTTAATGCGTGTTCAAAAACACGAACACATTTCCTGATTAATTGCATATCAACATGTAAACGTGTTAATTGGCAGAGCTACTAATTACTATTAATTACTAGTTTTCCTGTATTTTGTCAATAAAATGTTTTACTAGTTCTCCTCCACACTCATGAGTGTGTTATTATGAAATAACAGCATGGGTGTGAAGAAGCAGACACAAGCCAAAAGTCAAGTATGTCATCACAGTCGTGCTGTTAATTAAGATTAAACACAGTGCCAAGTGTATTACTTTTATCCAACAGTTTAGAAAAGAAATAAAGTACAAACATACTGAAGTGAGACGTGAACGTCATGTTTAATGTGTTTTAATGTTAGCATTTCCTTTCGCTCAATTATAGCTAATTGATCCTTATACTGAATTCTTATTGTGATTTCAACCCAGGAGAGAGGGGTGAGTAACATGACTTTAACCTAAGTGGTTGCAGCTTGCCCAGAATCACGGTGAGCAGATGAGAAACTGACTGCTCCATCTATGAATCTGCACTATTGTCTTAATGTGTTAATTACCTTTTATACTCAGACCATATTACAAAAGGGGGTTTCTGCTGTTATTAACAGCACTGTCCTGTGGAGTGATACAGTGTTTGTGAAAAAAAAAACCCTGCTGTTGTAGTGAGATAAAGGCACAGTTTGAACACTTCTCAACCAATCAGCCAGAACTAACTACTGTATAACATTTTATATATACAGTATATAGAGTAAAGACCAAACACATAATTAAACTAGAGAGTAGTAACTTATATACATGAGAGATAGACATAAAAAGATAATTAGGTACTGTTAATATTGTTGCATATTATTGTGTAATGTGTAGCAGTAAAATTGTGTAATGTGCAGCATTGTGCAAACCTTCAATTCTGTGCAAACCTTCCAGTCTCTCCTCATTCTCTTTAAGTGAGTGTTCATCTTTTAATGCTGCCAGTGTGCTGCTCTAAGCTTCAGCGGTCCCATAATCCAGACGGGATGGATTCTAGCGGGACTGGGATTTAAAAATCGATCCCATGCAGAGGGCTGGATGCTACCTTTCCCCAGTTCAGTGATTCTGTGTATGTTAATAAGTACATTTACAGCTAAAGAGGCCTGATTTGATAGAAGTTGCAACATACATTTAAGGTATGTAGCACAAACTTACTTTTGTTTGCTCTGTATTGCACTGTTAAAATATACATTCTTACAAAGAACAAAAAGTGTTCCAGCTATAGTCAAATATTGTTTTGTTCCAGTAAGACCAAATCATGCAACAAAATCTCACTTCATGTCAAGAGCAAAAAGACAATTATAGAGCATCTCACAAACACATACACACACCTTAGTTGTGGGGTTTGGGATATTATTTAATATTAATTCAGGTTTTTGAAATCAATGATTAAAAACGTTAATAATACTATTTTATATTTTGAATGATTACAACGGCCACATGTAAATGAAGAGTAATTGTGGTTTTCAAGAGATGAGGACATTATACCCTACATTTAGTTACAAGACATTTATTACAATCTGCCATCTATAATTATCCACTCATGTGCCACTGACTTGTATAATTATTAATTCAACCTGCTATCATGCGCTTCAAGACAGAAATTCATGCTTGTCTTCAATGCTTTGCATGAAAGTAGGTTGATACATGCAAACATGACAGTTGATGTCAGGGATACGTTGCTTTCCAAGTCTTTGGTCTGTAATTTGCATAACTTTGGCATTAGCTTAAAACTTGGATGCATGATGGCTTAAGAAATGTGTTTCTGGATCAGGCTTAGTCCTGGGCTAATAAGGCCCTTCAGTAGAAGATCCCCATGTACAGTGTAATCTGTGTCTGGAAAACAGCCCCTAAACATGTTCACAATTATTGCTTGCTGTGTGTGTCACCAAGTTAAGTGACATGTTAATATGGGTGCTTTGACTGTTGTCAGGTTTTTATATATTTATTTGCACAGAAATTTATTCCACAAACATATATTAGTACTTACTGCATAACACTAATGTTATATGATAGCTCAAAGCACTTAACCATTTTGCTTTCTGTCCCCTGTGCAGATGAAGATATTTAAACTGCCTCTCATTCCAGAGGAATCCAGGTCTTAGTAGGTGGGTAAAATACCCTTGGTTTTAATATTCAGAGGTCAGCAGATCTCCCTAACATAGATTAAAGTAGTTCATACACCCTTTTAAATGTATGCATGTATTTATTTATTTATTCATTAATTTAATAGTGGTTGGAATTAGCAGCTGCTGTTTACATTGGACGAACATTTCATAACAAATAAACCAAATGTAATGCTTCAAACATTACATCTACATCTACATTAACATAGAAATTTTAGTGCCAACCATCCAGTACTATATAACAGTCAGAATGAAGAAAAGTCAGCACTTTTCATTTACAATTCACTTTTTTAACTTCAAGCTAAAACTGTCATTGTAATTTAAAAAAGAAAAATGTATTATATATTTAATTGATCAACATCAACTAAAATATAACATTAGATGTATTATTTAATGTGTTAAATATATGTGTGTCAAGCCCCTTTTTTGGAGCGCTCGAGCACTGCTAAGCATCCCGTTGTTTATTTTTTCCACTGATTTTCCACAGAGAGAAAAGGTTTCTAAATTTCATATTGGTTTCACAACAGCATGTGTTTCTTCAGTTGGAATGGTTGATGTAAATGCAGGTACATGGAGACCAATAGTGGTGCCAAAGTTGTGGCCGAAAAGCTAAACTGATGCACGGGGACTACCGGAGTGTTGTGAATGAAAATGACTTCCAGCCAAGAATTGCTCCTAGAAGTCAACAAAGGTACTTCACAAACAATTTATGAAAAAACCATCTGCACGGAACTACAGACCATGAACATGTGGAGCAGAGTGGTATGCAAGAGGCCTTTGCTCACTTTGCCTTTCAGGCACAATTCTCACAAGAATTTCTTGTAGACTAGGATATTTACCACTTCTAGTAGGTCTGTATGACCATTGTACCATCTCTTCTCAATCTATGAATCCTGTCTCACATCTGACTGGTATTTATAGCCTGATCATCCTTGTGCATCATAGAAATGCAATAATTGTTCTATAAAATGTATGATGGATCACTTGTTATGGCACCAGTATTTGAGCAGAACACCAACAAGTTGAAATAGCCCTGGAAGAGTGATTGATTCCTTTTCACTTAAAATAATTTGTAACTACAGGATTTACACAATTGCATCAAATTTCAAACATATACTTGTTTCTCAATCCAGTCAGGTACTATCAATAAATAATAATTTCATCCCCAGATGAAATAATGCAACTGATTATTTTCAAATTATTATTATTATTATTATTATTATTATTATTATTATTATTATTATTATTATTATTATTATTATTATTATTATTTATGGCTCAAAGCAACCTGTCAAATACAATTTCTCAACTGGGGTGTTTGTAATGTGAATGTTTCTCACAATGGGAAAGTCAGGCATTGTTTTCAATTACTACCTTGGCTAAACATTTTAAGCAAAAAAAAAATCACAATGTAATAAATCCCCAACAAGGCAGTATTTACAGTTTATTAATCTATGTTTACACCGCAGTCATCAGCAGTGGATACGACGGGAAATTACTAATAATGACCGGTTTGAGCAAATGTGATGCTTTTATGTAAATATCTGGACCCTGAATATGACCTGGAAACAAAAGACTTTCAGCCAGTGACTGTGAGGCAGTGCATTAGTGGATCAATTATGCATGACTCCTCCTTAATAAACAGGCCGGATGGTGGTTACTATAGCAACTGGGATGAAAAGGCAGGACAGGAATGGAAACACCCATCAGTCATATTGGTACTAGTTATTTGCATAAATCATATAATGTGAATTTCTAAGCATGAAATGATCATTAACGCTGTTCGTCTTGCAGAAGTTACTGAAATGCAAATTCTTGCTTCACTTATTATTTTCAACTACCTACAGCTTCCTCTGAACAGTTCCAAAGAAAAGTTCATTGTAGAGTGAAAAAAGGCATGAAGACCCCTGTTACATTTTTTTAAACTATTTTGTAATATTTTTATAATTGGAAATGTAAATCTGAAAATTGGCATGTGTATATGTACCCCCTTTACTATGAAGCTCCTAAATAGTTTTGGTGCAATCAATTACCATCAGTCACATGCTTAGTGAAATGAAGTCCACCTGTGTGAAATCTAAGTGTCACACACATCAGTATATACACACCTTTTCTGAACGCTCCCAGAGACTGCAACACCAAAGGCACCACTTAAGCAAAAGGCACCACTAACAAAACCATGAAGATCAAGAGATCTCCGAACAAGTCAGGGACAAAGAAGTTGAGAAGTACAAGTCAGGCTTGGGTTATAAAAAATATACAAATTATGGATGAGTACAACCCCAAGAGCACCATCCCAAACATGAAGCATGGTGGTGGAAACATCATACTTTGGGGATGCTTTTCTGCAAAGGGCACAGGACAACTGGACCATAATGAAGGAGTGTTCAAATACAAGTTGAACACCAATGAAATTGAAAAAAAAAAGGAAAATCAGCAGTGTATCAAATACTTAACAAAAAAAAAAAAAAAAAAAAAAAAAAAAAAAATATATATATATATATATATATATATATATATATATATATATATATATATATATATATATATATATATATATATATATATTAACTAACTACAGAAACCTTTAAGCTCCATCAATTGGATGGGGGCGTGGGAGTGTACAGCCACTTCTCCAAAGATGTTCAGTCAAGTCTGGGCTCTGGATGGGTCACTCAAGGGGGCATTCACAGAGTTGTCTTGGAGCCACTCATTTGTTATCTTGGCTGTGTGCTTGGGGGTTGTTGTCTGTTGGTAGAATAGCCTTCTGTCAGTCAGGGTCCAGGCCCGGCGTTGGAGCAGGCTATCGTGAGATGTCTCTATTTTGCTGCAGTCATCTTTCCCACCGACCCTGACAGTTCCTGCTGCGAAAAACATCCCCACAGCATGGTGTAGAATGTTGTTGGCTAGGTGAAGAGCGGTGCCTGGTAACCTCCTGATTTGACACTTGGTGTTCAGTCAAAATGTTCAATCTTTCTGTTTCTCAAAAAGCAAACTTTTCTGTCTTTACTGATCTGATTGGTAGAGTTCTGTGGAAAATGTTGTCCTTCTGTAAGAGTCTCTTCTCTCCACAAAGCAACACTGGATGTTCTTGGTAACCTCTGTGAGTAAGGCCCTTCTACCACGATCACTCAGTTTGGCTGGCTGGTAGGTCGGCTCTATGAAGAGTCCTGGTGGTTCTAAACTTCTTCCATTTATCGATGATGGAGGCCACTGTGGTCATTGGGACCTTCAATGCAGCAGAATGTTTTCTGTACCCTTCGCCAGGTCTGTGTCTTGATACAATCCTGTGTCTCCATAGAATTAATGGCTGGTTTGTGCTGTCTACTAGGGGATCTTATAAAAACAGGTGTGTGTCTTTTTACATTTTGTCCAATCAAGCTGTAGAAACAGCTCAAGGATGATCAGTGAAAACAAGTGTACATGTTATATTTTTGTGTTTTTATTTTTGGATGAATTTGCAAAACTGTAAAACAAACTTTTCTCACTTTGTCATTGTGGGCAATTGAATGTATAATTTTTATGTGAATTTGTTTTTATCCATTTTGGAAATAAAGGCTATAACTTGATACAAAATAATGTAGTGAAGTGCTGTGAATAAAAAAAGTATTTTCCCCTTTAAGTATTTATTTGGTTCATCTTTTTAGCACCTAAAATAAATAAATACATAAACAAAATATATGCAACAAATAAATAAATAAATGCTATTATCCAGGTCCCTAACCATAATCTGCTGCAGGGTTACAGCCATGGTGAGGGCATGCTTATGTTAAAGTGATGTAATAAATGTCTTATAAATGTACTGTAATGCAAAAACACATACTGCATGTATAACAGAACACTTCAGTTCTAAGTATATCCAGCAATGTTGAGATACCAAGTTACTAAAATATCATTTAGCCAATTTACAACATACTAAATCCCACAAAAATCACAGCAAGTGACTGAGCACAGTTCAGTGAGCAACTGTGAAACAAAGCCCTGTTTCCAAGATGGCCTGTTAGAGTAAAGAAAGATTCTCTCACTTTGTATTTAGGGCGACATTCATTTTTCAGATGAAAAAGTACTAGTGCTTACATATTGATCCGAGCATTATAGGGTCATTAAGGCTTCAAAGCGGTAACATCTGTGTGATTAGTAGTTCTGTAAAAGGGTCATAGTCTCGGGAGAGGAGTGAAGTAGATCAAGGAAGTCAGAGCTAGTCCCAAGTGGTTTTTCCTGTGCAGTAATTTATTTAAGTGCAAGATCAAATAAAACCATTGAAGGTGAAAGTGAAATGCATTAGAGTCCTGTATTCACCAAAATCAATAAGTCCTCCTAAATCAAGCAAAAATATTAAAATATGAGAGAGAGAGAGAGAGAATCATTAAAAAAGCTAAAATGCCAGTCATCATTTCTGGAAGTGTCCAAATATGTACCTTCATAACATGTAATCTTATTCTTTTTATGAAAAATTCATGCTTTGTGCACTGTCCCTCATCCTTTCATCAACCAACTGAGAGCCCTTTCTGCTCTACATTGATTGTATTTGTAGGAGGATGAAAGTAAACGCTAAATGTTTTCCTAAAGCAGTTTAATGTGGTTGATAGGCTAAAACACAGCTCAGCATCTGAAGTGTATCACCTCTCAAGCATCGACCAATCACAGCTGTGATCTACAGCCCTCTTTTGAGCTGTCAACCCCCCTCAGTTTTGTACTAGTTGAACTCAGCTAATCACAGCTGGACGATAATGTAATGATGTACATTCAGGTTGAGAAACCTCTCTGTGTTGAGTCTGGCAGAGCCTCTTTCTTTGCCTAAATGTTTGAATACTGTAATATTTTATGAACTAACAAGAAACGTCTCTTCATGATTTCAGATTAAGACTCACCGTTTTAATGATGGGTCAAGCAGGCTATCTGATATTTCAGGGAGAATTAATTTCCGTGGCGATTAACCAGCTTCATTGACCTAGCAGTAGTCAGGCTGGCTCATGTCAAAAGCTTTTTTTTTTTTTAAGCAGATTATGTAAACGGTAAGTAAACAAACGCGATATTTTTAATAATACAGGAAATCTTGGGTGTGTAATGCAATATTACTTTTTATTGTCTGTGCAGCCAGTACATTTGGACTCTGAAGCATGATTTGCTTGTTTTTTTTTTTCTTTTTCTTTATTTAAAAATGAATTTACAAGGTTGGTCAACATGTATTGCTGAAATAGAATTATACTTAAAACGTATGCATTTTTTTTTGACAGATTGAAGCATCATAAAAACAAGCATATTTAGTTTGTCTGAACCAAGGTACCGATGATTCATATCAGGGGGTTTGTGGGATGTCTGATTTACTGCTGCACTTTCAACATGAAGAATACTGGGGAAAATACAGGTAGTGGCCCAATGGATTTTCAACTAGAGCCTAAACGCAAACTGTAGCGCTATTAGAATATGGGCCATGTTGCCATGCCAACCTTGCGAAGAGGGGGACATTCAGCAGTACGCGCATCACCGAGAAAGCTTTGCCAGATGTCTTCAACAATTTGCTCTGAAAAGATTTCAGTCGGCCATGCTTATTAAGAGATAACAATCAGGGAGCTGGAGATGCATGCCTTCCTCTCTATAAGCGGCGATGAGACGGCCAATAAAAAATCTTTTACCTTGTCCAGTGGAAGTCGCACAACTTCGTCCAGAGTGCTGCTGGGTCTTGGATAGTTGTGAAATATTTATGTCACATTTCTGCATGTGCTACATGTCTGACACATTGCACAGCTGGCATGGTCTGGCAAGGCAGAGTGAAAACATCTGGCCAACAGAGGAACAAGCAGAACTTTCTGAATTACTGATCATATAAATCCTTTCCAACACCACACTGACCATTTTGAAAAAGAAAGATGTGCACTTTATCTGTGCTGGGGCTTTGGCTTTAGCAGGATGAAGCATGGAGATTGTTTTAAAAATATTTTTTTTGTTTGTTTTTCTTGAACATTTAAGTTGATTAATTTCATAAGTTTAAGAAGTCACTGATGTTCAAATTTTACAATTTTCAAGTGTGTAGTCAAAACTCTCTTAGTTTGGCTGTGAAAGCCATTCTTTAAGTTAATGTTATTATTGGCACACTGTACTTATAATAAATAGAAATAAATTGTGTGTGTGTGTGTGTGTGTGTGTGTGTGTGTGTGTGTGTGTGTGTGTGTGTGTGTGTGTGTGTGTGTGTGTATGTGTGTGTGTGTGTGTGTGTGTGTATATACAGCATTTTCATTTTATAATTTTTCAACTTTATATGTAAATATATGTAAATTGTCTGTTCATTTTAGACAGTTAATAAAAATAGCCATGTTTCTAATTGTTAGTCCTATCACTCTTATAATGAAATCTAAATGGGTTTATTTCTCTTTTTCGATTTATTGTTTTGCTTCAGACCACTCTGAATGACTAGAATTAAAAAAAAATCAATACAATTTCCCTTTGTAGTGGATAGAGAGGAAGACATACAGAAAAAGCAGTCTCCTTTGAGTATCTATGTTTTTCACTGTATACTGAGTCAAAAACTAACTTAGGTTTGTTAGCTAATTGGTTATTTTTAGTTAGTCAATTGTTTGTTCGTTCATTTGTTCGTTCGTTAGTTAGTTAGTAGTTAGCTTTTATTTTATGTCCCGTTATATTCTTATGTCCTATTAGAAACTGATATCAACACGAGTATCCTTTGCCAACAAGCAAAATAAACTAAAATAAAAGGAAAAAAGATGTTTAAAACATTACGTAACCATAACGTGCAAATCTATTACTACAGTATCACTACTTTACAACTCCTGACCCGTTTTATTCACCAAAGTAAGCCAGGTTTGAAACTGTAATAAAATAATAGATTACTGTATTAGGCAAATCCTTAAGTAAAATCATTTAAACCAATAAAATGTGTCAGATTTAAATGTAAAAACATAAAAACAGTCCACACCACCCTGTTGACAACAAGGCTGCAAAAGCAACTCACTATAAATCATTGTTTTTATTTTTTTATTTTTTACCTTGTACGGTTTGATAAAGCCACAGTCAATATTGACAAAACAGTAAAGTGTAATGGAGATTGGAGAATATTGTGTTGTTGATACTGGAGAGCAACACATCAGCCACATTATAGTAACCAGGTCTTACCTTGGCTTTTCTGTGCTACAGAGACTCGAGGAACTGCCTTGCTAGAGAAGGGAGCATGTGAACATCTGTGCTAAAAAATAAATTTTGCTTTTCCATCTGTTCTCTTCATTGTCCACTTCCTTGAAAACAAATAATCACACATCAGAAGGAGAAAAAGCATAGCTTGTTTTTGTTTAATGGCAAGACTTAGAATGCAAAATCCAGGGAAGTGAGTGGGGGCAAGGCTAAAACTTAACCAGCTACAGTCTAATTAACTAGTTAATATCAAATTGTGCTGAGAGCTGAGAGTTTGTGCTACAGTGTTAAAAATGCATCTTTTGTTGTGATGTAAACCAGTCAATAAAAGTTTTGGGGTTTTTTCCCCATAAGTTCCCCATAAATGATAAATTAGCTTGTTCCAGGTAATTTAACCAGATTAGCAAAAGAGTGTACAGCTGTTCAGATGCTCAGGAAGGTTCCACTCCCACTACTATGCTGCCAGGGCAGAGACAAGCCTAGATGATTGTCTTCTATGCATCTTGAAGGATGCTGGGTGAAGCTGAGCTCTCCTTGACACTTGATTAGCTCTTGGTACAGATCTGGTTTTAACCATTTTCATCAAGTATGGAGGGACTGTTGAATTTTTGGATTTGGATTTGGATTTTTGGATCAAGGTTTTGAATCTGAAGCAGGCACCTATAGGACGCCAGTGAAGAGAATGCAGAGTTACATGACTGAATTTAGCAGGCTGAATCAAGTTAGGCTGGCCTGATGGTGTGCATGAAGCTCAGCCAGCAGGGAGTTGCAGAAGTCAAGTCTTGAAATGGCGAACAATAGGCACCTGAGTGGCCTCTAACTAGAAATGGAGAAATGTTTGCGATATGAGTTGAGAACGATAACTGGTCATCCACAATTACAGCATGGATTCATGCTTCTGTCAATGGAGTGAACGAGTTCTTGAAGGAGATGGCAAGACAACAGTGAGGATCAATCATTCCAGGAATGTACAGCAGCTGTCTTGCTGGGGTTGCCATCTATGATGAGACATCATTGAGGCATGCAGAGATGCAAGTTGAAGCCTCTGTATCAGAAGGTGCGGCAGAAAGGATGAGTTGAGTCATTGTCATGAAACAGTGGTAGAACAGTGTTCTACAATGTTCAAGGAAGTCTGCATGGAGTAGTTCCCCCCTCACAATGTTGACTTGTTAAGTGCCTTTTTCAGGTAGGATGCAAAGAAACATATCACCACCGGTATCTATTTTCTGTGTTCTGTGTTGCTGGCGCTAGTTGTGTTAAGAAGTCCATTAGGGATGATTTTTTATCCTGTCTTTCCAGTTACACAAACTTAGTCTTCAAATTTGTTCACTCTTCTAAATATAACCTCATTTGCTTTAACTTTTAAACAGGGATATTTTGTAAGGTGAATAGAAAATGAAAAATTTATTGGAACAATGTATGCAGAAATAGTTCATTTCATGAGAGATGTTATATTTCATTTGAGATGTAAAAAGGAAGAGTGCAAGTAATTTATAGTACTTGTCCTACATTTTTGCAGGGTTTTGTAGCTTATAATGAATAAAAACACTTGGAAATGGATCATCCAGAGTGTTTTTGATCTGAAAATGCAATAATTGTGATTAGTTATCTGTAATGAGAAGGATATTTATAATAATAATTCTTCATAAATACTTGACAGTGGTCCAAAAACAAACAAACAAAAGCAACAACAAACAAAGCAAAACAATGAATGTCTGTATTATTTGTGTTACTTATATATGTAATAGTGGTATCCCTTCTCAGGACTTTTTTGTTCTGAAATTTGAAAACTGTGTGAGCAAAGAAAGTGAACAGCCCCTTTCTTCTGATTTTCCTCTATAACCCAACATCTGGATTAGTTATTTTAGGAGCACAAACCAAGCAATGAAGTCTAAGGAATTGTCTGTAGACCTCTGAGACAGGATTGTATTGTTAGGCATTTATGGTAGAGTGGCCAGATGGAAGTCACTCCTCAGTAAAAGGCACATGACAGCCCATCTGGAGTTTTGGAAAAAGAATGCCAAGCATCATGTCTAGAGACAGGCACTGTTCATCCTTAGCTTCATTTTCTACAGTGAAGGAAGTGAAGTGGGCATGTGTTCCTGCAACAGGGAAGTGGAGATTTTTTTAAAATAAACTTAAAAATTATCTCTTGTTGACATCATAGGGTGTTGCGTGTAGAAATTTGAGGGGGGCAATTAATTTAGTCCATTTTGAAATAAGGCTGTAACATAAAGAATTAATAAAAACGTGAATATGTGTGGTATATGAAGCCTAGAAAACAGTATGTACTATAACAGAGTTAATGCAGAGTTAAAACTCTTCTCATTGTGGTAAATGTGCAACAAATTAATAAATAAAATTAAACACAAAATTATTATATGTTCATTGTCTGTGTGTTAAATTTTCAGCCCTAATAAATAATAAAAATGCAGTGTGTCAATACATATAATGCAAATGCTGAAGAGTGTATTTGGTAATATTCATTTAAAACAATAAATGTTAATGTTTTTGCATTGATGTTATAGTACATCTAGTAGTGCAGTTTATGACTCTATCAGAAGAATGCTCTCCAGCTTCATGGTCACCATGGTGGTTTGTAGTCAAAATAAAAATCTTCTTCAGTGTCGAGAGGCTGTACATACCATATATTAGCAGTAAAATGCCTTCCTCTGCAAAAAAATCAGCAATGCATGAATGGCAACATAGCTATACTACTTTGGTTCAGTTAGACAGATGGTTTTGATTACTTCCATGTGATCCACGGCATACTCACACTGAGAGACAGGCTATGGAGTGCGCCATCAGTGTGTCTGGAAAGCTCCTGTCGAAAAGGCTAAAAAATAATAAATGTCTCTCTCTCTCTCCTCTCTCTCTCTCTCTCTCTCTCTCTCTCTCTCTCACTCTCTCTCTCTCTCTCTCTCTCTCTCTCTCTCTCTCTCTCTCTGTATGTGTGTGTGTGTGTGTGTGTGTGTGTGTGTGTGTGTGTGTGTGTGCGTGCATTTGTGGGGAGATAGGGGGGTCCACTTCAGCCTTAATGGGGCCTTCTGTGGGATGAAGCACTTCCTCCAGCTTTGATGATGAGTTGTGGTTAGTTGGGCTGATGCCACCAAGCCTGGGAAGAAAACAATTATTTAGCCATGGCAGGCTGAAGCCAAGAACTGGTCCAATGTTACTGTCAACAAGGACAACACATATAATAGAATTATATTTGAAAGACACTTCAAACACAACTCGTACATGCTTTTTAGCACAAGACAGCATGAATGTGTGGTGCTGTTTAGTCTAGAAACTAGGGAGTTCCGTTTTGATCAAGAGCTATTACTCAAAGCAATGCCTGGAACGGACAAGTTTGCGGGATTTGGGGAGCATCACATCAATATTCCATCTATACACATTTGCCATATTGGCCAAGCCCAGCTGCAGTCAATTAACACTAACATTCTCTCCATTTTATCTTGGAAGCTTGTTGCATCTGTCTAGGGCACTGCAAAATGTCACACAAAATATGCCATTATGCTTTCTGGAGTTCTGTCATTTTGTTCATATAGCCTAAAATTACATGCATAATTTTAATATCTCTAGGAAATGAGTATCACCTAACAAGCACTTGGTTGGGGATAATGCTTACCCCCAAACAAGGAATTGCTTCTGTATAAATGTAGGGGTATGATTGTTCTATCAATCCAGAACAGTTCATGCTCTAACTCTTTATTTACACACACACACACACACACACACACACACACACACACACACACACACACACACACACAAACAAACAAAGGGTTACAGCATGGACTGGTCTGGACTGATATGCCAATTAAAATTAGAGTAGGTTTCAAACACAGCTGGTCATTTATTAAAGTAGAATTCATTCCATTTACCCTACTTCTGTAGAATTCTTATAGAGGAAGACTATTTCTTTCTTCAGCAAATTAACAAGTTAAAAAGGAATGTGCATTGTATGTTGTAGTCTTTCATTACTTAATTGGCTATGATTTATCTGTCAAAAACCCTGACAGTATATTCTTGTGGTAATGCAAGAGTGAACATTTCAAAAAGCCAGCATAGACACTCTCAGCAGTTTAGAAAATGCAGATTTCAACACTGAGGCCAGACAGCCAACAATTGTATAACCTTTGTACCATAATCAAACGACGGAATACCTAAGAGAAGGTAACCTGGAGGAATGACTCTCCAAAATAGATGGTGACAAAAGGCAATGGGAAAAGAGTGTTTTGCTCAAATAGGTTGTATGTCACACACAATCCCACTGTATACTAACGTCAGTGCAGTTTCTTTTTGTGTTTGCTATTTTTAAACTTCCATGGGCCAATCACTATTAATTTTTCAAATTCCACCAGCAAAACTCAAATATTATTAATTGATTAAATAAAAAAACTCACCTAACGCAAAGTAGTTGTGTAATATGTGAGATATATCCTGTTGTTTGTACAAAAGACTTAGAATTGATAGACTTCATGCTTTTATAATAACATAATAATAGTAATAATAATAATAATCATAATCATCATCATAATCATTTATTATTATTATTATTATTATTATTATTGTTATTATCATTATTATTATTATTATTATTATTATTATTATTATTATTATTATTATTATTATTATTATTATTATTATTATTAACTCAGGGCAGGCTAAAGTGGAATCAGTGTTGAAATGTTGCTTATGTATGTGATTTCACGGTTGTTTAACCATTATACAACAGTTAGTTCTGGCCACAAAAGCTGATTGTTTGAGAAGAGTTCGAATTGTGCTCTTATCTTTCCACAACAGCACACTCCACATTGCATCACTCCGTGGAACGGTGACACTAAGTAAATGATGGCAGCAACACCTTAAGTAACGTAAATGCTTTGAGCAAAATAGCAAAATGAAACTTAAAGGATTAATACTGGGGAGGTTGGCCAATCATGTGACTCAGCAATCTACCCTAGGGTTGGTACCACAACAGAGAGTCTAGCTAATGTGTTGGTCTGAGTAAGGAGGTGGAGAAGGAGCTGTTGGCTGTGTAGTGAGTGAATGGAGTTTGTTACTGTCTGGCAAGAGGCTGCAAGATATAATTCAGCAAGAAGGAAATGCAAACATTAAACATATTAAACATGACATTCATTCCTCAGATTATTTATTTCTTGCTTTATTTATCTTCTGAACTGTTGTTTAAAAGCAATAGAGCACTCATGGGAGTGTGTTATCATAAATTGCCTTTAGCTTGTGTCTGCTTCATCACACCTGTACTCTGATTTCATGATAACTCACAACCTTGAGTGTTCTATTGCTTTAGTAACTGTTTACCAAGAGTGTTTGTTACGTTTCAGTAAAAGAACTAAACAAAATGTTTATTTGTAGCAGATATATACTGGTTGCCCGTGTAACATTACTATTATTTTTACTAAAATTGACGTAAAATTTTTAAATGTCACTTCAGGAAAGTCAAAACAAACACAAGTTAGCATAATCTTAAATGCGTTCAAATTACCTTACTCTCCATGTCCATTTATATTTGTTATTTTACACACTTGAATGATATTGCAGTAAATTGATATAAGACATAGAGGACTTTTTTACAGCAGCACACCAAACCAACCCATAATATAGTGTTTTTGCACACAATATACAAGTACAGTTTGCCAGAATTCTGTGTCAGGCCATGTTTACTTTTCTCTAACACAACAGTTTCTAATTATCCTTTGTCCCTTGATATGAGATAAGGAAGGGGAAAACAGTTAACTGCGCCAGAATGTCTTATCCAATGTGTTAGTCAACACATCGTTAAGGAGAGACACAGAAGCTAATTAGCCATTTTAACAGTGAGCTGATTAGACAGAACATTCACATTGTGTTTCACAATGCTGCAGACGCATAGATATTCAGCCCTCACTCATAACTTCAGAGCTCATTTCCCTCTTCATTATAGACGGGAATATGACAAGACTCAGGAAACGAATCACCCAATGATTGAGCCCCGTCAATCATGCGGTTCAACAGATGTATCGAACACTGTTACCTGTTCTTAATTTTGAGAAGTATATTTATATTTAAAGAGCAAATTCTCAGAAAGGTTATTCTGCTGAGTGTGTATGGGGTTTGGATAAAAAATCATTTTTTGCCCTTTTTAATCTTTGCTCCATTTATAGCATAAAAAAATCAAATATGCAATATGTTCCAATATTATCTGAAATGTTCCTTTAGTGTCATTATAATTATGCACTTGTAATGTACAAAAATCTTCACTTATGGCAGATGAAGTACCCCTAGAGCAGAGAGTTTTAGTGGTCTTGCTTAAGTTACCAGTGGTGCCATTTTATCAAATCTGGGAGTCGACCCTATAACCATGTGATCAATATCCCAGTGCTCTGATCACTAATTCATTCAGAGCAGTGTTTCCCACAGGTCTCAAACAATCCATTGCAAAAACTTTAGAATAAAAAAGCCCAGGTGTCAAACTCATAACCATGTGATCAGGAACTCAGTAGTCTAACCATTAACCTACCACTATTATTGTCACTGTCACTGGTAATTTATACAAAGCAGTGTTGTCCACAGCTCTGAAACAAATCTGGGACACTAGGGAAGGTGTGAGTAGGGGGTTTGTTGATTATGTACAGATTTCCAAGCTCATCATAACTTTTATTTATTTTGTTTATTTAGATTGAAGACAGAAGAGAGAAGCTGTCAAACTTGGGGGCTGCTTTTTAAAAATGGAATGGCAACACTCACAGATTGAATTAGATAGGTAGTTTGTTATGATATGTAAATCATGTCTGTAGGTTTGTCTGATCCAGAGATATGAAGCCTAAAACTAGCATGGAACTGCCCACAGTGCGGATCTCAGGTTCTAAGAGTTAAATAATTTCATGATAAACCTTTTACTCATAGATCTTTCTGAGATCTCACAACCGTTATTTACAGGAAGATTGTGAACCAGTTATGGTCTCTAAATGACATTTTACTTAAGTACACACCACTTTTATATAGTGTGGTGAACTGAAAATTGACATTATTAGTCAATTTTAAACTTTTAATTATTCTGTTTAGGTTTAATTATTCTGTTTGAGGTCATCATGTTATTTTTCTATGTACAATATCATGTTCTTACAGTCTTCACTCAAGGTTACAAAAAACCACCCTTGATTCCCTAAAGAATGGTTAAATGGCAAGTTTTTTAAAGAATCATGTTTTATCTGATTAAACCTTTTTTTTTCACCCTTGAATTGGACATTTAAGCCAAACCATTTGGGCCCCTTTATTTACTGTGTACTTTGCGTATTAGTCTCCTTTTCACCTCACATACGATACTGGCTGTATGTTCCATATCTGACATCAATACTATGAGACCTTCCTCATAGTATTCAGCTTTTTATTGATTTGTTCTCGTGCTAAGCAAATAAGGTCTCACGTTTGGAGGCCGGGGGGACACAAACAGACACTTAAAGTGCCCCGGAGACAGCAGTTAAAAGCTGAGACATCCACAGTGAAAGCTAGAGATAAGATTTTATTACACCCACCCCCCAAAAACTTCAAATACAGAACCGAGACCATAAAAGCAGGAATGCAGCTCCTTGCTGCACAAATTTATTTTTCTTTGGCAGTCAGGTGTTGCCTTAAACTGGCACTAAATATGATTGATGGTCATTACAAGAGTGTTTGCTTTTCCCTGAGATGGCTGTGAGGAAAAGTGTTGCTTTAACAGCTCTAGACAGGGATGGTTACAAGATTGTGAGAGCTGACATCATAACGATGTCGCATCTAGACCTGATACTTTCCAGGCATTTTTCATCTGCTGTGTTTTACATGTTTACAGCAGTGCTTCAGTCCGTTACTAAAGAACAACAGAGACATTTCAGCTCACTAGACAGTGTATTCAGTGTCACCACAGTGAGACAACAACACAGGCAAAACAAACGTTATTTTCAGGAAGATTGTGAACCAGTTTGAAACCTAAATCCTAAAGAATCCTAAAGAAAAAAACTTATCTTGTCCAAACAGTAGGTTCTGTTGTCCTAAAGGTCTCAACAATGTGATGAATTTCTTTGTTTAGCTAGTAGCTCTCCCCTCTGGCAGTGTGCCTGAGCTTGATGTGTCCAAAACAAGATTTGACCAATTCAGTTGACTCCATAACATCTCATCCACAATGACCACAGTTCAGGTTAGCATTTAGAATTAAGAGTCTTTAGCTTCAATGTCTACTACTCAATAAGGAACGCTGTATTTGCAAATTAAAAGATCATTTATTTGCAAAAAAAGGAGAAAGTAAAAAATATATAATAATAATAATAGTAATAATAATAATAATAATAATAATAATAATAATTATTATTATTATTATTATCATTATTATCATTATTATTATTTATAATTAAATGATAAATAATAATAATTAAATTAGTCTTCATTTGGGATGTAAAAATGAACAGTTTTTAAATGTTTATATAAATGTAACCATTTTTTGAGCTACAATTTAGTTGCACTACAATTTATTTTCTGGTATGTTTACTACAAACACTTTACGTCTGTTGGAAATTGATCACCCAGAGTGTATTTGAACTGAAAATGCAATAATATTGATGAGTTATTTTGATTTTTTAATAATTAGATTAACAAGGATATTCATAATAATAAATTATTCAGATTACTTGAAAGTTATTCATGTATGTATCAGTATTATTCTGTCACAGCACTTTTATTCTGAAATTTGTGTGAGCAAAGAAAGAGAGCAAACAGCCCCTCCCTTCTCATTTTCATATATAATGCAATATCTGGGTCAGTAATGTCATCAGCCCTGCTCACTCTCACTGATCAGTCAGAGACTCCACGCAGATGGAGCATGTACATGTGGACAGAGCAGTAAACATGCACTGGTAGACTCCTGGCATTTTATTCAGTATAATTCAATATAATCAGGCTGGTCACCAGAGGTATTTATACGTGTGTGACAAAAATGGAATTTAAGAAATTTTACAATTGGTACTAAAGACAGTGTATAAATTTATTGACACTACCCAGCCATGTAGCTAAACTAAACCTAAACCTAACAATACCCTTCCTCTAACGCTTAATCTTCCTGGTAACATAAATGTAAAAATGTAATATGCAATTAATTTGCTTGCTTACGGTTAGAAACCCTGTTCAACATAATCCAGTAATTTTAGAATGTTTCATTTGCTGTAACAAATGTGAATAATTACATTACCACATGTTCCCATCTACAACTAATCCTGTCTGAATAATGCTCTAGGTGATATTTCTCAAAGTGAAGCCTAAAGGGGTCAGCACAAACTTTCAACCCTTTCTTATGATTGAACACAGCTACTGCTGCCACAGATGTACAAATACACAGCTTTGCTAGTCCCTGTAGAGAAGTACTGCCAATAGAATAGGACAATCTGGAGCAGACATGGGTCATAAGCCTGTAAAGCCCCCCAGCATTTATCTGTGGAGCAGTTGAACTGTGGAAAGATGGCACTCCATGCAATACTTTTGGGATGAGTTGGGGAGTTGTGAATGAGGAGGGGCAGTAATCATTCAACATCCTGACCTCACAAACACTCTCATCTCTGAAGACAATCAGGTCCTCACATCAATTCTCCAAAGCATCCTGAACAGTAGCAGGGGCCCCAAGACTTTTGTCCATATACTTGTTTCATAAATTAAATCTTCATAAATCAGGAAGTGGTCATTAGTAGATAGAGATGGCTTATGAAGAGTCCAGTCCTCAAACTCATTTAATGGTGCAGTCCTTTTTACTGCATTCAGAAAATGCTCTAAATCCTAAGACTGAAGGTGTGTAAAATGAATAAAAAATAAATAAATAAATAAATAAATAAAACAATGTGAAAAGTGAACTGAAATTAATGGAAGCCATAATAAAGGTAATGAAAGGGTGACACAATAAATACAAATATTCTGATGACTGTTTTTTCTTCCTAACACTGGAAAATGGAATACTATTGCATGTGTTTTGCACAGTATATGATATAGATCATTTATAATGCAATGCTTCATTCAACAAGTTTCCCTCATGTGCATTTCATCGGACCATGGGGGCAGGGGCACGTTCACGTTCAGGGCTCATTAAAAAATATTAGGGCTATTGCCATGGAAGCCCAGGCCAGCCAACACCCTGGTATCAATGCATGTTTGTCAGAACTGGTCACGTTTCCATTAGTTTAAATGTCAAGAAGAGAACAGTATGTGGAAAAACAATAAAAGGAAGATTTCTGTATGTTCTGCTTCAACATTCAGTGGCTCAATGTCTAATGAGTTGGTATTACCACGGCCAAACAGCCACTGGTTTTGGTCAAATTAAAAAGGTAAAATGTGCTGTAATACCACCAACAAATTTCTATTCATCCTTCCACAGCCAGTTGTGTACTGCTGGGGATTTTCCCCTCTTGTCTTCGAAAGGGCTGGCTCTGTGTTTTCTATGGCAGGATTTGACTTCCTCAGCTTATAACGACCTAGATGACTGAAACTTCCAGGTAATTACCTTTATCAGGTAGTGTTTTGACTGTGATTGAGGGCAGTTGTTTAAATTGTGTGATTTATTTGGCATGGTGGATGGCACAGTCCATGCACTGGCACTGGAACAATAGCCTTTAGACACAATATGTGATCCAGTAGTGTGACCATGACTGCGTACTTTCAGATTTGCACTGTATTCATATGTTATTTGCTGAGAATGGTGACCTTCAGACACAGTAGTTGAACAAATAGAATGAACAACAATGCATGAATTGCATGTAGTGTAGAGGGAAACAGCACTGGGGGTTCCTAGCTGAACTCAACACATCAACTGTACATCCTCCTCATTGTCTATCATCATTCAAATATGTTATTATCATTTAAATACGTTGTTCTGGATAAAGGTCAATTGGCGTAAATGTAACTTGTAATGTGTTATATCATCTCTACTGGAATTATACAGCAATATCTATTTTTTTGATAGATTAAAAATATTTAACTGGATTCTCTATGTTTTCAGTCTGATGCTTCAGATTAATTTGAATAAACAAGGCTTCCCAGAAGAATCTTATCTTAGATCATGTTCAGTGTGATGCTCTTTCAACCATTTAGGAATCATTTCAATTTAAGGATGTTTTTGGGAATGTCAGATTCAAATGATCAAAAAACTATAACTTATGATCTATACCTTGTGTGCAGTCATATGCTTTATTTCTAGGCTTCATAAGTTAGGATCAGAGTAACATACAGACGTGATACAAATTTCACAACAAATTACTAACCATGGTGGTCTCATCAATGTTTTGCATTGTTAATGCAAACTTAAATAGCTTTAACTGTGACTTAATAGGTTTTAAGGGACATAATTATCAATATCAGTATCACAAATGAAAAAATATTTTATCCCAAGCTTTATTATTTTTCCACTTGTGGGAAAATCTGTAATTTCCCAGCATTCAAACAGCCACTTTAGCTTTTCATATGAGCAGCCTGGGTCTGTCACATGGAACTGCTTTGTTCCTTCCTGATATTGTCATCCAGTCTGAAAAAATCCAGTCTGTGTTCCCTTTTCTCATGCACAGCTGACCAGAATGCAAAGTAAGTGCACTGAGTCACAGCCTACAATAACACAGAAGGGAATTTATAAAAGCTCTAGGCTTTCATGATTTATTTATAATGGATTTTTACATCACAAACTTCAGTGCTATATGTATTATATAATGCAGACACCAGTTTGTGTTGTCATTGCAGCAGAGTATTCGGAACATCTTTCTTCTTAAATGCACCGTATCAGCTAAAAGCCCAGAGATAAAATTGATCCTTTAAAATGACTCTGCCATCCATTTATAGTCATAATCTACAGCCATCCAACATTCCTCACCAATCATTTTTTTGTTTTGACACACAGGGTGTCTTTTTTGGGCTGTCTTATCCCTTAGTATCAGTCAGGCTCTCTCCCTTTGACCTCATGGCAGAACTCTGGCCAGGCCCTAGGTCAACTCACACATCTTTTGGACACCTTGCAAAAGGAATCCATTTGCACGACAAGTATAGCCACTTACAGGCCTCAAGTCCCGTGAAAGGTTAGTCCTAGCATAACACCACGGTAGGATTTTCACTATACATATATTAGAGCTTCTCTGGGAATCAGAATATCAGAATAAAAACAGTTTTTTCATAATTTTATACAAAAAGATCAACTGAAATATTTATTACATTTGAGGAAAACATCAATGAAAACAATGAAAACATCTCAGAAAATTAGCATTGGATAAAGACTTCATAGTGAATTTTCCTACTGCAGAACTAATAAAGGACTGTCTTATCTTAAAAAAGGTCATTAATAAAACAATTAAATGCTGTGCCTTGCGAAAGTATTCTCTCCCCTTGGCTTTTTACCTATTTTGTTACATTAAAACTTGTATTTAAATGTTTTTTTTTCTGAATTGTATGTGATGTATCCGCACAAAATAAGGTGAAGTGAAATTAATGAGAAAAATAAAAAATTGGAAATAAAAAACTTAAAATGGTGTATGTATTCACCCCCTTTGTTTTGAAGCCCTTAAATAGGTCTGGTGCAATCAATTACCTTCAGAAATCACATGCTTAATGAAATGAAGTCCAGCTGTGTGCATGTGTCACATGATCTGTCAGTATATACACTCCAGAGGCTGCAACACCATCAAGCAAGAGACACCAGTAACCAAACAACACCATGAAGACCAAGGAGACTCCAAACAATTCAGGGACAGAGTTGTTGAGAAGTACAAGTCAGGGTTGGGCTATAAACAAATATCCAAATCTCTGATTTTCCCCCAGAGCACCATTATATCCATTGCCATCAAATGGAAAGAACATGGTACCACAACAAATCTGCCAAGAGGACTGCCCACCAAAACTTTCAGATCAGACTTTTAGGGTCTGTATATATATATCAACATTGTTGGTGATGGCAGCTGGGCGACTAGCCGGAAGATGGACAGCCAACGAGAAGTGGTGGCCAGGGAGTTCAAGGTTAACATCTCATCACTATATATATATATATATATATATATTGTGTGTGTGTGTGTGTGTGTGTGTGTGTGTGTGTGTATGTGTGTGTATGTGAAAAAGTGAAAAAAGGTAAGGAGTTTGCAAATGTTTGGGCACCCCAAGATAGTTGAGCTCAGAAGTTCAGGTTAAAAATAATCTGACATTATGCCAACAGTTAATAGCAGAGGTTCGTCTAAGAAGCTGTCTAGCACTGAAAATAAAAAATTATTTAAGTCCATGAAGCAAGACAAGGCATAGAGGAGATAGAGAAGCATTTTCAGGTAGTGAGTCATCAGAATATCTTCCCTGTCTCTTCACCACAAAATGCAGCATCTGAAGTTTTGAAAGGAACATCTAAACATCCTGATCCATTTTGGGCTTGTGTTGCAGCCAGTGACATGTTGAAATATTTCAGTGGTGGAGGGGAAAAATGATTTATTAAAAAAAACAGCAAATTCTAAAAATATCACACCAATTGTAGATGGAAAGATGGAAAGATGAAGGTTTCTACAGCAGGATAGTGATGCTAAACACACCTGAAAATGTACGATGGATTATCTCATTATGAACAAGATGACATTTTTGCCTTTAATCTTAGTTAAACATCATCAAAATTCAAAAAACAGTTAATGCAAGAGCCAGACCCTTTTTGCAAGAAAGAACGGGCAGAATTTCTTCAAATAAGAATAATTTTTTATGGTATTAAGAAACTATAAAGTATGATAAAAAGTAAATACTTGAGCAGTTCTGGTTTACTGCTAGTATATTGTCAGGGCCCTCCACATAATTTCTCTACACAAATGAAAAGAGTAAATAAGTATGCATTTGGACGGGCCGATGGACGGACGGACAGATGGACGGACACAAAGACAGACAGATAGATAGATAGATAGATAGATAGATAGATAGATAGATAGATAGAATATTTATTAGTTTATTATTTAGCATAAAACAGTATGTTTTTCCAAGGTGTTTTACAAAATCCCAGCGTCTTTCTGTGCTGAACATTCTGAAGCATTCACATGCAAATTGTGTGCTCCGTCTTTTCAAGTTAATGCTTAAACCTTTACTTTCCCTGAACGCAGTGTGATGACATAGCTCTCAGCAGACAACAAAATGTGCTTTAACAAGCACTAAGTCTCAATAGACTTGTGCATCTTTCTTTTTCCCCAATTCTTGTTTTGAATTTGAATAACTTTAACATACTAAACAGTCATCCATCAACTCAGAAAGACTAAAATGGAACTGCATAATAGTTATACAGCAGGTGCCACTATGTGTCTCCAGACTATTTTACTTAACACTGCATAATACTTATATACAGTAATGCATGCAAGCTCAGACATTAGGACCCATTCTGAATGTATCCACTTAAATGCTATTGTACAGAATTGAGGGAGTAACAGATTTCTCTGAATTTCAGCATAATTTCATCATTAAGATGTAAACTTCTTTCAGAAGTCACTTACTTTGGTCTGAAATGAGAATGTTATGGTGATTTGAAACAGGATGTCTGAATAACTCCAATTTCAATAACCCTAAAAGCTACATCTAAGACAGTTCTCCCCGAAAATGTTAAAAATGATGGTGTCTGGTGCCTGGGACAGTGTTTTAGGATAGTTTCGAGAAAAGATTTTTGGAAGAAAGGAAAAAATAAATAAAAATAAAAAAAATGACTTTTTAAAATCATTTGTGATGAAAAACATAGGACACCACATATCCTAACAGCTGGTATTTTCTATTTTGGCTGAAATAATGTCCATTATATGTTTCCTATAACCATCTACCATCTCTGACATCAATTGAAAGATTTTCACACTCTTCTTTGCAGAATTATTTGTTGGATTATTTGTTGGATGTATCAGTGTCAGTGTTTGTACAGACAGCCTTACATTTTCCTCAAGCCCCCTCTGACACAATAAAGATTTCATTGTGGTTCCTGTGTTGGAAAGCCCTCCAGGCCCTGCTGCCCAAACTATGAGACTTCCACCTCCATGCTTCACAGTCGGTATAAGGTTCTTTTACTGAGCTTGGTTTATACCTTTGTCTAGGTGTTCTCTGACTAACTTTAGTCTTGTCCTGATGTTGTTTTTGACAGCAAGGGGTACCTTGCTCATCTCCCATTAAAATCAAACTTGTTTGGTCTCTTTCTGATGGTAGATGCTGCACTTTGACATCAACTGTTGAAAGAGCTTCCTATGATGACATTTTAGGATTGTTGGAGACTTCTTTACACATCTTGAAGTCTGCTCTTGGGCTGAACTTGCAAAGATGGCCTGACCTGGCCATGTTGGCAGTTGTATTAAATGTTCTTCACTTGTAAATTATTTTCCGGACAGTGGGTAATTTTATTTTCTTCTTTCTGAAGGCCCCAGAGAGCTCTTTGGAGCGCAACATGGTGATACAACTCACTTGAACAATCAACGACAAACAAGATTAATGTCTTAATATTTAAATAAGACAGGCTCCTTCTAAGTCCTCTCTAACAATGGTCTGATCATTTGCAGCTGATATACCACACCTGATTCTAATTTTAGGTTTGCATAGTTTCATAATTGTTTTATGTAAACTTTTTCTCACAAGAAAATTGCATTTCTAATAATTATGTTTGCAAAAGATAAAAAGACAGTTTTTTGTCCAGTTTTTTGTGTTTAGTTTTGTCACATCCCTCCCTCAATATAGTTGAGACCAAATATCAAATTTTATTTAATACTCTATTTTATTTTACATGACTATTTTTTAAAGTTCATTCATGACAAAGAGGTACATGTAGCGAGATATAGGGCAAATAAACATTTATATGGCAAATAATATGACTTGCTGGTAAAAATTGAAAATATGTACATATTGACCACTAATGTAATGAAAGTTAGTATGTGTCTTTACAAGAAGGCAGTTCACTTAAGCCACACTTAATCTTAAAGATGACATCTTGTAGAACTTTCCATTTAACTTAGGACTCACTGAAGACCTGAGGAATGTAACATTGTAGCACCCCACACTGCTTGTAGCTAGTATTGCTTTGTGGTCTTGGTACTGGATCTCACTTCTGAATGGATACACCAGTGTGAAGTCTGCTCTAAAATTAGTGAACAGATGACTGTGCCCCTGTTTGAATTTGCTAAGGGCTAAAGGCATGGTGGGTGATGAAGAGTGCCACAAACAGTAGAGCCAGTGAACTCAATAGAACCTGAGTCAGCTTTTTGAAATATATTTTTCCCTCTAGCACATTTTCTTTTTAACTATTAAGCCCATTAAATAATATTCAGATGTTAATCCAGGGGGTGATGCATTAAAATTTCTGATTTCTCAGAGACCACCACTCAGTTATTTAATTTCCACTCAAAAGAGTGTACAATAGAGCAACCTTGGCCTGGTGGTCAGGGAACCAACCTTGTGACTGGAAGGTTTAAATCTGTGAACTGGCAGGACATGACTGAAAAGCCCTTGATCAAGGCACTGAACTCCCCAGCTGTTCCCCGGGTACCAAGGATAGGGCTGCCCACCACTCCAGGTATGTGTGCTCACCATGTGTATGTGTGAATCACTGTGTGTGTGGATGGGGAAAATGTGGAGGTCTAATTCCTGTGTGTGCATAACACAGTGGGTCAAATGAGAACCTTAAAAAAAAATAGGGATTATTCATTTTCATATTTTTGAGGAGATTACATATATGATAATCCACTAGCATGAAGAAGGAAAAAGTCAAAGGAACATTTTAAAGCATGCATTCACAAAAGATGCTGTACTAGTGCTGAAAACCTTCATTTTAAGAGAAGAAATTATAAGAGAACATAACCATCAGTTCAGATCTGAAAACATCCACAAGTGTTTCTGTTCATGCTTCCAGTGTGAGAAGACCACACCCCACTGTAGATATGGAGCAGATTAGGAAAAGGAAACATCTGCAAATCGAACTGCTGAAGCTCATGAATTTCCCAGATAAAAGTTCTGACCATCCTGAACATTTGAACCTCAACTTCATTATTTCATTTCTTCATTTCAACTTTCATTAGTTCATTGTTTTGGATGGTGGAATGCTGGGTGTTCAAGGTCTCACCATCCCAAAATATATATATATATATATATATATATATATGCTTTTGATTATCGATATGAGTGGTATTGCCATGGTGACATCCAAAGAGCTCTTATTGAGCCACTTTAGACTCACCATGTCACCATGGCAATATACCACGCACTTCAACAATCAAGAGCAAACCATACTAATGTCTGAGGTTTAAATAAATTCAGACATTTCTAATGATGGTCTAATCATTTGCAGCTCATGTGCATTTGCATGTGGGTCTAATTATAGGTTTTAACATAGTAATAAATGTATGTATAAAAAATATATATATATATATATTTTTTTTTTTTTTTTATTATTATTTTCTACAAGTACAGCATCACTGGGTACCCAACATACTTGAGAGTTCAGGTATGGAAAAATCTTGCAAATTTCTTTGACGACTAGACACTGAGCCATTTTTGTTTAATAACTGAAATTTAATAATAATGGCTGATATTTTTAATGATCAATGATCAATAATCAACGATATTTTTGAACAGTAATGTGTATCCAAGCAAAATGAATGAATGAAGGAATAATGAATGAAAAGTTATGTTTTCTGTCTATAGACAGGATTTTGTCCTCACACGCCTTTAGCTGGCAAAATTTGGCCAGACGTAATGGTCAGCAGTTTTAAAAAAAAAGAACATTAGCTGGTCTGGCATCCCCAACTTTCTCTCCTCCCCAAAAAGAGCCTCTCCTGGGCTGTACTTGCGTTGTGCAAATGGCTGTCACTTGCATAGAGGGTGATACTCTGCAAATAAAGAAGACAGAAACTCAAGCTGTAGGGTATGTGGAAACTATTGTCAAGCCAGACAAAGGACAAAAACCAACATTGGCTGGAAGGGGAAATTCGAGTCGGCAATCTGTTAGACTTTATGCACTGATAAGAGATGGGACTCAGTAGTGCTTATTGAGGGGGAATACAGTAAACACAAAAATCCAGCCAGAACAGGTCATTGAGAGTCTCCTTCGCCTTGGGCTTAACATGACACTTAAGTACTACTACAAGGCGAAAGAAAAGGCGATTCCGCACACATTACAAACTGCCTCTATTCTAAGCTCAGAGGCTGAAATGTCAGAGCAGGTCTTTTCATGATAAATACACACACAAAAGGAGGGGGCCATCTATGGTAATTTGTTGCATTTTTCATTACAAACTGCTTTGCGATTGTTCAGAGCCGCAATTGTGGATTTAAATAGCTCATAGAGTAACTGTTTTCTAAGCATGAAATCCAAGCTGCTCCTCTTTAACAAACGGAGCTATGTTTTCTTCTTCAAATACATGCATTGAAAGCCAGAAGACCTCTCCTAAAATGTTCACTTATCAAAATGAACCAGCAGGACACGCCATGACAGCTTGTCTTTCTGTCATGAATTGGCTCATCTTTCTCTTCTTTCACAAATACTCAGTTGTAACAGTTCTACCACTGCTGGTTATCTTTGTGGGGAAATTTGACCTGATAGAAAGTGAACTGGCTTTCAGGAGTTCTATAGACGGAATGTGCAGTCTTCATGCGCGTGTAAGCTGAGATTTAAAACAGACAAGAAACATTTGTTATACCTTTTCTGTCCCTTTATTTGGACTGAAAGGATGTTTATGTTCAATGCCAAACTATGTAACTATATAATCAAATGAAATACACACCCAACATAAAACAGGCAAAGAATTTCAAGCTGAAGATGGCATGAATCTGTGGTGAAAGAGAACAAAATGAGTAGAGACTAGAAAAAGTTTATTACCCAAACCCAGGTCACCTGGTCATCCTACGATAAGGCGTTTGAGTTGAATGGCAGGTTTTGTCAAGTGAAGACAGCCGAACAAAGAACTGAAATAAACTGCCCACAAAGCCGGGCAGTCAGAAGCCGAAGCCACTTCTGATGCATGTAGCATTATTCAATACATGAAAGATCTTTTTGAATTAGACTAAAATGAAGGATGTTCTTATCCAGCTGTACATTAGATTCTTCACAAGAAAATCATATTTAAGCAGATTGTTTAACCTTTAAAAACAGGACAATTTATGGAATGTTTTCTTAGTTTGACATACTTTTATTCACCAAAAAATTTGAAAGTATTTATAGGAGATATAGCAGTTACATATGCCAGACATAATTATTGTAGGCAGATCATAGACTACTAAAATTTGTCATCATTTGAGATGAAAATATTAACATATTTTAGATATTTGTATGAATTTGACCTTGTTTTGTTAAAAAAAATGGTAATACATTTTGATGAATTATTTGTAATGATTAGATATTTATAATAATTTCTTCAAAATACTTGACAGTAGTCCAAATAAAATAAAAAAATAACCCGAATGTTATTGATATTATTTTTATTATCAGTATTTTCCTTTCTCAGGACTTTTATTCTGACATGTGAACACTGTGCGAACCAAAAAGAGAGCACACAGCCCCTTCCTTCTCATTTTCCTCTATAACCCAATTTCTGGGTCAATAACATCATTAGCTTTGTCTTCCTCTTCGTCTTCTTCCGCTTATCCGGGGCCGGGTCACGGGGGCAGCTGTCTAAGCAGGGATGCCCAGACCTCCCTCTCCACCAGCTAGCCAGCTAGCTATAGTGGTTTACTTCATTGTCAGTGAATTTGTTACAAAGAATTATATTGTAACACGTTGTCTTGTGTTACAAAAAGTAAAATGTAACGTGTATTTGAGCAACTAATAAAGAAAATAGCCAACTTGTGTAACTAAAATTTCAGATATAACACTTCTGTAACACGCTGCAACTTGTGTAACCAATAATGCAAAATGTAACACACTGACTTGTGCAGCTAAAGTCCAGTTGGTAATTCACCACATCAAAAAATACTGAGATTTTCAGAAACGCTCTATTGCAAATGATTCAAATGTTCATCTCTATTGTTCAGCATTTTTGCACAGATCAGAACTTTGTGTCGTGAACACGACTTGTGTAACAAAAAAGGAATACATTTAACACACTATGTAACTAAAAAGAAAACAATTGAACACTGTATTTAAAAGAAGTAACTTAGTAACTAAAGAGAAAAACAGTAATACACCGACTTGTGTTACTAAAATAGAAAGATGCAACTGCATTGTAGCTAAAAAGTAAGAACGTAGCAACCAAAATTGTGTAACTAATAAGTAATATGTTACAGATTAACTGATAAGGAACATTACACATGGACATATAACTAATAAGGAAAATATGACACATTAAAAGGAGAAATGTAGCACACTGACTTGTACAGATGGGGTCTTGTTGCTAATACATCCAGTGAACAAACGCAAGATTCTCAATAATGCTCAATTGCAACTGCCTAAAAGAACAAATATGATTCCTTAATCTCTGTTGTTCAGCATTTGGAACAGAGTGCAGAGCTTTGTGTAGTGATGTGCATACAGACCTGCCAGTCTCATGTCTATTTCCAGCCCTTCTAAATCTAGGGCTGTGTTACAGAAGGCTCTAATTAATTTGAGTGGAGATGAGCTGACCAGGCTTGCTTGTGAGGTTTATCCCTTTTGTTGGGTTTTGCCAGGGGTGGACACTCAGGTCTAAATCTCATTGCTGTAATGTTCCGGAGGAGAGTGCATCATCTGGCCTGGTAATGAGGGATCAGGAGCCTCCCCCTCTTTTGATCTTATCACTGACACTTCTGTCCTGCCTGATCCCCAACCCCTACCTCCCCTCCCTCCCTACCACCACCAACCTTGTAACCCAAAACCTATGCCCATGGAAATGAAGAGATGCACCTAAGGTGCCACACAGAAGTGCAGTTGTTGCATCTGTTGAATATGGAGAAGTTGCACTTGAACCACTCCCCTACTCTATTCAGTCCACTGGTACACTGCGTGGAGAGAGATGGTCCACTTAACAAGCACCTAAACATGAGAATGCTAGATAACTCAACACACCTTGATCTTTCACATGGGATCATAATTAAAGCTACAGAAACCGATCAACAAAAGAATAAAAGATATCAGATGCTACAATAAATAATTATAAACTATCTGGCAGTTCACTGCTGAAAATGTGTTCATACAACTAGATATCAGGAGATATCAACTTATTGTTTATTGTGCATCTTCTTTATCCATTTTATAAGAAGATAATCATCCACTTTGTTTTAAAATCTTCATTCCTAAAAATTAAACTGCTAGTTTTGGTTCCACAAAGAACCATTTTTGTGAAATAGATGTGTTGCATGTGTAAAGAAATGTTTAATGTTTCTTTTTTTTTGCTAATTTAAAGGTTCTTCACACACACAACTCTTTCTAAAAATGGTTCTTCTACACTGTAAAAAGTACAAGAGCCTTGAGGAACTATTGGAGGTTCTTCAATTTGAAACTGCAAAGGAACTTCTTAAGGTGTTTCAAGGAATCTTCAGTAAAAGGACAAGGGTTTCTTGAAGGTTTTGCCACAGTTGATATGTTCTTCTACAGGTTTAGCATTGAAGAACCCCCAAAGGTTCCTCAAGAATCTTGTACTTTTAATACAAAATAACAACATTCAAAGAACTTTTAATAGCATCTTTAATTTTAACATTTGAATGAAAACATTTTTTTAAGACTTTTAGACAGAAATAGAACAATAGAATGTAAAATTCCTCTTTGGTATTGGGAATAAAATGTTAACATCAGTTAGGGCCAGTTAAATATTGCTGTTGACTGAATCTAAGGAAGAGGTGCATCTAATTTTCTGATGCTTATTACTATTAGTGTATCACATCAGTGACCTGCACATGGCTGAAAACACATCATTTATGTTGAATTGCTGTAAATCTGCTTTCTTAGTTTTTGGAAAGGAGCTCAAGCTCTGGACTCAAGTTCTTATATTACCTCAGACAGATATCCCTTGACTGGAGGGCTCAATTTGACTCAGTAAGACCATCTGGGCCACATGTTTGCTCTATATGTAAAGTCCAGTGAGGAAAATTAGAGGTGAAATGATCTGTGAATATTCATATCAGTAACTACTGAAAGACAATACATGGACTACTGGATTTATCTTTATTTCTTTCCCAGTAAAAGCACTTATTTGCATCTTAATACTTGTACACAGTACTGTATTCTGTATGTTTGTAAGTGGACAACTGCCTTACTTTGAACTGCATAGAACATATTCACATTTCTTACAGACATCAAATTGTATTTTCAAGCCCTTTTGGTAAACAAAACAAAAAACAAATAATAAATAAAAATTATAAACTAAAAACCCCTAAAACTATGAATTCCATTACATTTGGGATGAATTTAATTCTGGCAAATAATTTTTTAGATGAGCTCGGCTGGTCTTAATGGACAGGTGTCCACTTAAATTCTCAGACAAAGCTGACACTAATGGATTGCTTTATGTGCAGCTTCAGAGAATGAAATGAATTGTGGAGGGAAGGCAAGGGGAGGGGGGCTTAAATGTTGAAGCGTAGGCTTCCTGCATAAATACTGCAGTTTCATTTTCCACAACTCACTCATTTGTTAGAGTTAACCTTTTTACCAATTCAGTATTTTAGGGACAGGAAATTTAACCTCATGTCATGTAGGTGAGACTACACACGTTACAAACCGAGGATCACTCATTGTTTTCTTTTTCCTTCTTTTTAAACTGTTTTTTTTTTTTTTACAATTACACTTGGAGCAGGGGGTTAATATATTACACAGGGATAAATTGTATAGTAACTGTATGTTATGTAATCTAATGATCTAATAGTGCTCAGTATTGGTCTCTTCAGAGCTAAGAAATTTTGTATTATGTCCGATTTCATTTCTATTCCTACTTTTGAAGGCAATGGACACTCTGCACAGCTTTTTCCATTGTGACTTCAATATACATAAAAAAACTTCATTATTTTATTAAGACATGCATATAATGAATGTACTAATATTATTGTGCAGGCACAAGCTATACTATATATGTAGCAATACAAATCGTATGGTTGTTTTTCTGCACCCAGACACGCAACATTATATGCAATGTATAATGCAATTGATGGCAAAATGATTATGGACATATGCTTACATTTGAACCCAAACATACATATTAAAACATACTTATAAAATAGGATACAATATAAATAAACTATCATTCAGTTATTACAATGGTCCGGAAGAAAAATACTTCATGAGCTATTTGTATTCATAATTCCATCTTTCTATGTAAAGATAGATTAATTTGAAAATCTTTCAAATAAAAATTCATAAAATCAACAAAATATATATTGCATAAATAGGTACATGTGTCCATGCCATGGGAGAAGCTTGAGCTTTCATGTTTAGCATTATATGAGTTATGCGGTATGAAATTCCCACCTGGGCAACAATGCCTGAAATTTTATTCAATTAATTCCCATGGCAACAGGGGTAAAACACAAAAGAGGGTGAGGGGATGGCGGGAGTGGGTTGCTTCAGTCTGTGCTAGCGGTCCCTGTGTCTCATGAATACCCAGCATCTCTCTCCACATATACTTCAGGGCCAGAAGCCTACAAGGTAATTATATGCTTTGGAACACTCCACTTAAGTGCACCCAATAATAAAGTGAGTGCATATGCTCTCTAATCTCTTACCTGCCAAAGCTGAAAGATGATGTGAACTCAAAATTCATTTCTAAAACACAATCTCCTGCTCCTGGTTAATTACAGATTTGACTCGGGAAGCATTATGGATACTACAAGATGCTAGGAAATATTTGTACCCCACACTGTTCCTCTCAAGCCAACCAGATTGGGTGGTTCAAATCAAATTTATCTCGTGCTCTGTTATCAGGGCATTTTTCCATTTCCCCTTCATCTCACAGCTCTTTCATCTCTGATTATTTTAATAAATCAATAAAATCCATGCTATCATGGTGTCATCTAGTGGTCAGGGTCCCTTACTGCATTGACAAGTTCGATTGGAGCTTCCTTGGGTTGGCTTTTTTTTTTATTATTGGCCCTTTTTTCTCCACTTGTTTATTTTGAGTTGTTGTTCATTTGTTCCTCTCCGTAGACCATAGCTGAGGGGTCAGGTCAGCAACAAAAGGATCCCTTCCTTGCCCTTCAGTGTGTCCCTTTGATGGGACAGACTCTTCGGGTCAGTGCGCGTCACTAAAGAGTTCAGCTGACAGGCTTGGGTGTGAGGGTACCAGTGACCCCTCCTGCTCACAAGTCCCCCCCCCCCCCCCACACCCATTCTGTTGAGCCTACCCGAGCAGCAAGGTGTTGTTAAGGGACATCCGTCGACAGTGAAGAAGAAGGCTCCTCATGCTTGAGAGAGCAGCACTCAGGGGAGCCCTGGCAGATTGAGTTGACATGCTAACAATCTGATTGCAGATGGCAGTGCGGAGAGAAGGCTGATGGGATAGGAAAGTCTTACCCGACCCCATCATCCCCACAGCGACAAGAGGAAACTGACCCAGGAAGGGAGGGGAAAGGGTGTGTTTTAAAGCAAATTTGACAGAAGGGAAAGTCTGAAAACCTAGAATACTATAAAAATGACATTGGTGGTATGTGGTTCTGCTTATGCTTTTTAGATGCAAAATGATTCACTGGATCCATCTAATAGAAAAATTAGATGGCACAATAAAAACAGACTGTAATTTGTGTGGGAAGAAGGGAGGTGGGAAAAAACATGGTGTAGGTAGGACCTTTATTTAAAAACAGAATGTATTGCAATGTATCAAACAATAGTGTATTGTATTGCCATACGGCATTTCAGCTTTTGGCCAGTTTGGGGCTAGAACTTTAGATCAGGATACAATGGAATGGAATGGAAAGGTTGACATTAAATGAAGACATATTATCTTTTTTTTTTTGTTCAATGGAATTGGGACACCAGTGAGCCCTACTTTATATGTTTGATCAATCTGTTTGACCAGTCAGCCATAACATAGGCATGCACTCCATAAGACCTCTCAAGGTGTCCAATGGTGTCTGGAACCAAGATGTTAGCAGCAGATCCTTTAACTCCTATAGGTTGTGAGATGGGGCCTTTGTCAATCATTGAATCCTGTCACCGATTCACTGGTTGTCCTTCTTGGACCACTTTTGGTAAGAAACTGGAGCTTTTGTTGTGGAGCACTGACCGAACTCTAATAGAACTTTAACAGGAAAAAATAACATGAAGGAATGAAGCAAAGCAGCTGAGAGCCTTATTATGCTTGCATGGTATGTAATCATGTATTTTCTGATATTCTCATAGATAGCCATTTGTCAGTGCTCCACAACCAACACGTGCTCTATTGGTTAATGACCTTAATGAACTAATAAACATGAAGTACAACAATAAAGGTAGCTGAAGGTCTAGCCTATCTAGTGTCCAATCTGAAATGAAGCAATGATTGGCTGATCATTTCCACAATCACATATTACAGTGTCTCATTACTTCCCGCAAAGGTCCCCCAAATATACCTTTCTGGAAATGTTCAGCAAAATGACTCATAAAGAACAGGACGATACAGAGAGTACAGTACACACCAAACAGTAAAAGCAGACCAACATGCAGAGCTGCATTTCAATTTGGACCAATGAATGATTTTGTCACATGATACACTGCCAACCCATTTAGAGAGGCATGCTGCCATAGACCCTGGGGGGCTGAGCTCTTGATATGACATGCTAATTAAGCTTTGTCTGCCAGTGTTCATGTAGGCTTCCTGAGAGAGAGGAGGGGTTCATTGGGGGAAGAGATTTGTGGGAGGGGAGGGATGGTAGAGAGAAGGGTGGGTTGAGAAGGAGGTGGGGGGTTTGGAGGGGGGCATGAAATCTGAATGTCACACTCAGCAGGGATCACCAGCAACATGCACCACATGGGGTCTTCCTTAAAATCACTGCTCATTGCATGACTTCAAAAAAGAAAGGACAGCATTAGATTTAAGATGCTAAACAATTGTCACGGCATACGAGTTTATCACAGAAAATATATTTTAAGATGTCTGTTGTATTCCAGTAATTTGTAATATTGCATGCAGATCTCTGTACTTGAAAGTTTATGTCATCTGATGATGACTTTAGAGGAGTGAGACCACATTTGATATTATATATTTATTTTATTTTGACTTTATTAAAACTTTATTATTACCTCCCACATATCTGGCATAATGTATTGAATGTGTTACATTACCTTTGTATGCAGTTACCATAATAGGCAGGAAACTAGACTACAATGACTAAAATCATACAAGTGCAATCACCCAGGAGGCCTTGGTGAGCTCATGGAGACCCAATGCTCATATCTGGGCAGACAATTGGAGCATTTCATTATGATAATTTATAGAACCCTAGGCCAATTCATTACTTTTATTCATCAAAAAAATTAGAAACATATTTATAGGAGAGACGTGCCAGATACTGTTATTTTCAGGAAATCGTAGGCAAAAAAATAAGAAGAACTTTTGTTCTTTTTGTTTTTGATATTTGCATCTGCAAGTGTTTTTTATTAGTTATTTGTAACTTTGATATTTATAATAATAATAATAATAATAATAATAATAATAAGTTCAGAATGTCCTTTATTATTTTAGTAATTTATGTAATTTTGTACAATATTAGTATCATAATTTAAAAACTGTGTCAGCAAAAAAGGAATCAAACAGCTCCTTCCTTCTCATTTTCTTCTAGACCCCAATATCAGTGATGTCACTAGCCCCACCCCCTCTCACTGATCAGTCAGAATCTGCATACAGGTTGAGTATGTATACATGGACAGAGCATATATATATTATGTATCTGCTGAGAGCTGAGAGCAGTTCTGGTTGTACAGTCTATCCTTCACTAAGATAGCCTGTAACAAGGCTATCGCCATCTGTTAGCTCACTGTCCTGCCACTGAAAAATCCCCTCCTCAGTGTGTATTTATGAGTAATGTCAAGCTGAACTGATGTAAAATGTGCATGAATTCCAATCTGGCTGTTCATTGCATTGCCATGAATTGTATATATGTGTTTGATATTAACATGTGAAAGTGGTTCAAATCTAAATTGAACATTTCAAATTCAGTATGTTTGTTGTTGTTCACATAACCACACAGATAACACATGAGTGAGATTTCAAAAATGTCCAATAGGGCCTTTTTTTTACCTGTTGTATGAGTCCAGAAGTCCTGAAGTATTCCATTTCCAATGTTAAAGTAGAATTAAAATTAAAGATGATCAGTTGTGGCTGATATGGAAAAGTCCCTATTTTTTGCAGAAACCTCCATTAGATCTCACTGAAAATAAACAAGTCTGGATCCAGTTAAATTGATTATGCTCTATTTTGGTATGGTTTAAACAGTATTGTCATCTAACACAGAAACCATAAAACAGCCTAGAAAAGAAGTGTTTATGCATACAAGATAAATGTTAATCAAGAACCCCTGACATATCTGATTAGCAGCAATTTGAGGAGGGTGATGAATGAGCCTTCTGTCATTTTGACCCTGCTTAACCTCTTGATTTTCTGGGTTCAAGTCCAATTAACCTTTTGCAGGGATGCACCAGTGAGTGTACTCCCAGTCCAGTCAATAAGACCCAATAGTAATCATTTCATTTTCAGGTTCATCAAAGAGGGTTTGGCCCCACCTCACCCATCTCAATCAAAAACAGCCATTTATCAATGCTCAACAACCAGCAACACAAAGATGGTCAATATGGCCAGTGTCAACTGTGTTTGGGGATTATTCAGAGCAGGGTATGTTCATACACTGAGATCTATGTTCGAAAATGATGGTTGAAAAATGTATAAAAAAAAAATACATATATATTACTGTGTAAAAGTGGAATGAATAAAAAAACATATTATACAATGCAAGGAAGAAATCTGCATATTTATTTTATGATCAAAAAATAGATTACATTACTTATGATTGGGTTCAAGGCCCAATCTGGGTGGAATTTCAGTGTTCTTGTGTCTGCATGGGTTTCCTCTCACATTCCAGAAATATGGAGATCAGGTGACTTGGCTACGCTGAATTCCCTTGGGTGAATGTGTGTCTATATGTCCAGATATGTACTGACAATCTGTCCTGAGTGAACCCACCTAGTGCTCCATGCAGTCAAGCAGGTGGATGATTGTTCCTGGTAGAGAGCATGCTGTGCATGATTGGCTGCTGCTTCTCGCCAGGGTGTGTGCTAGTTAGTGTGACAGTAAAGCATCCTTGGGTATTAAGAAAGGTGCTACATATGTGTTCATTCATTCATTCATTCATTCATTCATTCATTCATTCATTCATTCATTCATTCGTTTATCACATTCTAAGTAATAAAAATCTTTCAATCAATTACTATGAATGTAGTCTAGTCTATGTATTGTGCAGAGATGATTTCAACTATTGTTTCCTTTTTTATATATTTTCTTATAGTTTTCTTTTTCTTTTTTATAAAGATTTAGTTGTTTCATAGAGCTTTTGCTTATAATTTTTAACCACATTAGCATGATCATTAATTCATGGTAACAGTCTGAGAGAATCCTCAAGAGATTAGGGTCTCTCCATCCTCAAATTTGACAACTTTTGATAAATGGACAATTGACCCTCAGGTCATTGCAAATAAAATTGTAGGATCTAATTAGACCTGACACATTCAAAGGGAAGGAATGGAGGTGTGTTTGTGACAGATTCAAGCAGGTGGTCTATTGGGTCTATATTGAATGTGTTGGATCAAGGACTGGCAGAAAGAGACTTTTAATCCATGTCCTCAGTTAAATGTGATTCAGTTGAACGCTGACAGTATTACTTTTTATGTATATGCAATGTAATACTTCCTGAAATGGGATCCTTCTTTTGAAGAGAAACTTTTTAAAACCGTAATTCTTTTTAATTATTTCCTCAAATTCTGAATTGTGCTAAACTGGTTTGTCCTGAGCTGGATGAGGGAATAGCATTTAGATTAGGAGGGTGAGGAGATACATTGTTGTCACTGTTTCTTCCCCTAGATCCAATCAGAATTAAGTGTGTCCATCTGTTGTGTATTACAGTTTTTTTGTGAGCCACCTCCCCAGGCCATGAATCCAGCCAGGTCTGGGGGATGCAAATTGATTGAGAGCTTTGGCTCTACCTCCACGAAGCAGGCCACAAGTCAGGCCGCCTCTTGCTGTGTGCTAACAATGTGCTGCTGGGAGGGGAGTTGGGGCTGCAGGCGAAGGGCGACTATCTCCCTTTCAAGTGCCACATGGCTGGAGTCTGAATATGGGCCATGAGGGGCCTGTTAATACCATTGTTCACTGCCCAGCGACATGCGTCCTCACCATATGAACTTTGTTCAAGTAGTTAGCCCTTTTCTCCTAGCCTTAATTCCCCAATGGCAGATGCACTTTTATTCTGGCACTCAGGTTTTTTGGAGTTCTTACTTTCAGAGCTCAACAGGATTAGTGTGCAGGGTGTGGTTTTTGTTTCATTATCCAATGTATTTATGTATATATCCGCAAGGTCATATGGTCATTATTGTAACAAAATGTATCTTTGTAAGAGAAGGCAAAAATACTTGATGTTAAATAAATCAATGTTATTTTAAGTAATCTTGGAACTTTTCTGTTATGCAAATATATGTAAATAGGGGCACTGGGGGTATTTAGGCTGTTGCTATGTGCTCACTGAGTGTGTTCACATCGACACAATAATCTGATCTTCATCGGATTTCCGCACTTATGTGATTATTCAGTATACTCTTATTTCTTAGATCAGAGTATGGTCTAGAAGTAAAAAAATGTCCAGTAATCTGTATGTATACAGCTTACTCTGACTTCTTTTGTTTTCTTTTGTTTTCTTTTTTTTGTATGCATGCACATCTTTCATTCTCCTGAGGCTGTCTCTGATTAGCTGACAAAACATGCAGCACTAACCAGTGGGACAAACCAACAGGGCCTACACTTTCCTCCCACCATGTGAGATTATTTCTTTGCAAAATGGAAACAAATTTTTTGCCTGATGCATGTAAACCAGTATTCCTTTCTGATCAATTTATTGTATGAAAATGTATTTGATTTTCTAATTTTCGGCAGCTATCAGATTACTGAGAGCAGGTTAATGCACTTACTGTTTTCTAGGTTATTCTTATGGTATTTCAGATGGTTTCTATGGTGTTGCATAGAGTTTGGTAGAGTGTTGCTAGGTGGGTGGAAGGCACATGAGATTGTATTCCAGATGGTTGTTATGGTGTCTCAGGTAGTTGCTAGGGTGTTGCAAATTGGTTTCTCTAGTATGTGGCTGATTATGGGTTAAAAGATTATTTGTATGATTCTAATATTAGAATGCTCAAACTATAATAATAATAATAATAATAATAATAATAATAATAATAATAATAATAATAATAATAATAATAATAATCATCATCATAATCGTAATAATAATGAAAGAAATGTGTTATGTTGTATTTCTTGATAAATGTTCAAATTCAAAAATCTATGTCTCTCTCCATAAATGGTCTTTCGTACTGAAGTGTGTGTTCAGTCAATTATCCAGTGGGTCTGTTCTTATCAAACAATATTTTATATAATCTTCTGAAATTCAAGTAGCTTTAGATTTCTCTGAATTTGTGATGCATTTTCCTGTAGTCTCAGGCTTTTGGACTCCACTGTATGTATGTTAGATCTTGTGTGTTCTGTTGCAGTATTGTTCAGCAGGCAGAATGTGAATAATGCCCCCCGACTCTCAACACCCATGATTTGTAGTGATGTATGCAGTGTGTTGGGCCAGACTTGGTACTTTTATAACCATGCAAAGCTCACATCTGTCTCTAGCTGTTAGACCTGCCCTTCATCTCAAAGTGTCTGCAGTGTGTGTCCCTGCTCCTCAAACTGAAGAGTCACAATGGAGGACAGTCTTGTTCTCTAGGCATACATGATAATGGCACAATTGCTGTCTGATTATGTGGACGAGATGACTTTAAACAGCAAATTACAAGCAATCCCATCTGATGAGCGGGCCACCAGTCTCGTAGCTCCATGTGTGTGTCCCTCTTTATTTGGGCCCAATGTCTCTGCAAACAAGTGTGACCATTCAGACAAGGGTAATCTACAACTTTATGGCTCTTGACAGCTGACTCATTTTAAAGACAACAGAGAGAGCATGAGGCTCAATGAATGATAGTTAGCCTCTGGTTACCACCATGGTAGTGCAGGTGCTGGTGACCCAAATGCTTATTACCGTTCCTTTTAAATAAATACACAAAAATCAATAAATCCTTAAATAATACAAAAGTATTTAAACACATTTGTCATTCGGTTAGCTACAATTTACATGTATGGGTTAAATGAAACTAGACACCAGAAGGTATTTTCAGACTTTAGATATTTTGGAAAAGATATTCTTGATATTAAGGGTATATTATAGTACAAAACATTATTTACATGGTTTTAATAGCACTGTACGTACCAAACAAATACCAACCACAAAACCATGCTTTATATCAAAGTCACATTTTGAAATTCAATTTGCAAGATTGACATTTTTTATGTTGAGTTACTTACAGTATTAAACGTTTAAGGTGGGAACATTTAACCTACAGTGGTGCTTGAAAGTTTTTTTAAATTTTCAGTATTTCTACATAAATGTGTCTTAAATAAGACTTTCACTGAACCCTAAAAGCAAATAAGGAGAACCACGTCAAACAAATGAGACACATTATTATACTTTTCCAACTAAAGGCCTTTCTTATATTAGGTAATGTTAACGTTCAAGATTTCACTATCAGGAGAACACAGAATACCTGCATGGTTGCAAAGAGAACGTGCTTTTGGTTAAATGGAGAAGCGTTATGTTTGAAGAAAGGAAAACACTGCATTTCTGCATAAAATCCTTATCCCATCTATGAAACATGGTGGTGTTAGTGTCATGATTTTTGCTGCATCTGGCCCAGGACAGCTTGCCATCATTGATTGAACAATGAACTGGCAACTTACAAGAGAAACTTCCACTTTCACCACTTTCATTTGAATGTTAAGAATTTCTTTTGGTGCATTCATTGTGCAAGTTTGACAAAAACAAATGCCAGATTCAGATTGTGTCAATAAATAAAAAAAATTACAAAAATGTTTTTGCATGACAGCAAAAACATATAATTCTACTAATCATCCATTTAGTTGTTACTGTTCAAAAAACAGTACATTCCATTCATAGACACTCCTGTCCTCTATCGCCCCCTTGAGTACTGAATGTTTTTATAATCAGAGCAAAGTTACAACTGGCTATCATTTGACCTTGAATGCAGTGAATTAAGTATGGTTCCGCCTTTTCCTGGTGTATGGTGGCTGATTTTGTCTGGATTAATTATGGTTAATAATGGTTAATAGTGGTTAAAACACTAATTCACATGTTTAATACACTGATGACAAAACATATTTTAAACTGGTATAACTCACCCCAAAGTGACCTGTTTTGGTAGATTAGTGTCATTTACAAATTTAATTGTGTACCATTAGATATGGTGCATTTGCTCATACTTGGCTTGGTCAGTAAATTGACACTTTAATGTACTTCATTGAGAATCTTCTATTATCAACCACAGCTACCAACAGAAAGTGAAAAGTCACTTTTCTATAAGCACATGTAGTGAAAAGCTGTGCAATCACTCTTTCTGTTGAAAATGACGAATGGCTGAATGCTCTTGACGCCAGTGGACAGCCTGCATGACATTCATGAAATGAATATGAGTTCTTATTTATTGTAGGATGGGTCCCACTCTGAAGCTCTCTTTATGTTGTGACCCATGATCCCATAGTCCCCTGCAAAAAAGATGAATTATTTTTTCCATTGATTCTCACCAATGCTAATAAAATAAAGAACCAGTTTAATGAAGGATATCCCTGCGAGGGGAACCAGTGGCCATTAACCTCTGCCTCTGAGAGGTCTAGAGAAGATCAACTGAGTCCATGAGCAAATCAACTCTGCTGAGCAATTTAGTGGACACTATAAAGATCAAGAGTGCTCCCTCCTTGAGACCTGAACTGACCCTTGCTTTGGAGGGACGTAACATCTGACTTAGTGAGGAAATTTATCACAACATTTCAATTAGAGTCTGGCAGTCAAACAAGGCAGGTGGCCATCCTGCCCCATTTGACCTTCCAAGACTACTTGTTTACCAGATTTGATTGTGGTTATTCTCCAGTTTCTTTACGACAGTGGCCACTTGCCAGCACTGCCAGATAAGCTCCCTTAAAAGCTAATAAAAAAAGAAATGATCATTTCTACAATTCACTTTACAGCAACAGATTTATAATGGAATGCTGGAAAATATAAAGTCTCTTGCTTTTCAGTTTGGGGAGCAGCCGTGGCCTGGTGGTTAGGGAACCAGCCTTTGAATCCTTGAACTGGCAGGACATGACTGAAGTGCCCTTGAACAAGCAACTGAACTCCCCAGCTGTTACCCTGGTGCTGAGGATGGGGCTGCCCACCACTCTGGGCATGTGTGCTCACTGCCCCCTGGTGTGTGAATTCACTAGTGTGTATCACTGTGTGTGGATGGGTGAAATGTGGAGCATTAATTCCAGTGTATAAACAACACAGTTGGATAAAAGGTATAATTACTATTACGAAACAAGACACAGTAAGAATGAACAGTATATTATTTATTAATCATTATTGCAATATTGTCTTTGCACTGCTAATGTTACAGAAGACCACAATATGGAAATATATGTAGCTCTTAGTATTGTAATTCCAAATAATCCCAGATATTTAACATTTTGCACTTACAAAATTTAATTATATTTAAAAATGCTGTTTTACATTATTACAAATGATGAACCAGAAAAATGTAACATAAAGTAAAAATTGTATTAATTATTTACCAAGATTCTGTATTATATTACTAGACCTGTTATTACATTAGAGGACCAGCCTTGTGACTGGAAGGTCACCAGTTTGATTCCCTGAACTGGCAGGACATGACTGAAGTGCTTTTGAGCAAGGCACTTAATTCCCTAGCTGCTCTGTGGGTGCTGTGAATAGGGCTGCCCACCACTCAATTCTCCCAGTGTGTGTATTCACTAGTGTGTATGTGTATGTTTCACTGTGTGAATGGGTTAAATGCAAATGTACTTCAGGCCATATCTGCCCCATGTACAAAGGTATTAATAAAATCTAGCAATGTAAATTATGTTGGTCATAATAAAATACTCAAGCTAACATAGACTATGTTTTTTAGTTTTATGTTATCAGATGGTATAAAACCTGCCTTTTAACTATTGTAAAATTGTTAACACTAGGATAACTGGCATAAACCTATGTAACCATTTATAAATCCTAATCCTAATCTCTATTTTTGTTGCTTTTCACTTTTTGACAAAATGTGAATCTGGCAGTCATTTTCATTGTGTCAGAATTACATGATGAACACACCAATAAGAATCAAAAATTTTCTTTGACTTCCTTTGAAAGTTAAAGATTTTGTTCCCTTTCCCTGTAGATACAGGTTTTCATGTAACCATAACATCCGTTTCTTAAGATCAAATCGAGCTTTAAAAATGTAAAATAATTTTTTATATACTAGATATATACTTAAATTGTTTTGACATTGTTGTCAACAATTTCTACATGAATCAATGAACCAAACACTGTATGTCCACTTACTCGCCTCTAAATGTCTTAACTGAAGCAGGTTTTGAAAACAGTATAATGGACATTCATTAGGTTTTTCACAGAAAAAAAAAAAAAAAAACATCACTAATGTTAAGACCAGTGACATCACTCGTTAGCTGGGAACACAAGCCATTCTTTAACCTTTTAACCAGTATTGATTCACCAAAGAGCTTTTAATAATTTTGAAAGCATGTTGCACTTATCAGAGTCTAACTGCTCCAGTTGTTAGTCATTTTTGAAATGTTGCATGAATGAACCAAGCTTCCTAAGATTATATTGCTTGTAGCTGTCAGCAAATGTAGCTGTAGATATGAATCTACATGCTTCATAACTGGGTAGGCAGCCAA